>BSBM01000536.1:0-2500 GCA_027924585.1 Larix kaempferi | reverse complement strand
CTGCATACCAAGTATCTACCTGATACATATCATCATACATGATCCTCCTGATCATCAATGTATCCACCTGATACAAATACAAAACATATGATATATATCACCATACATGATCCACCTGATCATACAATGTATTCACCTGATACATATACAGATACATGGTCCAAGCATCCAACATGATGCATATAAAATACATACACATGATCCAACTGATCATATCCAGCATCCAACATGATGCGTACATACATACATAAAATGATCCAACTGATCATATCCAGCATCCAACATGATGCGTACATAAAATGATCCAACTGATCATATCCAGCAGAAACTAGAACATCATCCTGATGTTCATCATCCAGCGCTTACATCCACAGCCATGTGAAGGATCCTCCTTCCAACATGCTTGGAATGGCTTCAGCAAATGTGTCCCATCACTTCTTCCTCGAAGTGTCCTCGATCTGAATAACGCCAAGCCTCTCTCTGAAGTACTCGAACTTCACCCTGGCTAGTGGCTTCGTCAGTACATCTGCAATCTGCTCGTCCGTCGCAACATACAGGAGCTTCACAGCTCCTCTCTGCACCATATCCCTGATATAGTGGTATTTGATCTCTATGTGTTTCGACCTGTCATGAAACACTGGGTTCTCGGACAGCTTCACACAACTCTGGTTATCACAGAAGATACCAGTAGCTTCCAACGGGAGATCAAATAACTCAGACAGTAGCTTCCGTAGCCATACTGCCTCACAACTAGCTGAACAGGCTGCAACATACTCTGCCTCAGCTGTACTCAGTGCTACGCAGGATTGCTTCCTGCTAAACCAAGAGATCACACCTGATCCCATACTGAAGCAACACCCAGATGTGCTCTTCCTATCTGCAGCACTGCCAGCCCAATCTGAATCAACATAACCCTGCAGGTTAAACTTTTGATTCACCTCATATCTGAGCCCATAATCCACTGTACCCTTCAGGTACCTCAGAACATGCTTTACAGCAACCAGGTGAACACTCCTCGGATCCATCAGGAACTGGCTCAATGTGTTCACAGCAAAGCAAATATCTGGTCTCGTGTTCGTCAGGTACATCAAGGACCCAATAATCTGACGATACATAGAAACATCAACTGGCTCAGATGAAGCATCACAAAGAAGCTTCAGATTCGATGCCATAGGTGTGGCCATGGCTTTGCAATCCATCATCCCAAATCTCTTCAGGATATCTACTGTGTACTTCCCTTGACCAAGGAAGATCCCACCTGCATTCTGCCACACCTCCATACCTAGGAAATAGTGCATCATTCCCAAATCTTTCATATCGAATTCAGCTGCAAGCTTCCTCTTGGTATCTGCAATCATTCTGTCATCTCCTGTCACAAATAGGTCATCCACATATAGAAGTAGAATCACAGGATTCCCTTCCTCAACCTTGTAGTAAAGGTTGGAATCCGCTTTACTCTTGGTAAAGCCCAAACTAGATAGGAAACTGTCCATCCTACCATACCAGGTTCTGGGAGCTTGCTTCAAGCCATACAAGGCTTTCTTTAATCTGCATACATAAGATTCCCTGTCATGTATTTCAAAGCCGAGTGGCTGTTCCACATATACTTCCTCTTCTACTACACCGTTCAGGAAAGCAGTCTTGACATCCATCTGGTGTATCTTCCATTTCATTGCTACAGCCAGGGCAAGTACTGTTCTGATGGAAGTATATCTGGCTACAGGTGCAAAGGTTTCTTCATAGTCTATTCCTTCCTTCTGAGAGAAACCACGAGCTACGAATCTTGCTTTATATTTTTCCACACTGCCATCTGCAGCATGCTTGATTTTGTAGATCCACTTGGAAGTCACAACAGACTTCCCTTTAGGTCTTGGGACAACATCCCAAACATCATTCTTCATAATTGATTGGTATTCCTCAACCATAGCATCCTTCCATTCTTTCTTTTCTGCTGCCTCTTCATAACTGGAAGGTTCTTTGTTCATGATGTCACAGAGTAAAGCAACATAACTGGTGTGTGATCTGGTTCTCTTCTTTGCTCTGTGTTCTTCTTCTGGAATGCCAAATCTTTCTGCATCATGAATGAGCTCTCTAGCCCATACAGGTTTCCTCTTGTGAGAGTTATCCTCACGGGGTGGATCTACAGGTTCTTGTGGATCTTCAAACTCACGAGCAGTTTCTGGAACTGCATCAGTCATCGTAGTGTCCCTGAAATCTTGTTTCCTTAGGTTCTTCATACACTTCGATAGGTGCCTTTCTTGATTTGATGAATGCTGAATTCTCATCAAATGTTACATCCCTGCTGACATCAATCTTCTTGAACCCTGGAAAATATATTCTGTAAGCCTTCGAGCTTTCACTATAACCCACAAAGATGCCCTTCTTTCCTGAAGGATCTAGTTTAGTCCTCTTCTCCTTTGGGACATGAATGTATACTGGACAACCAAATATTATGAGATGGCTGACTTCAGGTCTCTTACCAGAAAAGACTTCTTCTGGT
>BSBM01000535.1:16922500-16973775 GCA_027924585.1 Larix kaempferi | reverse complement strand
ATTTATGGCCTTACAATAGGGATAATGGGGAGCATTGGAGGACATAAAACTAGGTATAAGTCTTCAAGGAATATACATTATTAAGGGAGGAAACTCTAGCCCTGAACCTTAGAGGAAACCTCTAGGCATATAAGATTAACAAGTATACCTCAAACCACAACATAAAAACTCTAAGGGTATCGTTGGCCTAATATTGGGGGTATTAATGTAACTAAGAGGTTTTAAGCACTATATGAGGGCGTTTAGGCCCTTAACATGTTTTAGGGAGGAAACATAGGCCTTCGTCCCAAATAAAATGTTTTATGCATCCAAGGCCAAATACAATAACTCGAACCACTACACATGACCTATTAGGGGTATTCTTTAGCATTGAGAGAGGAAATCGACATCATTATGAGGATTTTGCTACCATATATGGATCCTAGATTTTTGTATGTTGGCATAATAGGAAGATTTAAAACACACCCATGAACTCTCAATGCTATCCTTGGCATCTAAGTGTTCATGTAAGTGACACTAGTTATGAGAACCTTGGACATATCCATGGGAGGAATCACATGAATTAGGCCCTAAAGGAAGGTTTTAGGCATCTCGGGCTAAGAGCGATCACTCAAACTATCACATAGGATATCATACACATTATAGTATATCATTAATATTAAAGTGGGATATGGGATGAAATATGTGGTTTTGTGCACTAGGGATGGGTCTTAGAAAATGATTGGGGAAGAATTTCAAATAAGTATACCCTAACATAATATTATTGTTATAATGATAAATTATCAAGGCCATGAACCATAACATACACCCTTTACAGTCTATATTTGGCATAGAAGTTAGATATGGGCACAATCAAGAGATTTTGCATAATGGGATAGATCTCAAGGCATTGACATAAGTCATAGGAGGAAATCAAGAGTTTTATTTAGGTGTCCCAAGGACTTAGTAATGATATTATAGGGAATAAGACCATGAATTTATCCATAAAGAAACCAATAAGGAATCCAGATCCATTGAGGCAATATGTATCTAGGTTTATGGCCTTGGACATGGTCAATGGAGGAGACCTAAATCTCAATCCATAAAGAAATCATCTATCCATCAAGGCATAACAAGGTTTCCGCCACCAACCACACATGGCCTCTTAAAGGTATCATTAGCTTTCTATTGAGGATGATGTGTCATTAGGTGACTTTGAGTAGTATGTACATGTCTCGGGACCTTGGGAGTGATGTTCCAGGGAAGAATACCATGCCTTCATCCCTAAAGAATTCATTGATGCATCTAAATCCATAAATAATGTCTTAAAGCACCATACATGACTTCGCATGGGTATGCATTGTACTATGTATCTACGTCTTGTGGACTTGGGGCCTTCGACATGGTTAGTGGAGTAGACTTGAACCTTCACCCCTAAAGGAAGCTTCTAGTCATCCAAGGATAAGAAGTTTTCTACCACCAACTACACACAACCTCTCAATGGTATAATTAGTTACTATTGAATATGTTGTTAACATTAGGTGGTTTTGATTAGTATGTACATGCCTCGGGTCCTTGGGAATGGTTTTCTAGGGAAGAAGACCATGCCTTTGGCCATCAAGCAATCATTAAGGCATATAGAGACATGACCACTACCTAAAAGTACCATGCATGAATTTGGAGAAGTATCTATAGAACTATGTATCTAGGTCTTCTGGCCTTGGGGACTTGGACATAGCCAGTGGAAGAGACTTGAATCTTGAGCTCTAAAGGAATCTTCTATCCAAATAGGGATAAGAAGATTGCCTCCACCAACCATGCATGCCCTCTTCAGGGTATCATTGGCCTATGACTGGTTATGCCATTTCCATTAGGTAGTTTTGAGTAGTATCTACATGTCTTGAGGCATTGTGAATGATGTTTCAGAAAAACTGACCACGCCTTTGGCCCTAAATAAACCATTGAGGCATCTAGAGAAATGGAAAATACATGAAGCACCATGCATGACCTTGCATGGATATTTGTGCCACTATGTATCCATGTCTTGGGGCTTGGGGTATTAGGGCCTTGGACATGGTCAAGGGAGGAGACATAAAACTATGGCCCTAACATAATATTCTAGCCATCCAAGGATAAGGACATCACCGCAATCAACCATACATGGCCTCTTGAGGGTATTGTTGGCCAATGATTGAGGATATTAATGTTATTATGTGGTTTTGAGAAGTATTTAGGTGTCTTAGGGCCTTAGGAATGATGCTCTATAGAAGAAGACCATGCCTTTGGCTCTAAAAATCCCATTGAGACATATAGAACCATGAACAATGCCTCAAAGAACCACACATGATTTTGCAAAGGTATCCATGGAGATTTGTATCTAGGTATCATGGCCTTGAGGATTTGGACATGGTCAATATAAGAGACATGAACCTTGGTCCCTAAAATATTTTATCCATCCAAGGATAAGAGGGTTTCCTTCACCAACCACACATGGACTCCCGAGGGTATCATCGTCCTATAATTAAAGAGGGTGATTCCATTAGGCAGGTTTGAGAATATGTATGTGTATCGATGCCTTGTGAATGGCATTCAAAGGGAAATACCATTCCATTGAACTTAAAGAAACCACCGAGGAATCCAAAACCATGAACAATTCCTTAAGATACCACGTGTGACTATGCAAGGGTATCCATGGCACTATATATCTAATTCTTGGGGACTTTGGGGCTTCAACATGGTCACGGGAGGAGGAATGAATCTCAAGACCTAAATGAATATTCTAGCCATATAGGGCTAAGAAAGTTGTCTCCACCAACCACACATGGCCTTCTGAGGGTATCATTGGCTTATGATTGAGAATTTCAGTGCCGCTAGGTGATTTTGAGTAGTATGTACATGTATCAAGGCATTGGGAATCAAGTTATAAGGAGGAATATCATGCCTTTGGACCTTAATAAATAATTGAGACATCATAGCCATGAACAATGTCTCGAAGCACCACACATATGACTTTTTCAAGGTATCCATGGCACTATGTATCTAGGTCTTGTGGCCTTAGGGATTTCAACATGGTTAGTGGAAAATATCTAAACATAGGACCCTAAAGGAAGCTTCTATCCATCAATGTCTAAGAATTTTTCGTCCACCAACCACACATGGTCTCTTAAGGGTATAATTGGCCTATGATTGGATATGTTGGTGCCATTAGGTGGTTTTAAGCAATACACATGTGTCTTGGGGTCTTGGGAATGACATTCTATAGAAGAGGGTCATTCCTTTGTCGATAAAGAAACTATTTAGGCATCCAAAGCTATTAATAATGCCATAAAGCACCACACATGGCTTCATAGTGTGTCAATGGAACTATGCATCCAAGTCATGGGGACTTGTGGCATTGGACATGGTAAAATCCAAATAGATTTGTTTTCATCACCTTATGAAATCCAAATAGATTTGTTCTTTAAACACCATGTTTCTTTCTCAACACTTACTATATCTGCTTTCCTAGCTTCCAATTTTGTAATTTGTTCCTTGTCCATTGTATTATAGAAATAAAATAGGATATTCTTATAAAGAGGATCCCATTTCTATTCCACTTCCAACAATTCCTGTCTGAGATGTTCCTTCTTAACTTTCTCCCATTGAAAAACTGCTTTATTGAGTCTTTTTAGTTTCTCAAACATTATAATCATAGCCAAATATATTATACTCAAGACCTTCCCATTGGTGTCTGATCAAATTTTTGAAATCCCCATCCTTAAGCCATGTATGGTTAAATTTTGTAAATCCTCATCCTTGGACATTGTTGAGGGAGTAAAATTCTACCAAGTCTTATAGGAGTCTTCTATGCATTTATGGCCAAGAAAAGCACCTCAAACCACCACTAATGGTCTTTTGAGGGTATTCTTAGACCCGTGGTTGTGGATATCAATACGATTATGCAATTTTCATTATTAGGGATGGGATTAGGAGCACTTTACATGCTTATTGGAGAAAACCAGGACTCAGGCACTAAAGGAAGCTTTTAGGGATCCAAGGCTAATAGAGATGTAGACTCACCAAAGTGCAACACATGACTTCTCGAGGGAATCCTTGGAGTAAGAATAGGGATGTGGGTGGAATTTGGGATGTTTTAAGGATTAGGTATAGGTCTTGGGGTATAGGTAAGAAGGATATCTCAACCAACCACACATGACCTCATGAAGGTAGCATTGGCTTATGATTGATAATTTTAGTGCAATTAGATGGTTTTGAGTAATATCTATATGTGTCAAGGCCTTGGGAATGATATTATAGGGAAGAAGACTATGTGTTTGTCCCTAAATTAATTATTGGGGCATTTAGAGCCTTGAACAATGCATCTAGGAATCATGCATGACCTTGTAGGGGTATCCATGTCACTATGCATCTAGGTTTTTGTCCTTGGGACCTTGGACATTGTCAATAGAGGACACCTAAACCTTAAGCTCTGAAAGAATATTCTATCCATGTAAGGCAAGGGAGGTGGTATCCACCAACCACACATGGCCTCTTGATTGTATCACCAACCTATAATTGAGGATGTCAGTGACATTAAGTTGTTTTGAGCAATATGTGGGTGTCTCATGGCCTTAAGAATGATGTTCTAGGGAAGAAGACCATAAATTTGGCCCTAAAGAAATCATTGAGGCATTCAAAGCTATGAACATTGACTCAAAGCAACAAGCATGGAAATGGAGTGGTATCTATGGAACTATGTATCTAGGTCTTGTAGCCTTGGGCCCTCAGAAATGTTTACTAGAGGAGACCTAAACATGTGGTTCTAAAGGAATCTTCTAAACATCTAATACTAAGTAGGTTACCTCCACAAACTGAAACATGGCCTATTGAGGGTATAACTAGCATATGATTTAGTAATTTTGTTTCATCATGTGGTTTTGAGAATTATGAAGGTTTCCTAGGGCCTCCAGAATGACATTATAGGGATGAATACCATGACTTTGGCTCTAAAGAAACCATTGAGGCATCTAGAGCCATGAATAATTCCTCAAAGAATCACACATGAGTTTCCATGGGTATCCGTGGTGTTATGTATCTAGATCGTGTGGTCATAGGACCTTGGACATGGTAATGGAGGAGACCTGCAACTCAATTGCTAAAGGAATATTCTAACCATGAAAGGCTATGAAGGTTTCATCCAAAAACAAGAAGTGGTGTTTTGGAGGTATCATTGGCCTATGATTGATGATGTTTATGCCATTATGTGGTTTTGAGAAATAAGTATGTGTCTAGGGAATTGGGAACACTTTCTTAAGAGTAATGTCTTATTTGTAAGGTTTTGGTTGTTTAATTCATCCCATATGTCTCTGATCAACATGAAACTTAACTGATGTTTGTTCCCCCCCTTCCTATCATTGTGAAGAGGAAACCCAATGGGCATTGTTAGGAAGTCTACCTAGGCAACTTTCTCATGGGCTTGTGTGATGTACTTAAAGTTGCAAATAGTGCATCATAACTTGTATTTTATCACCCCGAGTTAGGTCACTATAATTTTTTCATTCTATCTTCACTTAGATGCATCCTTGACAAATTTTATCCATCCAAAGCTAAGAAGGTTTCCTCCACCAAACAAACATGTCCTTCTCAGGGTATCATTTGCCTATGATTAAGGATGACAATTCCAGTAGGCGAGTTTGAAAATATGTATGTGTCTCAATTCCTTGGGAATGACATCATAGGGGAAAGACCATTCATTTGGCCCTAAAGAAACCATTAAGGCATCCCAAACCATGAACAATGCCTTAAATCACCATGCGTGACTTTGCAAGGGTATCCATGGCACTATGTATCCAAGTCTTGGGAACTTGGGGGATTGGAAATGGTCATGGGAGGAGGCATGAAACTCAGGCTCTAATGGAATCTTCTAGCCATCTAGAGATAAGAAGGTTCTATCCACCAACAACACATCGCCTTTCAACGGTCATTGGCCTATGATTGAGGATGTTAGTGACATTAGGGTGTTTTGAGGAGTATGTACATGTCTGAGGGTGTTGGGAATGGATTTCAAGGGAGGAATAACATTCTTTTATCCCTAAAGAAACAATTGAGGATTCGACAGCCATGAACAATGCCTCGAAGAACCACACATGACTTTGTAGGGATATCCATGGCATTATGTATCTAGGACTTGTGGCATTAGGGAATTCGACATGGTCAATGAAAGAGACTTAAAAATAGGGCCCTAAAGGAATCTTCTAGCCATCCGTGTCAAAGAAGGATCCCTTCACCAACCATATATGACCTCTTGAGGGTATCATTGGTCTATGATTAGTTATTTTAACGCCAACAATTGGTTTTGAGCATTAGAAACATGTCTCGGGGCCTTGGGAATGACACTCTATAGAAGAGGACCATGCCTTTGGCCCTAAAGAAACTATTTAGGCATACAAATCCATAAATAATGCGAGAAATCACCACACATGGCTTCAAAAGGTATCCATGGAACTATGCATCCAGGTCATTAGGACTTGGGGCACTCAACATGGTTAAGGGAGGGGACCTGAACCTCAGTCTCTAAATGAATCTTCTATCCATCCAAGGATAAGAAGGATACCTCAACCAACCACACACAGCCTCTTAAAGGAAACATTGGATTATGATTGGGGATCTTAATACAATTAAATATTTTGAGTAATATCTACTTGTTTCAAGGCCTTGGGAATGATATTCTAAGGAAGAAAACTATGTGTTTGGCCCTAAATTAATTCTTATGACATTTAGAGCCACGAACAATGTGTCAAGGCATCATGCATAACTTCGTAGGGGTATCCATGGCACTATGTATCTAGGTTTTTTTCCTTTGGGCATTGGACATGGTCAGCAAAGGACACTTGATCCTCAATCCCTAAAGGAATAATTTATCCATCTAAGGTTAAGGAGATGGTCTCCACCAATCACACATGGCCTTGGGAATGGAATTATAGGGAAAAAACCATGTCTTTATCCCTAAAGAAACCATTGAATCATCCAGAGCCATGAACAATGCCTTAATGCACCATGCACGACTTCATAGGGGTATCCATGGAACTAGGTATCCATGTCTTGGGGATTTGGGGGCTTGGAAATGATCATGGGAGGAGATCTACAACTTTGGAGCTAAAGGAATCTTCTAGTCATCAAGGGATAAGTAGGTTTCCTTTAATAACCACACATGGAATCCTGAAGGTTTCCTTATGTGTCTAGGGGTCTTGGGAATAATGCTATAAAGAATAAGACCATTTTTTGAACTAAATAATTTGGTGTGGTATCCATAGCTATGAAAAATAACTCAAGGATACATGCATAGCCTCATAGGGGTTCCCATGGAACTATGTATCTAGGTTTCTAGTCATGGGGCCTTAAACATGGTTAGTGGATGAAACATAATCCTTGGGCCCTAAAGGAATCTTCTATCCATCAAAGGCTAAGTAGGTTGCCTCCACCAACCACACATGTTCTCCTGAGTGTATCACTGGCCTATGATTTGGGATGTTGGTTCCATTAGGTTGTTTTGACGAGGTAGTAGGTGTCTTATAGTGTTGTGAATTGTGTTCCAAGGAATAATACCATGCCTTTATCCCTAAATAAATCATTGAGGCCTCCAAATCCAAGAACACTACCTCAAAGCACCATGCATGACTTTGTAGGGGTATCTATAGCACTATATATCTTGATCGTGTGGCCTCAAGGCCTTGGACATGGTTAGTGGAGGAAACCTAAACCTCAGAATCTAAAAGAATCTTCTATTCATCTAGGGATAAGTAGGTTTCCTCAAGAAACAACACATGGCCTACTGAGGGTGTCATTAGCCTATGATTGAGGATGTTGGTGCCATTAGGTGGTTTTGAGCATTATGTAGATTCCCTGGGGCCTTGGGAATGACATTTTGGGGAAGAATATCATAAATTTGGCCCAAAAGAAACCATATAGGCATCCAAATCCATGGGAAATGCCTCAAAGCATTACACATTACTTCACATCGGTGTCCATAGTGCTATGTTTCTAGTTCTTGTGTTCTTGGGGCTTTGTACATGGTCAATGGAGGAGACATGAACTTCGAATCTAAAGTAATCTTATAGCCATCTAGGGCTAAGAAGGTTTCATCCACCAAAAAATCCCCCATAGGAAACCAAAGCCTCATTCCATAAATGAAGGCTCTAGTCATCTCTGTCCAAGAACAATTCAACCTTAAATACCATAAATGACCTCTTGATGGATTCAATTGCATTTGAGTGGTGATATGGATTCCATTAGCACTTTTTGAGCTATGGGTATTGATCTCGAGTACCTTGACATGGTTGGAGTGGGAAACTTGGGCCTTAATGTGAAAATGTTTCTCCCATAGAATGTGTATGGCCCTTTTACAATACCCAGGGAAGAGGCAATACACTCAACACTTGATAGTATGGTCATCCATAAAGAAAAACACTTAGCATAGAGGGTCCAAAAAAACCAAAAAATAAATAAGCTTGAAAATATTTTAATCCATAAACTCTTTATTAAAGCACAACAACTTCAAGATGGAAACCATGGAAATCACATGTGCAAACTTACACAACAAAATGATATATGTTTTTTCTTTTTATTCATTTTATTTTTTCACTTTATCTCTTACCAACCTAAATTATGGCCATAGCTTTAGTATGATCCACCTATGTGTGTAGGGGGAATGTAATGATACGCTTTTTCTTTTTATTCATTTTTTTTTTACTTAGTCTCTTACCACCCCAAATTATGGCCATAACTTTAGTGTGATCCACTTAAGTGTGCAAGGGGAATGTAATGCAAGCCTTACACAATTAACCACTATGTATGGATAATCCCATAGCAACTTTAAGAATTAAATTGTGGTAATGGGTGAAAATTTATAATCCGCGGACAATTTTAAAAATTAAATTGTGGTAAGGGTGAAAAATTATTCATTTATGAGAAGTAGATCCAACAATTTTTTGACTTTAATATTTTATGTGTTTTTTTAAATTTATTTATTATGTTATTTCAAAAATTACATGATAGTTCTCAAATTTTCTATATATATATATATATATATTTTCAAACAATTATATTTAAGAAATGTTTTTACACAAAAAAAGTACAAGCTCAACTTTTACCTTCATATTCTAATCTTATAAAAGTTATTTCAAAACTCGATATTACAAAATTTAAAAAATAGGTTAATTTTATAAATGATATAATACTTCCATTCAATTTTTCATATATATATTATATTTTTTTTTCAAATAACAATATTTAAGAATTTTTTTATAAACAAAAAGTATGAGCTGAAATTTTATCTTACTTAAAATTTAACTTAATATTACAAAATTCAAAAAATCATATCAATTTTAAAATGATACAATAGTTTTATTTTTTCAATGAAAAAAATGAATATTCTATAATTTTTTAAAGACAAAGGTACAAGTCACGCCCAGATTATATATATAAGTTACTTAAAATTTAAAGACAAAGATACAAATCATAGCTCAAATTTTATATAAAAGTTAAAATTTAAATTTAATAGTATTAAATTTAAAAAATCAGAAATTTTATATAAAAGTTAGTTAAAATGTAACTTTGAAAGTATAAAATTAAAAAATTCATATTAATTATAGAAATGATATAATAATTTTAATGTTTTCATTAATTAAAAAAATATTTGTTATTAGAAAAATTACATTGAAAATAATATTAAAAATTAAAAATTATATAAAAATAAAATTAAAAATTACATTAAAAATGAAATTAAAAATTACATTCCACGAACTATAATCATTGCAATTGCCATTATAATTCTCTTTCTATGGCCCTGCATATAAAATACATGTTAAATTAATTGAAGATCCATAATCTTATTGCCCTAAAATTTATATTTATATAATCATATTTAAACTTAAACGCTAGTGCTATATAACTATGAATATATAACTTTGGTTGAAAGAAAAAACTACGAAGATATGAGTTGTATGAACACAACTATATTTTAACTAATGGTCAAAATGCAAAGTGATATGCAAATCTCAACAACCATTATTATTATCAACAACTCAATAAACCGCATTGAGTTGGCGTGATGGACAACCGAATGAATAACCAGTCAGGTAGTGGGTGTCTCATAAAAAATTGAGCCGCATTTAAGATTTGAGTTGGCGTGATGGACAACCAAATCGACAGTCACTCATGTCACGCGGGTGAATCTAAAAATTTCCCTCCAAAGAAATGCATTTTCCTTTCCCTCCAAAGCTATGCATTTTCCCCAAATTTACTCTTGCATGCGGGCTATGCATCTTTCCCACAATTTACTCTTTGATGTTGGCTTGTTAAGTGCTGGTTACTCCATTTTACCCAGTTTACTTAATATTGGATGCTTGCTTGTTGGGGTTGGTTACTTCATTTTTTCCCAATTTGCCTGCATGCACCTTGCTTTGCTGGTCTGTCCTGTGCTTTCTCAACTGGTCTGGTCCGTTTTGTGCTTTCTCAATTGGTCTGCGCAGCTTGCTGTTCTGTTCGGTGCTTTCTCAATAGATCTGGGCAACTTTGGTGATCACAGGTATGTTAATTTCTTACCTGTATATTAAATTAATTGCATAAAATCCAATATTCATGTTTATGGGCATTAAAACTCATCATTTTTTCTTTGGTGCACTGATATATTCTTCAATATACAATGTATGACATCTGAAAACAGTTAAAATTTATAAAGTATTTATAATGGGGATAACTGCGTTTTTGAAAAAGACGGCTCATTTAGAGATAATCTTTTTTTTAAATTAGGACCTGTTTTGTGTGAGCGATTTTGTTCCCCATCATCTTTGTTTTGTTCCCTCAATAGGGAAAAAGACACAATGAATGCAGGTTGAAAGCAGTTTGATAGCGATACGTTATGAGGTAGTCTCTGGTGCTGATAGTGAGCCCTGTTTCCCCAACGCAAATGACTCTCGTGTGGCTGTGAGCTAAACCACTGACCAGGTTAATTTTTTGCTTTCTCTTTACGGCCTGAGCAACGGCGGCCATGAGCTCTGCTTCCGTTCTGGGAAAGACAGAGGTCGCCGCCCTGCAAGAGGCCCGGTCTTCCCATAAGCCTTGGTTGTTGAAGATGGCGCATTCCTATCCTCCTCCTGGGCATACTACCATGGGAGGAGAAATGCTGCAGCATTCGACACCTGCTCTCCCTAAATAAACGAGGACCACCCAGTACAACCCAATACGAGTGAGGGGAGTTTCCATAAGAGGCGCCGTGGCCTCCCTGATCCGAATGGCTATCTGTGTATGGTGTATGATCCTCAACTGGTGAATCATCTATAATGAACATTAGTACTTATCCATTGGTGTGAGGTTTCGCTAACATGGAGCCCTGCCCCATACAAAGGAGTTTTATATGGGTGGCTTGCTTGACGTTGGGAGAGCAAGGCGATTCCTGCACATTTTGTGGCAATAAGAAAAGACTCTCTTACTTATTCCTCACGGGGCCCCTCTTCCTTTGGTCGAGCGACTCTACGTACAATGGCTTTTGATGTATTTTGCTCTTTCCAAGTTCTGATAGTGACGGTATAAATTTCTCCCTGTCATTGTTTACTATATTCAAGTTTCTTTTAGATGATAGCCATGCCCATACTTAAGAAAATAATAGATTAGGTAATGGATAGAATTCCCATGCCCCCAATGAGCATCTCAATAAACACGTTTTGGATAAATCAAAATCTCAGAAGCTTCTTGGAATTGCCCTGTAAATGAAGATTTGGCAAAAAAAAACCTCGAGTTATTGCCCCTGATGGTCCTCTTGCTTCTTCGTACCTCGCTAAAAAACAAAATGTTTAATAATATAAAAAGCCTCACCATATGAATAGTGAGTGGGCTCCTTACTAAGCCCTTGCTTGCTTGATTTCCGGGGAATCTAACAATATATTATAGTATAATTCATGGTCTGGGACAAAAAAACCTCTTTCCCACAAACTTTTGTTTGTGTCATGGATTTTCATAGTTTCATTGAATCCGGTCGGTTTCATGTCTTTTTTTGAAGTCGGGTGGTTTTAGGGAAACCTGTACAACCATCTATAATCATGAAACGAATATTTACATGGATGGCGATGATTTAAGGATAAAAGAGGGTGAAAGTTAATTTGTTGTTTTTCTCTTAATTCAAATTTGAAACAAATATTTACGTGGATAGAGATGATTTAAGAAAGTTAATTTCTTAATTCAAATTTGAAACAAATATTTACGTGGATAGCATTGATTTAAGAAAGTTGTTATTCTTTTTATTCAAATTTAATTTTAGGAAATGGTTATGTTTTGATTCCAATTTAATTTTCGGAAATTGCTATCAATGTGAATAATAAGATTTCTCATTTTTTTAATTCAAAATGTAAATAACAAATTTGACATTTTTCAAGTTTAAAAAAAACAATTCTAAGGTATTAAAGTTTTAAATAAATTTAATAAAAAATTATATCTTAAAATTTAAATTATATTTTAGTTCATTTGCATAATTTTTGTTTTATAATACTTTTATTCTATTTTATATAGTTAGATTATTGTTGTTTTCATACTAGTGTAATGAAGTGTATAATACTAGTTCTGATTTTTAGGAAATGTGTTAATATTGAATTAGGTCTCTTGCTTCAAGATGAGAACAAAAAACAAGCAATGTGTACTATTCGTACAAAGCCATCTTCACATTCAAATTTTATACATGATGTATACATACTAGTAGTAAAGCAAAGCATCATCTAAATCAATGTTCATGATATGAAACAAATATATGTAAATAAAAGTTTCAATGAATACAATTTGTAGGTGTGTTGATCTTATCTTGTATGCTTCTTAGGTAATTGTTTCAGAGGCTGAAAGAGAAGAGGAAAATGAATTTTGACTCATGCTTCAACCTTATCATATGCTGCTGACATGTTGTATCTACATGGCTTCAAAGGTTAGTTCACTTCAATTATTTTTGCAATCAATAGCATATTTTAGATATGAAATGTCATTAAATGCATAAGCTTTTTATTGTTTTCTTCAATTCAGCTAAAACTATTGTTTGTGTTTTTTTCTCAATCATTTTTTGTATTTTTATTGTTTACAGAGAGAAGTCATCATGTTTATAATTTACTTTTACCATTTTGGCCATGCAGGTGATGGCAAGTTCCCTCGAAAAATCAAGGATGAACAATATTAGCAATGAACAATATTAGTAGCTTAAACAAATTTCAAAAACATAGTCTTCCATTATATTAATATTATGAAAATTATTGTTTTATGATTATCAATTATAATTTTTTTTGGAACGGCATTAGAGTTTTTATTATGATTTTTTATTGTATTGAATTATTGATTTTTTAAATGATGGATTAAACCAAATAAACTGTAATGAAATGTCTTAATAAACATATTTTATCCTTGTTTATATATATATGATGCAAAACAATATAAATCATATATATTATAATTTTTCTTTAAAAACAAATTTCAAAACACAGTCTTCCATTACATTAATATTATGAGAATCATTGTTTTATAATTATAAATTACAAATTTTAGTGAAATAGTATTATGGTTTTCATTATGTCTATTTAATGTATTGAATTATTGTTTTTTGGATGATGGATTAAAATCAAATAAACCAAATAATATATATAAGCTTATGGTATAAAAAAATATAAATCACACACACACGTGTGTGATTTATATTTTTTTCACCCTTTATTATTTTATGGTGCTTTGCACCACTTGTTATTTTATGGTGCTTTGCACCATATATATATTAATCATACGTTTTATTTTTTTGCACCATTTATTATTTTATGGTGCTTTGCACCACTTGTTATTTTATGGCGCTTTGCACCATATATAAGTTTGAGTATAATAATAATAATTTCCGTGTTTCACACCAAAAAGTATTAAACCATGTGGAATTGGTTTTGGTGTTTTGCACCACAAAATTTCAATCCACGTAAGATTGGTTTTTGGTGGTTTGCACCATACACCATGTTATGCCACATATTCATTTAACACCAAAATCAACTTTTTTACAAACACCATTTTTGCACCATAAATTTTAGCACCACTTGCGTATCCCCACATTATCACCAATTTTGCACCACTATTTGAAAATTGAGGATTTCCCAAATCCTTTAGAAATAGTGGTGCTAATGTGAGGCTAAAATGCCCTTTTTCTTGTAGTGTGAGTACTGTTACTCCACAAAGAAAGAAAGAAAATAGAGCAAATTGAGATTAAAGGTGGCCGTCTGCGTTGTGGTGTTGGAGTCAGCATGCTGAGCCTTTTCTGCATGTCAGAACGCCTGCGTTCGCTGTGAGGGAGGCGACAAGAGACGAAGGCCTCGGTAAGAGACTGGAAGCCTTCGCATAGACCGATGATGCGCCCGCGCCCGACGGAGTAAAGAACGCACCGTTCAGCATCAGGTCTCCCTTTGACCTCCAATTCCACTGCCTCCATACGCTCTCCGGTGTGTTCTCGCGCTTCGTCACCTGTTCATTCATTTATATCCATCAACTTCATCTACTCACTCTGCTAATGTTCAGAGTAATGAATTTAACAGAATTGAGAAAGTAACGCTTACCTCCTTGGAGAACCGATTGACAGGTGCGAGGAATCGATTGCCTTGGCTGTTGATTGTGGGGTTCGCACTTCCACCGATGGCGTACATTTCCCAGTGGGTGTAATCGTTGTTCACCACATGGAAGTAACCGTGTCGGCATCTGCGTTTCAACATCAATGCATTAAACTTCTTTTACAAATGAACTTATGAGCTCTAATATTTTGCTTGATTGTTAATACATGAAACAGAAATGGAAAAATGTGAATTCAGATTGTTTCGGGTACCTCGGCATGCGTTGCACCAGCCCTTCCCCAAAATGGTTGAAGGCAACTGTTACTTGCATGTTAACGTCTTGTGTATAATCGTCGTTGTGGCCCAAGAGCATGACCTGCAACAATTAATATAATAAATAGATGAACGGTACAATCTTTGATAAAAAAGGTTTGAACCTTTAATATTACAAAGGTGGAATTGAATTCAAACCTTATCATGATGAGTCATAAAGTTGTTAGAAATGGTTATTGCAGTCGATCCTCGGATGGCGTCGATGAGCCCGTCTGTGCAGCTTGACAAGGAGCAATGGTCTACCCAGATATTGCTTGCCCCAAAGATGGAAACTCCATCTCCATCACTTCTCGTTCTCCACCCGTAATGTCCCGGGGAATCCCTCACCATGGCATTTCCTGCAGGCTTGCAGTCATGGATGTGGATCCCGTGAATGATAATGTGTGTCACATACTGTACCGTAATGCAAGGACCGTTTGCAATGTGGACATTGGCGCCTCTACCGTCGATTGTCTTGTAACTGTTCAGGATAAGCTCTTCTTTGAGCTGGATGACCATGTCTCTCTGAAAAATGATCCACAGAGGTTCAGTTTGAATAACAGCATGGCGCAGGGTGCCCGGCCGCGGATTGACCGCATCGTAGTCATTGGGATCTGTGATAACATAGAATCTGCCATTCTTCCCTCCAAGAGCATTCCTGCCGAACCCAATGGCGCAGTCTGCAAGCCTCTTTCGATTGTTTTCCCAATCTGGATCGCAGCGCCAGCAGTCGTCGATGGGGTTCCCCGTTCCACAAGACAAATAACTTAGCTCCCTCCTCGAAATGTTAATGCTCCTGCAGTACATTCCATGAATTACCTGTTAACTCTCCTGCCATATATTCGATGCACTACAAGAAAAAGGGCATTTTAGCCTCACATTAGCACCACTATTTCTAAAGGATTTGGGAAATCCTCAATTTTCAAATAGTGGTGCAAAATTGGTGATAATGTGGGGATACGCAAGTGGTGCTAAAATTTATGGTGCAAAAATGGTGTTTGTAAAAAAGTTGATTTTGGTGTTAAATGAATATGTGGCATAACATGGTGTATGGTGCAAACCACCAAAAACCAATCTTACGTGGATTGAAATTTTGTGGTGCAAAACACCAAAACCAATTCCACATGGTTTAATACTTTTTGGTGTGAAACACGGAAATTATTATTATTATACTCAAACTTATATATGGTGCAAAGCGCCATAAAATAACAAGTGGTGCAAAGCACCATAAAATAATAAATGGTGCAAAAAAATAAAACGTATGATTAATATATATATGGTGCAAAGCACCATAAAATAACAAGTGGTGCAAAGCACCATAAAATAATAAAGGGTGAAAAAAATATAAATCACACACGTGTGTGTGTGATTTATATTTTTTTATACCATAAGCTTATATATATTATTTGGTTTATTTGATTTTAATCCATCATCCAAAAAACAATAATTCAATACATTAAATAGACATAATGAAAACCATAATACTATTTCACTAAAATTTGTAATTTATAATTATAAAACAATGATTCTCATAATATTAATGTAATGGAAGACTGTGTTTTGAAATTTGTTTTTAAAGAAAAATTATAATATATATGATTTATATTGTTTTGCATCATATATATATAAACAAGGATAAAATATGTTTATTAAGACATTTCATTACAGTTTATTTGGTTTAATCCATCATTTAAAAAATCAATAATTCAATACAATAAAAAATCATAATAAAAACTCTAATGCCGTTCCAAAAAAAATTATAATTGATAATCATAAAACAATAATTTTCATAATATTAATATAATGGAAGACTATGTTTTTGAAATTTGTTTAAGCTACTAATATTGTTCATTGCTAATATTGTTCATCCTTGATTTTTCGAGGGAACTTGCCATCACCTGCATGGCCAAAATGGTAAAAGTAAATTATAAACATGATGACTTCTCTCTGTAAACAATAAAAATACAAAAAATGATTGAGAAAAAAACACAAACAATAGTTTTAGCTGAATTGAAGAAAACAATAAAAAGCTTATGCATTTAATGACATTTCATATCTAAAATATGCTATTGATTGCAAAAATAATTGAAGTGAACTAACCTTTGAAGCCATGTAGATACAACATGTCAGCAGCATATGATAAGGTTGAAGCATGAGTCAAAATTCATTTTCCTCTTCTCTTTCAGCCTCTGAAACAATTACCTAAGAAGCATACAAGATAAGATCAACACACCTACAAATTGTATTCATTGAAACTTTTATTTACATATATTTGTTTCATATCATGAACATTGATTTAGATGATGCTTTGCTTTACTACTAGTATGTATACATCATGTATAAAATTTGAATGTGAAGATGGCTTTGTACGAATAGTACACATTGCTTGTTTTTTGTTCTCATCTTGAAGCAAGAGACCTAATTCAATATTAACACATTTCCTAAAAATCAGAACTAGTATTATACACTTCATTACACTAGTATGAAAACAACAATAATCTAACTATATAAAATAGAATAAAAGTATTATAAAACAAAAATTATGCAAATGAACTAAAATATAATTTAAATTTTAAGATATAATTTTTTATTAAATTTATTTAAAACTTTAATACCTTAGAATTGTTTTTTTTAAACTTGAAAAATGTCAAATTTGTTATTTACATTTTGAATTAAAAAAATGAGAAATCTTATTATTCACATTGATAGCAATTTCCGAAAATTAAATTGGAATCAAAACATAACCATTTCCTAAAATTAAATTTGAATAAAAAGAATAACAACTTTCTTAAATCAATGCTATCCACGTAAATATTTGTTTCAAATTTGAATTAAGAAATTAACTTTCTTAAATCATCTCTATCCACGTAAATATTTGTTTCAAATTTGAATTAAGAGAAAAACAACAAATTAACTTTCACCCTCTTTTATCCTTAAATCATCGCCATCCATGTAAATATTCGTTTCATGATTATAGATGGTTGTACAGGTTTCCCTAAAACCACCCGACTTCAAAAAAAGACATGAAACCGACCGGATTCAATGAAACTATGAAAATCCATGACACAAACAAAAGTTTGTGGGAAAGAGGTTTTTTTGTCCCAGACCATGAATTATACTATAATATATTGTTAGATTCCCCGGAAATCAAGCAAGCAAGGGCTTAGTAAGGAGCCCACTCACTATTCATATGGTGAGGCTTTTTATATTATTAAACATTTTGTTTTTTAGCGAGGTACGAAGAAGCAAGAGGACCATCAGGGGCAATAACTCGAGGTTTTTTTTTGCCAAATCTTCATTTACAGGGCAATTCCAAGAAGCTTCTGAGATTTTGATTTATCCAAAACGTGTTTATTGAGATGCTCATTGGGGGCATGGGAATTCTATCCATTACCTAATCTATTATTTTCTTAAGTATGGGCATGGCTATCATCTAAAAGAAACTTGAATATAGTAAACAATGACAGGGAGAAATTTATACCGTCACTATCAGAACTTGGAAAGAGCAAAATACATCAAAAGCCATTGTACGTAGAGTCGCTCGACCAAAGGAAGAGGGGCCCCGTGAGGAATAAGTAAGAGAGTCTTTTCTTATTGCCACAAAATGTGCAGGAATCGCCTTGCTCTCCCAACGTCAAGCAAGCCACCCATATAAAACTCCTTTGTATGGGGCAGGGCTCCATGTTAGCGAAACCTCACACCAATGGATAAGTACTAATGTTCATTATAGATGATTCACCAGTTGAGGATCATACACCATACACAGATAGCCATTCGGATCAGGGAGGCCACGGCGCCTCTTATGGAAACTCCCCTCACTCGTATTGGGTTGTACTGGGTGGTCCTCGTTTATTTAGGGAGAGCAGGTGTCGAATGCTGCAGCATTTCTCCTCCCATGGTAGTATGCCCAGGAGGAGGATAGGAATGCGCCATCTTCAACAACCAAGGCTTATGGGAAGACCGGGCCTCTTGCAGGGCGGCGACCTCTGTCTTTCCCAGAACGGAAGCAGAGCTCATGGCCGCCGTTGCTCAGGCCGTAAAGAGAAAGCAAAAAATTAACCTGGTCAGTGGTTTAGCTCACAGCCACACGAGAGTCATTTGCGTTGGGGAAACAGGGCTCACTATCAGCACCAGAGACTACCTCATAACGTATCGCTATCAAACTGCTTTCAACCTGCATTCATTGTGTCTTTTTCCCTATTGAGGGAACAAAACAAAGATGATGGGGAACAAAATCGCTCACACAAAACAGGTCCTAATTTAAAAAAAAGATTATCTCTAAATGAGCCGTCTTTTTCAAAAACGCAGTTATCCCCATTATAAATACTTTATAAATTTTAACTGTTTTCAGATGTCATACATTGTATATTGAAGAATATATCAGTGCACCAAAGAAAAAATGATGAGTTTTAATGCCCATAAACATGAATATTGGATTTTATGCAATTAATTTAATATACAGGTAAGAAATTAACATACCTGTGATCACCAAAGTTGCCCAGATCTATTGAGAAAGCACCGAACAGAACAGCAAGCTGCGCAGACCAATTGAGAAAGCACAAAACGGACCAGACCAGTTGAGAAAGCACAGGACAGACCAGCAAAGCAAGGTGCATGCAGGCAAATTGGGAAAAAATGAAGTAACCAACCCCAACAAGCAAGCATCCAATATTAAGTAAACTGGGTAAAATGGAGTAACCAGCACTTAACAAGCCAACATCAAAGAGTAAATTGTGGGAAAGATGCATAGCCCGCATGCAAGAGTAAATTTGGGGAAAATGCATAGCTTTGGAGGGAAAGGAAAATGCATTTCTTTGGAGGGAAATTTTTAGATTCACCCGCGTGACATGAGTGACTGTCGATTTGGTTGTCCATCACGCCAACTCAAATCTTAAATGCGGCTCAATTTTTTATGAGACACCCACTACCTGACTGGTTATTCATTCGGTTGTCCATCACGCCAACTCAATGCGGTTTATT
This sequence comes from Larix kaempferi, assembly GCA_027924585.1. NCBI lineage: Eukaryota > Viridiplantae > Streptophyta > Pinopsida > Pinales > Pinaceae > Larix > Larix kaempferi. Next base: position 16,953,922 of record BSBM01000535.1, on the reverse strand, counting down.
GAGTTGTTGATAATAATAATGGTTGTTGAGATTTGCATATCACTTTGCATTTTGACCATTAGTTAAAATATAGTTGTGTTCATACAACTCATATCTTCGTAGTTTTTTCTTTCAACCAAAGTTATATATTCATAGTTATATAGCACTAGCGTTTAAGTTTAAATATGATTATATAAATATAAATTTTAGGGCAATAAGATTATGGATCTTCAATTAATTTAACATGTATTTTATATGCAGGGCCATAGAAAGAGAATTATAATGGCAATTGCAATGATTATAGTTCGTGGAATGTAATTTTTAATTTCATTTTTAATGTAATTTTTAATTTTATTTTTATATAATTTTTAATTTTTAATATTATTTTCAATGTAATTTTTCTAATAACAAATATTTTTTTAATTAATGAAAACATTAAAATTATTATATCATTTCTATAATTAATATGAATTTTTTAATTTTATACTTTCAAAGTTACATTTTAACTAACTTTTATATAAAATTTCTGATTTTTTAAATTTAATACTATTAAATTTAAATTTTAACTTTTATATAAAATTTGAGCTATGATTTGTATCTTTGTCTTTAAATTTTAAGTAACTTATATATATAATCTGGGCGTGACTTGTACCTTTGTCTTTAAAAAATTATAGAATATTCATTTTTTTCATTGAAAAAATAAAACTATTGTATCATTTTAAAATTGATATGATTTTTTGAATTTTGTAATATTAAGTTAAATTTTAAGTAAGATAAAATTTCAGCTCATACTTTTTGTTTATAAAAAAATTCTTAAATATTGTTATTTGAAAAAAAAATATAATATATATATGAAAAATTGAATGGAAGTATTATATCATTTATAAAATTAACCTATTTTTTAAATTTTGTAATATCGAGTTTTGAAATAACTTTTATAAGATTAGAATATGAAGGTAAAAGTTGAGCTTGTACTTTTTTTGTGTAAAAACATTTCTTAAATATAATTGTTTGAAAATATATATATATATATATATAGAAAATTTGAGAACTATCATGTAATTTTTGAAATAACATAATAAATAAATTTAAAAAAACACATAAAATATTAAAGTCAAAAAATTGTTGGATCTACTTCTCATAAATGAATAATTTTTCACCCTTACCACAATTTAATTTTTAAAATTGTCCGCGGATTATAAATTTTCACCCATTACCACAATTTAATTCTTAAAGTTGCTATGGGATTATCCATACATAGTGGTTAATTGTGTAAGGCTTGCATTACATTCCCCTTGCACACTTAAGTGGATCACACTAAAGTTATGGCCATAATTTGGGGTGGTAAGAGACTAAGTAAAAAAAAAATGAATAAAAAGAAAAAGCGTATCATTACATTCCCCCTACACACATAGGTGGATCATACTAAAGCTATGGCCATAATTTAGGTTGGTAAGAGATAAAGTGAAAAAATAAAATGAATAAAAAGAAAAAACATATATCATTTTGTTGTGTAAGTTTGCACATGTGATTTCCATGGTTTCCATCTTGAAGTTGTTGTGCTTTAATAAAGAGTTTATGGATTAAAATATTTTCAAGCTTATTTATTTTTTGGTTTTTTTGGACCCTCTATGCTAAGTGTTTTTCTTTATGGATGACCATACTATCAAGTGTTGAGTGTATTGCCTCTTCCCTGGGTATTGTAAAAGGGCCATACACATTCTATGGGAGAAACATTTTCACATTAAGGCCCAAGTTTCCCACTCCAACCATGTCAAGGTACTCGAGATCAATACCCATAGCTCAAAAAGTGCTAATGGAATCCATATCACCACTCAAATGCAATTGAATCCATCAAGAGGTCATTTATGGTATTTAAGGTTGAATTGTTCTTGGACAGAGATGACTAGAGCCTTCATTTATGGAATGAGGCTTTGGTTTCCTATGGGGGATTTTTTGGTGGATGAAACCTTCTTAGCCCTAGATGGCTATAAGATTACTTTAGATTCGAAGTTCATGTCTCCTCCATTGACCATGTACAAAGCCCCAAGAACACAAGAACTAGAAACATAGCACTATGGACACCGATGTGAAGTAATGTGTAATGCTTTGAGGCATTTCCCATGGATTTGGATGCCTATATGGTTTCTTTTGGGCCAAATTTATGATATTCTTCCCCAAAATGTCATTCCCAAGGCCCCAGGGAATCTACATAATGCTCAAAACCACCTAATGGCACCAACATCCTCAATCATAGGCTAATGACACCCTCAGTAGGCCATGTGTTGTTTCTTGAGGAAACCTACTTATCCCTAGATGAATAGAAGATTCTTTTAGATTCTGAGGTTTAGGTTTCCTCCACTAACCATGTCCAAGGCCTTGAGGCCACACGATCAAGATATATAGTGCTATAGATACCCCTACAAAGTCATGCATGGTGCTTTGAGGTAGTGTTCTTGGATTTGGAGGCCTCAATGATTTATTTAGGGATAAAGGCATGGTATTATTCCTTGGAACACAATTCACAACACTATAAGACACCTACTACCTCGTCAAAACAACCTAATGGAACCAACATCCCAAATCATAGGCCAGTGATACACTCAGGAGAACATGTGTGGTTGGTGGAGGCAACCTACTTAGCCTTTGATGGATAGAAGATTCCTTTAGGGCCCAAGGATTATGTTTCATCCACTAACCATGTTTAAGGCCCCATGACTAGAAACCTAGATACATAGTTCCATGGGAACCCCTATGAGGCTATGCATGTATCCTTGAGTTATTTTTCATAGCTATGGATACCACACCAAATTATTTAGTTCAAAAAATGGTCTTATTCTTTATAGCATTATTCCCAAGACCCCTAGACACATAAGGAAACCTTCAGGATTCCATGTGTGGTTATTAAAGGAAACCTACTTATCCCTTGATGACTAGAAGATTCCTTTAGCTCCAAAGTTGTAGATCTCCTCCCATGATCATTTCCAAGCCCCCAAATCCCCAAGACATGGATACCTAGTTCCATGGATACCCCTATGAAGTCGTGCATGGTGCATTAAGGCATTGTTCATGGCTCTGGATGATTCAATGGTTTCTTTAGGGATAAAGACATGGTTTTTTCCCTATAATTCCATTCCCAAGGCCATGTGTGATTGGTGGAGACCATCTCCTTAACCTTAGATGGATAAATTATTCCTTTAGGGATTGAGGATCAAGTGTCCTTTGCTGACCATGTCCAATGCCCAAAGGAAAAAAACCTAGATACATAGTGCCATGGATACCCCTACGAAGTTATGCATGATGCCTTGACACATTGTTCGTGGCTCTAAATGTCATAAGAATTAATTTAGGGCCAAACACATAGTTTTCTTCCTTAGAATATCATTCCCAAGGCCTTGAAACAAGTAGATATTACTCAAAATATTTAATTGTATTAAGATCCCCAATCATAATCCAATGTTTCCTTTAAGAGGCTGTGTGTGGTTGGTTGAGGTATCCTTCTTATCCTTGGATGGATAGAAGATTCATTTAGAGACTGAGGTTCAGGTCCCCTCCCTTAACCATGTTGAGTGCCCCAAGTCCTAATGACCTGGATGCATAGTTCCATGGATACCTTTTGAAGCCATGTGTGGTGATTTCTCGCATTATTTATGGATTTGTATGCCTAAATAGTTTCTTTAGGGCCAAAGGCATGGTCCTCTTCTATAGAGTGTCATTCCCAAGGCCCCGAGACATGTTTCTAATGCTCAAAACCAATTGTTGGCGTTAAAATAACTAATCATAGACCAATGATACCCTCAAGAGGTCATATATGGTTGGTGAAGGGATCCTTCTTTGACACGGATGGCTAGAAGATTCCTTTAGGGCCCTATTTTTAAGTCTCTTTCATTGACCATGTCGAATTCCCTAATGCCACAAGTCCTAGATACATAATGCCATGGATATCCCTACAAAGTCATGTGTGGTTCTTCGAGGCATTGTTCATGGCTGTCGAATCCTCAATTGTTTCTTTAGGGATAAAAGAATGTTATTCCTCCCTTGAAATCCATTCCCAACACCCTCAGACATGTACATACTCCTCAAAACACCCTAATGTCACTAACATCCTCAATCATAGGCCAATGACCGTTGAAAGGCGATGTGTTGTTGGTGGATAGAACCTTCTTATCTCTAGATGGCTAGAAGATTCCATTAGAGCCTGAGTTTCATGCCTCCTCCCATGACCATTTCCAATCCCCCAAGTTCCCAAGACTTGGATACATAGTGCCATGGATACCCTTGCAAAGTCACGCATGGTGATTTAAGGCATTGTTCATGGTTTGGGATGCCTTAATGGTTTCTTTAGGGCCAAATGAATGGTCTTTCCCCTATGATGTCATTCCCAAGGAATTGAGACACATACATATTTTCAAACTCGCCTACTGGAATTGTCATCCTTAATCATAGGCAAATGATACCCTGAGAAGGACATGTTTGTTTGGTGGAGGAAACCTTCTTAGCTTTGGATGGATAAAATTTGTCAAGGATGCATCTAAGTGAAGATAGAATGAAAAAATTATAGTGACCTAACTCGGGGTGATAAAATACAAGTTATGATGCACTATTTGCAACTTTAAGTACATCACACAAGCCCATGAGAAAGTTGCCTAGGTAGACTTCCTAACAATGCCCATTGGGTTTCCTCTTCACAATGATAGGAAGGGGGGGAACAAACATCAGTTAAGTTTCATGTTGATCAGAGACATATGGGATGAATTAAACAACCAAAACCTTACAAATAAGACATTACTCTTAAGAAAGTGTTCCCAATTCCCTAGACACATACTTATTTCTCAAAACCACATAATGGCATAAACATCATCAATCATAGGCCAATGATACCTCCAAAACACCACTTCTTGTTTTTGGATGAAACCTTCATAGCCTTTCATGGTTAGAATATTCCTTTAGCAATTGAGTTGCAGGTCTCCTCCATTACCATGTCCAAGGTCCTATGACCACACGATCTAGATACATAACACCACGGATACCCATGGAAACTCATGTGTGATTCTTTGAGGAATTATTCATGGCTCTAGATGCCTCAATGGTTTCTTTAGAGCCAAAGTCATGGTATTCATCCCTATAATGTCATTCTGGAGGCCCTAGGAAACCTTCATAATTCTCAAAACCACATGATGAAACAAAATTACTAAATCATATGCTAGTTATACCCTCAATAGGCCATGTTTCAGTTTGTGGAGGTAACCTACTTAGTATTAGATGTTTAGAAGATTCCTTTAGAACCACATGTTTAGGTCTCCTCTAGTAAACATTTCTGAGGGCCCAAGGCTACAAGACCTAGATACATAGTTCCATAGATACCACTCCATTTCCATGCTTGTTGCTTTGAGTCAATGTTCATAGCTTTGAATGCCTCAATGATTTCTTTAGGGCCAAATTTATGGTCTTCTTCCCTAGAACATCATTCTTAAGGCCATGAGACACCCACATATTGCTCAAAACAACTTAATGTCACTGACATCCTCAATTATAGGTTGGTGATACAATCAAGAGGCCATGTGTGGTTGGTGGATACCACCTCCCTTGCCTTACATGGATAGAATATTCTTTCAGAGCTTAAGGTTTAGGTGTCCTCTATTGACAATGTCCAAGGTCCCAAGGACAAAAACCTAGATGCATAGTGACATGGATACCCCTACAAGGTCATGCATGATTCCTAGATGCATTGTTCAAGGCTCTAAATGCCCCAATAATTAATTTAGGGACAAACACATAGTCTTCTTCCCTATAATATCATTCCCAAGGCCTTGACACATATAGATATTACTCAAAACCATCTAATTGCACTAAAATTATCAATCATAAGCCAATGCTACCTTCATGAGGTCATGTGTGGTTGGTTGAGATATCCTTCTTACCTATACCCCAAGACCTATACCTAATCCTTAAAACATCCCAAATTCCACCCACATCCCTATTCTTACTCCAAGGATTCCCTCGAGAAGTCATGTGTTGCACTTTGGTGAGTCTACATCTCTATTAGCCTTGGATCCCTAAAAGCTTCCTTTAGTGCCTGAGTCCTGGTTTTCTCCAATAAGCATGTAAAGTGCTCCTAATCCCATCCCTAATAATGAAAATTGCATAATCGTATTGATATCCACAACCACGGGTCTAAGAATACCCTCAAAAGACCATTAGTGGTGGTTTGAGGTGCTTTTCTTGGCCATAAATGCATAGAAGACTCCTATAAGACTTGGTAGAATTTTACTCCCTCAACAATGTCCAAGGATGAGGATTTACAAAATTTAACCATACATGGCTTAAGGATGGGGATTTCAAAAATTTGATCAGACACCAATGGGAAGGTCTTGAGTATAATATATTTGGCTATGATTATAATGTTTGAGAAACTAAAAAGACTCAATAAAGCAGTTTTTCAATGGGAGAAAGTTAAGAAGGAACATCTCAGACAGGAATTGTTGGAAGTGGAATAGAAATGGGATCCTCTTTATAAGAATATCCTATTTTATTTCTATAATACAATGGACAAGGAACAAATTACAAAATTGGAAGCTAGGAAAGCAGATATAGTAAGTGTTGAGAAAGAAACATGGTGTTTAAAGAACAAATCTATTTGGATTTCATAAGGTGATGAAAACAAATCTATTTGGATTTTACCATGTCCAATGCCACAAGTCCCCATGACTTGGATGCATAGTTCCATTGACACACTATGAAGCCATGTGTGGTGCTTTATGGCATTATTAATAGCTTTGGATGCCTAAATAGTTTCTTTATCGACAAAGGAATGACCCTCTTCTATAGAATGTCATTCCCAAGACCCCAAGACACATGTGTATTGCTTAAAACCACCTAATGGCACCAACATATCCAATCATAGGCCAATTATACCCTTAAGAGACCATGTGTGGTTGGTGGACGAAAAATTCTTAGACATTGATGGATAGAAGCTTCCTTTAGGGTCCTATGTTTAGATATTTTCCACTAACCATGTTGAAATCCCTAAGGCCACAAGACCTAGATACATAGTGCCATGGATACCTTGAAAAAGTCATATGTGTGGTGCTTCGAGACATTGTTCATGGCTATGATGTCTCAATTATTTATTAAGGTCCAAAGGCATGATATTCCTCCTTATAACTTGATTCCCAATGCCTTGATACATGTACATACTACTCAAAATCACCTAGCGGCACTGAAATTCTCAATCATAAGCCAATGATACCCTCAGAAGGCCATGTGTGGTTGGTGGAGACAACTTTCTTAGCCCTATATGGCTAGAATATTCATTTAGGTCTTGAGATTCATTCCTCCTCCCGTGACCATGTTGAAGCCCCAAAGTCCCCAAGAATTAGATATATAGTGCCATGGATACCCTTGCATAGTCACACGTGGTATCTTAAGGAATTGTTCATGGTTTTGGATTCCTCGGTGGTTTCTTTAAGTTCAATGGAATGGTATTTCCCTTTGAATGCCATTCACAAGGCATCGATACACATACATATTCTCAAACCTGCCTAATGGAATCACCCTCTTTAATTATAGGACGATGATACCCTCGGGAGTCCATGTGTGGTTGGTGAAGGAAACCCTCTTATCCTTGGATGGATAAAATATTTTAGGGACCAAGGTTCATGTCTCTTATATTGACCATGTCCAAATCCTCAAGGCCATGATACCTAGATACAAATCTCCATGGATACCTTTGCAAAATCATGTGTGGTTCTTTGAGGCATTGTTCATGGTTCTATATGTCTCAATGGGATTTTTAGAGCCAAAGGCATGGTCTTCTTCTATAGAGCATCATTCCTAAGGCCCTAAGACACCTAAATACTTCTCAAAACCACATAATAACATTAATATCCTCAATCATTGGCCAACAATACCCTCAAGAGGCCATGTATGGTTGATTGCGGTGATGTCCTTATCCTTGGATGGCTAGAATATTATGTTAGGGCCATAGTTTTATGTCTCCTCCCTTGACCATGTCCAAGGCCCTAATACCCCAAGCCCCAAGACATGGATACATAGTGGCACAAATATCCATGCAAGGTCATGCATGGTGCTTCATGTATTTTCCATTTCTCTAGATGCCTCAATGGTTTATTTAGGGCCAAAGGCGTGGTCAGTTTTTCTGAAACATCATTCACAATGCCTCAAGACATGTAGATACTACTCAAAACTACCTAATGGAAATGGCATAACCAGTCATAGGCCAATGATACCCTGAAGAGGGCATGCATGGTTGGTGGAGGCAATCTTCTTATCCCTATTTGGATAGAAGATTCCTTTAGAGCTCAAGATTCAAGTCTCTTCCACTGGCTATGTCCAAGTCCCCAAGGCCAGAAGACCTAGATACATAGTTCTATAGATACTTCTCCAAATTCATGCATGGTACTTTTAGGTAGTGGTCATGTCTCTATATGCCTTAATGATTGCTTGATGGCCAAAGGCATGGTCTTCTTCCCTAGAAAACCATTCCCAAGGACCCGAGGCATGTACATACTAATCAAAACCACCTAATGTTAACAACATATTCAATAGTAACTAATTATACCATTGAGAGGTTGTGTGTAGTTGGTGGTAGAAAACTTCTTATCCTTGGATGACTAGAAGCTTCCTTTAGGGGTGAAGGTTCAAGTCTACTCCACTAACCATGTCGAAGGCCCCAAGTCCACAAGACGTAGATACATAGTACAATGCATACCCATGCGAAGTCATGTATGGTGCTTTAAGACATTATTTATGGATTTAGATGCATCAATGAATTCTTTAGGGATGAAGGCATGGTATTCTTCCCTGGAACATCACTCCCAAGGTCCCGAGACATGTACATACTACTCAAAGTCACCTAATGACACATCATCCTCAATAGAAAGCTAATGATACCTTTAAGAGGCCATGTGTGGTTGGTGGCGGAAACCTTGTTATGCCTTGATGGATAGATGATTTCTTTATGGATTGAGATTTAGGTCTCCTCCATTGACCATGTCCAAGGCCATAAACCTAGATACATATTGCCTCAATGGATCTGGATTCCTTATTGGTTTCTTTATGGATAAATTCATGGTCTTATTCCCTATAATATCATTACTAAGTCCTTGGGACACCTAAATAAAACTCTTGATTTCCTCCTATGACTTATGTCAATGCCTTGAGATCTATCCCATTATGCAAAATCTCTTGATTGTGCCCATATCTAACTTCTATGCCAAATATAGACTGTAAAGGGTGTATGTTATGGTTCATGGCCTTGATAATTTATCATTATAACAATAATATTATGTTAGGGTATACTTATTTGAAATTCTTCCCCAATCATTTTCTAAGACCCATCCCTAGTGCACAAAACCACATATTTCATCCCATATCCCACTTTAATATTAATGATATACTATAATGTGTATGATATCCTATGTGATAGTTTGAGTGATCGCTCTTAGCCCGAGATGCCTAAAACCTTCCTTTAGGGCCTAATTCATGTGATTCCTCCCATGGATATGTCCAAGGTTCTCATAACTAGTGTCACTTACATGAACACTTAGATGCCAAGGATAGCATTGAGAGTTCATGGGTGTGTTTTAAATCTTCCTATTATGCCAACATACAAAAATCTAGGATCCATATATGGTAGCAAAATCCTCATAATGATGTCGATTTCCTCTCTCAATGCTAAAGAATACCCCTAATAGGTCATGTGTAGTGGTTCGAGTTATTGTATTTGGCCTTGGATGCATAAAACATTTTATTTGGGACGAAGGCCTATGTTTCCTCCCTAAAACATGTTAAGGGCCTAAACGCCCTCATATAGTGCTTAAAACCTCTTAGTTACATTAATACCCCCAATATTAGGCCAACGATACCCTTAGAGTTTTTATGTTGTGGTTTGAGGTATACTTGTTAATCTTATATGCCTAGAGGTTTCCTCTAAGGTTCAGGGCTAGAGTTTCCTCCCTTAATAATGTATATTCCTTGAAGACTTATACCTAGTTTTATGTCCTCCAATGCTCCCCATTATCCCTATTGTAAGGCCATAAATCTTTTCAAAATGTCGTTTATGTTGGCTCAATAAATCATTAATAAGATTAAATATTTTTAATCTTATTAACTGACCATGTCCATAGATCTAAAATCCATGCCTTTTCTTTATTGACCATGTCCATAGATCTAATATCCATACCTTATGCTAAAAACCTAATAATGAGAATAATTTCCCTCAATAAATTAATAAGAATAAATATTTTTAATTGGATAATCAAATTATAATTTAAATCATTTTTATTACTATGATCTAGACCACTAATAAATTAAAAATGGTTGTTTTTATTTATTTGTCAATTGTATTTATTTGTATAAATAGTATTACAAATGAATAATTGGATTGATATATTACAAAATAATTATTTGTGAACTTGTTGTGCTTGTGGTGCAAAACCTCATAAATGAATCATTCACCAATTTATTTATTTAAGTTTTATAAAATTAAATAATTGAACTTCTTGTTATTGTGGTGCAAAAACTCTTTGGTTGTTCATTTGAATTAATAAAATGAAAAACTATTGAATTTGCAATATAATTATTTATATTTATGGTGGAAATCCTTTTAATTCAAGCCTTGCTGTAATTACAGCACATGTATATGTGACAAGTAATAGCTTAGCACCACTTTTTGGTATTTGCCAAGGTGGCATTTCCCTTAACATGGATGAGGAAGAACTCAATTTCCAATAAAGTTAACAAATATAACACCATATTATCACCACAAAATATAAGTGGTGCTAATACCACCACTTTAACACCAGAAAATATAAATGGTGTTAATAGCACCACCTTAACACCATAAAAATGTAAGTGGTGTTAATACCACCACCTTAACACCACAAAATATAAGTGGTGCTAACTTGTGGTGCTAAAAGATGGGTTTTCTTGTTGTGATGAATTAAACCCACAACAATTTGAAATCCCTAAACACGTATTATACAGTTGCTTCGAGACTAGGTCCCCTACAGAGAGGGTGGGGATATATTCAAGCTGTTTTACAGTCCAAATGGGCTTATATACAAGCTCTCTAGAGCCGCGGTGGCCGGTGCGGATGCATAATTCCCTCGACTGAAGCATGCAGGATGTTCTACACGGTCGGCGAGGATTTAAAATTGAGTCAAAAGAAACCAACGGTCTACAACCAGCTGGACAATAATGTTTTCCAATAAAAAATTCCTATCAGCGCATTATAGATCCACTGTTAAAAATGGATCTATGCGAAAATAAAATGGCATTGTAGAAAACTGAGCTTTATCCAAAGATTCCACGATATATCCTTCTTATAGACTGCTGAATCTAGATCTACGCGGAGAATGAAATGGCAGTGAAATTAAGAACTGAGCCTTATCAGATGATTCCATGAAATTGTTCTTATAGACGGATGAATCTACTCAACACAAAGGTCAGCAATTACAAATCTACTTTCAGCATGGATACTAATTACCTTTCCACCATTTCAACGATTCGTTCGGGTTCTTCCACGTGTTTCGTTGCAGATTGTTGTCCATGTATAGTGTCAGCTACCACCACAGGCCTTCCAAGGACAGCGCCGGTTATTTTTTCTAAAATTCCAAAGGATTTAGCTGCCTCTGATCGAATGAAAAAGATCGCAAGCAAAGAAAGTAATGCCAGTACACTTCGATAGCCAGACATTTTTGTTACAGAATACGGAGGGATCGAACGATGTAGCAGTCTGCAGATGGAAACAGTGGGATTCCAGTGATTCCTCTACGATCCTATCTATAATTCGGGATCTCAACAAAATCGACTCTGCTAACAAATATTGAGCAACAGAAAACTCTGTACTTGAGGTTATAATAACGAGGGAAGAATGAGTCGCCGAAGAAACTAGTGCTGAATTCTAACTCAGCTCGTGCACACGAATCTGCATGAACACTTTCCCCTCTTATATAACAAAATCAGAGTACTATACTGTGTATTGTACTTTAGTGTCACCTTGTGGGTGAGACTCGAGAATACTGTACCAAGAAAACGGCCAAGGGTAAGATAAACGATATGGCCAACAATCACGCTTGTTCAAAACCACCATATGGGATAGTCATAACTCCACTAATATGACCTAATGAGAGGGAGGCGATTACGGGAAAGGAGGAAAGTTAACCTTTGATTTTGTTTCATTTTTGGATAGAAGGATAGAAGGAATTAGCAATCGAAATAAGTTCACCTCCATCTTTGACCTTGTTTTAATGGGAAAAGAAGAAAATTAACCTTTGATCTTGTTCCATGCTTCGATAGAAAAAATTAACAATCCAGATAAACTCAAGAAAAATGAAGATGATTATATATTCAAATAACAAACAAAAAAAATTCTCCATTGATAACATTATTTTCCATAACTACCCAAATACTTGCCTTGGCCGTTTTCATACTCAATCCCCCTAAACACTGAACAGTAATTTGATATATATATATATATATTATTGGTCAGTGGTGTGCCTCACATGGAAGCCCAGACTAAACGGAGCAACAGACGGACCAATAATGCTGGTGTGCGTCACATGCTAACACCGAAATAAACGGAGCTTTTGCTTTAGGTTCATCTCACTACCCGCTTCTCCCCAGTCTTTATGTATTAGTTTCCCGTAATTTTCCACAGACTATGTCGAAATAAACGGAGATTTTGCTTCGCAGATGTTCTCCCAGTCTTTAAGGTATCAATTTCCCGGAATTTAACACAAATTTTGACTCGACAGCCTCCACCATAATTAAGATGGTATTTGTTCAAACGCACTTAACTGGTTGACTTATATCTGCGATCGCTTCCTCAAAATTGTGATGAGCGAAATTGAAGTCTGGTCAAAATCACGGGAAATCGGAATCCTGCACATTTTCAAAGTCGCCGACGGACCCGTTATCAGAGGGGCACTTTGTTCATTGAAAAACTTATAGATGGTGGAAAGTTACTTCGGATGAGTGGAATCAATGTCGGGAGGATTTAGAAGGTGCAGCTGAAGCGGATAGTGGATAGGACGGCGTGATTCATTTGTGTTGTAACGTTGACTATGTGGGATGACGCCATCCACATAAAATTGTATACGATCGTACATACATCCAACTTGAGATTTAGGAATTAGGCTAACATTATTCAGCTTATTGCATACCATTTAATGAGTTGGTAGGAGGTTTGTTGGCTGTTGGATCTCAAGTATGATCAACAGGTCTGAGGCCAACAGACTTGTTACTGCTAAATGGTCTACAACAGGCTGAATAATGTTCACCTAGGAATTAGCCTAGGAATTAGGTGTGTAGAAGATACTGAATTAGGAAATAACGTTTATAGTGAAATCCTCATTTTCTTTTTCTCAAATTGCATTTTAATGGTAAAAATGGAAAATTAAAAATAATATCAAATTATAATGGTTTTTCACACACTCAAATGGACAAAATCATGATTTCAATAATTTTATTTTTATTGAAATTTGAGAAAATAATTTTATTCTTATTAAAATTTGGGAAATTGCATGCATACATGTTTCCAATATATTTCTTTGATGGTGAAAATGCAACATCTTGCATTGAATTTATTTCTTTGATGGTGAAAATGCAACATCTTGCATTGAATTGAGGCTAACCACCAACCTTAACACTCAAATGCATGAAATAGTGATTTCAATAATTTTATATTTATTGGAATTTGGAAAAGGAGCGATATAAATGTCCCATATCATACTCTACTATATGGGTGATGTGTAGGGAAAGGCCAATGCTTTGGCCTTTGTCGTAGACATGTTTTCAATAGCTTTCTTTGATGGTGGCCTCCTCTGCAACTAAGTTTTAATGACCATGTGTACATGTAGAAGGCACAACACCCTGAACACAAAAAGGCAACATCTTGCATTGAATTGAGGTCAACCACCAAGCCTAACCAACACCCACACATAGCATCCTCTATTTGTATATTTGCAAAGCCATTCCTGCAATTAACATTGTCAAAACCTAAGGCAACATCTTGCATTGAATTGAGGTCAACCACCAAGCCTAACCAACACCCACACATAGCATCCTCTATTTGTATATTTGCAAAGCCATTCCTGCAATTAACATTGTCAAAACCTACCGGATGGATTCCCTCCTTTGCAAATACACTCATATGTATGTAGATTTTCCCTTTTGCTTGTGCTTTTTAGCCATTGAAGCACAAAAAGATAAATCCCCTCCACAGTCAAGAATGCCATTAAATATGTGGAGATTCTCAAACATAAAAAGGTTAGTGAATATTATGACCAAGCAAGTCATTTTCATCAATATAGCAATGGCAAAACCAAGGTGAACTCCCTCCTTCACAATGATAGTTTAGCTTCCTAGAGATTGGAACATTCAACTAAACAAAACCCTAGTATAAAGAGGGGAGGAAGTGGCCACATTATCCTAACAAGAAAAACTGCAATGATGCATACCTATTGTCCAGGTAAGCCAACTACACATTGGTATTTTTGTTATGATTTTTTTTGTTTAGATTTGAGGCCATGGGTTTCTTCTAAATTTGGTCATTTAGCCTACACCCTTAAGGACTCAACTGCATTGTTAATCATGTTGTATTGTTCGTGTAAACATGTTGAGATATAATGTAACTTCGAAGGATATTCTCCATACGTTTGAGTCATTACTTTATTATGTAAATCCCCTTTTGTGGACATGCCATGTCGGCTCATTGTACATTTGTATTTCATATTAATATTATATTGTTTTATGTCAAGTCGGCCCAGTAAAAAAACTAGTAAGTCGGCGAGTCAAAAAACTAGTAAGTCGGCCCATGGTATTGTCAACCTAATTTTAGGTTATGTCATGTGTATAAATAAGAAGTGATGACGCCTCATTTGGTCATTCACTCACTTGTGCTCTTATATATGTTTATTTGGATTCCAACGCACAAGTAGGAGGGTAGCGAAGGAGTTAAGAGAGGCTTTCTCACTATAGTATTTTGGTCTTTGTCTTTGGCATCTAATTGGTTCTCTCTAGAGAGTTGGATTTTTGCACTCTACTTGGTTGAAACTATATTGAGGAAGTTTTGTTAGGTTTTCTCCCCCAAGAGGGTTTCCCAGGATAATTCTTAAATGTGTACTGTGTGATTTTGTTTCTCTCAGTGATCCTTATTATGCTTTTATTGTACATATGAATTTAAATGCCATTGAAACAACTTAAGCAAACATTTTAACATGGTCTCGGAGCAGGCTTCAAAGAGCATTTTCGCAGATCTAGTGCTCACTTTGACCTAGAAGCAGAAATTAGAGCTTTCTCAATTCTTGGAATTTTGACTTGCAACCTTCTCTAGCAATTGTGCCCTTCTCCAACGAACCTAGGGTACCCTCTGCGAATTTTTTTAGTGGCCAGAAGTCCAGGAATTTGAATATTAGGGTTTGGCTAGTATCGGAAAACCAGAAAGGACTAGATCCAAATTTTTGCGGGCCCTGTTTTTGGCATTTAGACTGGACGTTTTCAGAAGATTCTTGTACTAGTGATCTTGCCTTGGCTTGGAGAATCTATGGGTAAGCTTAGTTTTGATTTCTGGAAAATTTCTTTTTTTTGTCATTTTTTCTAGCTCCGGGGACAAGATGACTTCCAGTAAGTACTAAGGTTGATGAAAAGCTTTAGGGTGCTGAGAATTTCAGAGCATGGAAATGTAGAATCATGCTCATTCTTGAAGAGCATGACCTATAAGGATTCATAAAAGAGGAAGTTCAAGAGCCATAGGGAGATGAAGCCAAATCAAAACAAAAGAAGGATATGATCAGGGCTGAAAGGATCATAGCTGATTCCATCAAGGATCACTTGATTCCTCAAGTGTCTTCAAAGAAGACCCCAAAGAAAATGTTTGATGCATTGTCCGGATTATTTGAAGGAAGGAACATCAACAGGAAGATGCCCTTGAGAACTCAACTCAAGAACGTGAAGATGCAGAAGGCAGAAACCATGCAATCATACTTCACAAGAGTGTCTCAGATTAGAGAACAATTAGAAGCTATTGGTGACATGGTGGATGAAGTAGAAATCATGATGGACACCTTGAATGGTCTCCCAAGGGAGTGGGAATCTTTCATTCAAGGGATATGTGCTAGAAGGAAGTTGACCAAGTTCAACAGATTATGGGAGGAATGTGTACAAGAAGAAGAAAGAATGGAAAACAAATAAGAGAAGTTAAATGGAAATGAATACCAAGCCTTGGAAGCTCATACAAATAAAGGAAAGAACAAGAGAGGATCATGATCACTCTCCTAGAAAAACTCGAGGATTTCAAAGAAACAAAAGGACTCAGAGGGACTTCTCATCCTTCATATGCTTCAACTATCACAAGATGGGACACATTTCAAGAAATTTTCCCCTTAAAGAAGAACAATTCAAGAAAGGGAAAAATAAAAAGTTTCATGCTCATGCATCCGAAGATGATGAACTAGTTAAGAAGGCCAGAGAAGAATATGTCTTAATTTCATCCCTCACATGTTCAGTTTTACATGGAAGCGACACCTGGATCACGGACAGTGGTGCCTCCAAGCATATGACAGGCTACAAAGACTCTCTCTCATGTATTATGCAGAGGAACTCACCACACAAGGTGAATCTTGGAGACGACTACCAATATGCCATCAGAGGAATGGGAGAAACTTCTTATAAACTGGATTCTGGAAAGCCCATGAATATGAAGGAAGTACTATATGTTCTAGGTTTGAAAAAGAATCTCCTTTCTATTTCATCTTTAGATAACACATGAAAATATGAACCCAAAATACGACGACATATATGTCCGATTTTTGACATTACGCTGTCGACAATCCGACAATCCTCTCCTTTTTTAAACGTCGGTTCAACTTCGACGGATATCCGACAACAACATAGTATCGTCATATGTCTGACACTAAAATGTCGAATATCCGACCACAAATATTTTAATATACACGTCAGATGTTTTTCTAGAATTACTTTCTCTAAGGTTGAATATCCGATCACGTCGCCATCGGATATTCAACCACAATTACTTTCTCCAAGGTCGAATATCTGACTAGGTCCTCGTCGGATATGCGACCACGATTACTTTCTCCAAGATTGAATATCCGACCACGTCATCGTCGGATCTGCGAGCACGACTACTTTCTCCCAGGTAGGATATCCGAGCACGACTACTTTCTCCCATCGGATATCCGAACACATTTTCTTTATGGAAGGTCGGATATCCGACGAATATACCCACAAACAGAAGCCTAAGTATGACTACATTTGCCGTCGGAGGTAAGGAAACATCATCACATCATCAAAGGTTTTGCAGTCTCCGTCGGATTTGTGACGACATTGGTGAATTTAAAAAAAAAATAGTGGGCAGGAAATAGATCCTTTATCATTTGTCTCGAATGAGAAATACCAACAAGCCAATGGATCCAATTGTATTGTGTGGATCCATTTTGGATCATTTTTCCATTATAAAAGACTTTCCAAGATTCTAAGCAAGTTTGCAAAGATGAACCAAGATTATTTACGTCCTTTTCCTCTAATTGGTTGTGAAAAGGAGGATGGAAAGGTGTTATAGTAATGGATTAGGGCTTCTTGGTTCACTTGGGGACGACTAGGGTTATCCTTCTAGGTGTTGTGTTTGGACTCTTGCTTCATATAGAGTATTATGCTTGAAAACATTGCTGAATCTATAAAGACAATAATTACTACATCATATTTCGATTAACATAATGATGACTACCTAAAAAATAACAGAATGCTCAATAGGAAGAATTTTAACTGTGTGTTTGTGTGCAAATGACAAGACAAAGGGACCTGCAACAATTAAAGTATCCTTATTTGCAAGGGTTATGCACTTACCTACTTTTATTGTTGCAACAATTGACTATATACAAACATGAAACATGGAAGGTTAGTTTGTCTCCAAGAAGACAAATAGAAGTATGGAAAGCCATCTTTCAAATTTAGAAATAATTGAAAAAGTCTAGGTCAGTGCAAACATTTTATGCAACTCACTATTCCTTGAAAAGAAAAAGTGACCACGGTGAGAGTTGAGATTACTTGTAATATCATAGAGGGAGCATTATTTTTGTAGATCCTTGTACTCATGTTTTGTTTGGATGCAAGGCTAATGATGTTGATTTTGAAATGGGAACATTTTAACATTAAGGCTTCTTTTGACTAAAATAGAGTAGAAATTTCTATTTCATCCTCACATTGTGCTTTTTTCCCTTGATGGTAGATACTTATGCTAGACTTCTTTATTACATGTTCATCATGTGACAAGTTAACCTCTCTAACCTTGCATCTAATTTTCAAGTTATTTACTATATTAATTTCCTTTAGAGTAAATATTCTTCGTGAACAATTCCTTTGCACAAAATAGCTAGTTAAGGTGTTGATTCAAATATAGAGCTAAAGTATTAAGACATTTTTTCCTGCTTATATATACAAAGAAGTTCTAGTATGGAAAGTGCAAAGACTACTAGGGAAAATGAAGTCATTCACTAAAGGCATGGTTATGCAAAACATCCAACATCATCTTCTACAAATAATGAGGGTTAAGGATCATAGTAATGAGAGGAGGTATCGGGGATTGTTCAAAGGCTATTAAGGTAGATGAAGGAATATCAATCCATTGCAAGGACAAGATAGATGGTTTGTATTCATGGAGAGAATCTCCATGACACATGAAACATATAAAATAATCTCCATGACACTTTAGCAATTCCCTCACTCTTATGACAAGTTATAACTTAAAATTATTCATTTGTGTGGTACAAAACTTATATCATAAGATTGACCTCACAATAAATATTTGTGACTTAGAAAATAATGTTAGGATTGCAAAGAAATCAACACTCACATTTCTCCTTAACAATTAAATATAATTAATGGTTAGTGGTCCTAGCAAGATTTGGAAAAAAAATTCAAGATTTAAAGGTTCCTTTATACTACTTTGTTGTCAATGATCTATGTCCTTGTGTGGTACACAACTTATATCATAATATTGACCTCATAATAAATACATGTGTCCTATAAAATAATAATATGATTGCTAAGAAATCAACACCCTCCTTTCTCCTTAACAATTAAACATAAGTAATGGGTAGTAATCCTAACAATATTTGGAGAAACTTCTTCCATATTTAGAGGTTCCTTTTTACTATTTTTTTTAGAATGATCTATGTCCTTGTGGGTTATATATAGACGAATCATCCTGTGATGATCTACACAACATGCAATTAGTGGTGGGCACACATTCATGGATCATACCACTTCCATCCTCATGTTCGGCATTTATTGAAAACATTCTCAAAGAAAAATGCAACATATTTTAAATATATTGTAAGGTCTTTCTTAAATATGGTCCATGAGGTATATAGGGAAAAAATGAATGAAAAAATTAAAGCATTTGACCATGAGGAACCATGCAACAAATGCTACAACAACAAGCTAGGAAATACAAAAATGAAAAATGTAAATGTATATAAATTACACCAATAAAAAATAATAAATGAACGAAATATTTAGGCCTGATATATATTGAAATGGACATTTTCCATATGATTTAAGTTGATGAAGAAAAAACTAAACAAATCATGTTCTATAGTACCAAAATCTATGAGAATGGTTCTTTTGCTAAGTATTCACTTATTTGGATGATAGTAAGTTACCTTTCAAATGCTTCACACCTTGAACAATACTTTTGAACCTTGTGATAATGTTCAATATTTTCACACAGTCCTCCTCCAAAGGATGGATATTTGACAACGCTTCCCTTAGCAAGCCCTCTAAAGCAACAATAGAACACCTATTTCCTTCTGCAATTGAATAATGTGACCACATCTTGACCTCTAATACACCTGTTAGTGAATCAAGTCCTCAATTATACATGCAATTCTATCCTCTGGATTTCAAGAGTGATACAAAATACCATGAATATAAATCATGAGCTAACTCTGCACTCTTTGATGATCACATGAAACTTCAAAGTTGGCAATGATGTTATAAGAACTCACCTAGTCCTTTGGATACAATATCCTGATTGTTTGCAAGGTAGTTGAACAAATTACATGTAAAAATTTTAAACTCGTTTCAGTACCAATTCCAATGTAGATAGCATGACAATGCAATAATTAGAATTTGTGTGTAAAGTTAACCCCATTTTGTATATTAATTACTGACCATTTGTGTGAAAAATGACAAACATAATCTATAAGTTATGACATTATTAGGTCTATTCTTGTACGTGTAATTCCCTTTGATCAAGAGTATCATCTGTGGGACAAGATGTTATTCATTTTGAAAATCATTGATTCACGCCATTTCACTTAAAAATGCAGCTTTGGTGTTTGGATGTTTTAGACAATTAAAATAAGATCTACTACAAGACAATTAATAGTCATCCCATATTTACATATAATTGATGGCACAATACTTCATATCCTAGAAGAAAATTAGTAGTGGTCGATGAAAGTAAATTAATACAAGTAAGAGGACATGTAGGCTTCCAAGAATAACACTTGATTATGTGATTATCTTCAGGATATGAGTAGAAGAATAGAGGGAGAACAAGGTGGCTCTCAAGAATCACAATGTAGTTTTCTGAAAAGCATTCAACATAGTACTAAGAAACCAATTATGGATGAGAGTGTAGGTACTGCACATTTTTCAGACATGCCAAATGGAAATCGAAAGTTTGAATCACTATATGTTGATTCATAGCTCAATAATCCATGCATATAGGAAGTGTTAAATGAGGTATATCAAGTAGTGGAATCAATAGTCATTCTGAAAATAGATGGAAATAGCAATGTGATGTTGGTTTATAAATATTTGGTTTAGAATGAAGGTGGGATGCAATCTATTCTTCCCATAGAACAATATGAGGTAGGTAAGAAAAAAAAAGACAACAAAGGAATCAAGTGAGCATGAGGCTACAGATTCAGGCGAGCCTAATATTAAAAGAGGGAAAATGTATAGTCAAGATACTAAAATGGTTAAGTTTACTCTAGGATATGCACATGAAGAATTAGAGGAAACTTATCAAGAAAATTTGAATGAAGATCAAGTGAAATAAGAATGTGCGAACAAAATAGTTTTGTTGTTGAGGTTTATAGAGTGTTAATTTGTCCACTAGCTATCATTCTCATTTTTCTCTACTCCACCAATTGTGGGTTCTTTTCTTTGTTATAGTTATAATTTACCCTCCATAATTTTCCTATGGTATATTGAAATTATGCACATCTCCCATAACTCTCTAAGGATAGTCTTTATGCCAAAAATATAGCCATTCTAATAACACCGCCATTTTTTGTATTACTTATTTCTACTAATCATTTGATAAATATCCAAAATTATCAATATTTGTCCTCCTATTAGTTCATACACACAAAGAATCATTTCAAATTGTTGGTGAAAAACATGCATCTATTTCCAACATGCATATTGCATCGATCTAGGATTGAGCTTTTATTTCTAGTATACATAGTCACAGGCATGCATCTACTTCTAGCGTCAGGCTTCTAAGTTGATTTATTGGATCTAAAACATAAGAAGATCAATGTTTATGCAAGTCCAAGGCATTTAAACCAACTTAATTGTGATCATGTTTAGTGTTCTACATGTGTGTGTTGATTATGGCTCCTTTAAATTTTTTGAGACTTTCACTCAAGTGTGCTTAACCATGTTATTATGCAATTGGATGAACAAGCATTCAAATGATGCCTTAACTCTATTTCATCAAATGGAACGAGTAGGAATGAAACTTGACTCAACCACAACACTGTGTGTGCTCATGGAATGTGCCCATTTAGCTCATACATAAAGTGTATCTAGTGACAGAGGCCTTATGGATAAGAGATGACTATATTTTGATTTCATGACCAAACATTATATTATCATACCTAAGATCATGAAGCACTATCCATGTATGGTTAACTTCCTTGGTCGAACTAGGCATCATGTGGAGGTACATGACTTCATAAAAAAATATTCCATTAGAGTTGAATGCTAATGTGTGGAGAAAATGTTAATGCTTGTAGATTTAGTGGAAATGTTGAGTTAGGACATGTATCAAAACACCTATTTTTAACTAGATATTAAAAATGCTAAGTGTTATGTATTACTCAAAAACATATATGCTAGGGATGACAAGTTTGTAATGAAAAGACAACTTTAAACTAGAAATAAGATTATCTAAGATCATTGTGGCTGAAGTGCAGGAGTTCATATATGCACGTAAAACCACCTATAAACAAATCTACAGAACAAGCAAGCTTCATTAGTGCTACTTCATCCCTGAATATTTACTTGATTGATCTTGTTTGGTATATCTCTCTTTTCAAGCATTGGTCAGGCCTAATAATTTCACTATCTAATCTAGAATTATATATTATATTTTTGATTAACCGTTTTTAATTTAATAATGTAAATTACAACAATATTCAAGTAAAATAATGGGTAATAAGATTTCACCCGCGGAAACATGGAGAACACCAAAACAAAGTATATAATACCACCAATCACATCAAAATGCCAATTTTTCTTCCGAAATTTCAAAATGTTTCCCAAGGATATCTGTAACAAGTTCCAAGACATGAGTGAAATAGCCATAGTAAAATTTCAACACTACAATTATACACCAGAAGAAATTTTATAAGTCATGGAATACATGCTATGACAATAATGCTTCAAGGAAATAATTGTGAGAAATGAATAATTCCTCACCTTGTTAGAGGCTTGGAAAGTAGGATAAGATGCTTTAGTTTCATAACAAGGCCCAAGAAATTATCAAAATTTAGAAAACACACGAGTGGGTTGTATAAAGGCACCACCACAGCCATTCATTGAGCTCCTCTTTGTTTCGAGAATAATTTAATATTCTCTACTGAACAAGGTCAACCACGTGAAGGTGGAAGCTCTTATGGCCCCTCCCCACCAGTTTATGCCGGTTTATATATTGTTATATTTATGGTTTGAATTCATCTACAGGTGTTTGGGATTTCAAGCTCTAGCAATAGAGGTTTATGGTGTTTTTCAGGAATTTTGGTGTTGGAGTTGTGGGGGGCACACCATTGGATCCATTTTCACTTGAAGAGATCATTCTTGGGAATTATATGAATCATATGTGACATAGGGAAAAATTTGGGAGGCTTCTCTATCATTTGGACGTGTTTCTTGTTGATTTAGAGCTTGGATTGGTGAAGGGGGGCCAGAATGAAGGTTATGGTTTTGACACTTCTGAGAATTTATAGGATGTGAGACCTATTCCATTGTGTTCATAGAAATTTTTACATTTGGAAACACTTTTTGTTTAATTCAAAAATGTGTTCAAATGATTGATATGTACCCATTTTATCAGATATACTCCATTTTGTATCTCTTCTGGTAGAGGTTCGAATTTGTACAATTGTAATTGAGCATTTCATGAGTTTCGAGATGTGTAAGAGCTATGTAATGTTGTAATCAGTGTCATTAATTTTCCCATATAGTGGATAATAAATAATTTTTTTTCCTCATATGGTGTTCATATTTTAGTAACCGATGATTCCATGTACAAATATTTCTCATATGGTTATGCCATTTACAGTATTGATTGTAAAAATTTAATAAAAGTCCCATGTGGTCTATTACTAAGTCATTTCTATTTGTTTGGATGTATCTTAGTATTATTGAATTTTTTTCGAGGGATTAAAGTCGATTAGGAGTTGTTTCGGTCAAGTTGAAAAACTAGTATTCCTATGTGGGGGAAATCGAGCTAGTTTCTCACTAGTCTTGAGAGGGTGTCTTTCATACTTATTTGTAAGTTCTATGGATTCTATTAGTGGGTAATATAGTTTCATTTGAGTCTATTTGAGGCCATTAAATTGATATTGGGATAATTCTAGTTTCTCTGGTAGTGTTTGGGAAGAGTTGGAAACCCGGTGTTAGGTGTGGCCAAAATTGAACTAGTGTTCCTAGTTTCTTTACCAGCTTCCAATTTTATATCAGATATGATTTAAGACACATATAAGTGGAATATAAACACATTAATGAGATTCAAAAATTTAATGGACATCATAAATACTCATACACTCCACTATTGTTGAATGAGAACATCTCATAATCCTTCATAAGCCACTACATGGGAAAAAGTTGAAAATCAACATAATTAAATTTAGAACCTTGGAGATAATATTCTTAATTTCTAAATGGGGATATTATAGTGGTATCATAGAATGGTATTGGAAAACTGTGGGAATTAGAGGAGAAATTTTAAGAAAATTGTAGAACATAACCCTCACTTAAAGAAGGGTTGCAGTCATGAGGTTGGAACCAGATGCTTGGGAGATTGAGGAGAGCTTAACATGGGAAGAAGCATTCTATAAAGATGGTTTCATTTATTTAGTGGAAGAAAATGAAGGATTTGTACAAGGATAGATGGAGGATTGCATGTTTTACATGAGTTTGAGGATTCTTTATGTGATATCATATACAGTGTTGAAGGTGAAAATGATTCAATGTCTAGACTTGTAGATGACATATTGTTACTCACTTCCATTCATGCGTCGAACATATAGGAGAATAAGTTTGGATGGGAGAAGATAAGGGAGGACCATGAGAAGCTGGACAAGACATATCGAGATCAATAGATCATAATTTGCAGCAATGTAAAGCTTTACTTTCGGAATGCTTTGCATCAAAAATTATGGCAAGGATGTTTGGTATGTTTGAAAATAGAGCACCCAAAAGTTCCTGTGTTGAATCTAGTTCAAAAGGTGGTGAGTCCACTATCATTTTTCATCCTTCAAATGTACTTGAGGATAGTAAATTCCATCCATCATGTGGGAGTCCTAAATAAAATAATGCCATGTTCACAAAGTCACCATGGTCATACAAGAAATTGGATCAAAGGGACCCACAAATTGCATTCTTGAGTCTTCCATTGAACACAAAGTGGAGCAGCATGCACACACGGATCAATCACATGGGAATTATGAAGTTGCGACACCAAGGTATGACACAAATTCTAATTTTTTTAAAATTCCTATTTATTTTCATCATCAAGAGATATCATCCCTTGCACATGAGGATAATTGTATTGTAGAATATTCTAATGTTTATTTGGATATTAAAGATGCATTATGTGTTGTGGATTCATGCCACAAGCATTCTAATTTTTTATATCATCCATTAGAAAATGTAAGCAAGATTGATTACTTTGGAAATTAGTGGTTGAAAAGAGCTATGGAAATAAGTTTGTTGGCAACCCAAACAAGGAAGTAGGAGGAAACCTATCTCCCACCATTATTTCTTCCAATTGAAGAATGTGTAGTAGAGATTGCATGGGAAAATGATGATTTTGTGGACGATGAAAATGGAAACAAATAAGAAAATTTAGTAGAGGAATGTTCCCATGAGCTGCAACTCTTAGCATGGCAGTTGAAGGTAAGCAAATATACTATTAGGACAACCATAAAATTTTTTGATGACACAAATGCCTTGGTGATAGATTATTATTGGAGAGCTTTAGGGATAGATAATAGTATCAAAATAGAATATCCCCTTGCAAATTTTGAAGCCATATGAAAAGTAGTGGAATCCATGAAGACTAACTACATAGACCTGCTTTTTGATATAGATCATCTTCTTAGGCTTGCTGAGATTTACCATTGTGCATTACAAGAAGAAGAAGGTGAATTTGACAGGCTCACCCATGAGATTGAGATCACCATGATTCCTTGAAGAGAACACAAAAAGAACTTCAATAATTAGATATGGAAGTTGAATAGTTTCGTAGGGAGTTGGAAAGATCACATCCTTCCTCCTACACTTCAAAAAACTGGTTGTGTATGGCTGATTACATTCATAGTTCAATGGAGGAGCCTCATGTGGGGGTTGAGCATGAGGATATTTCATATTTGCAGGTACTTGAGGAGAGAGTTGTCATGGATAATATTGACCAAGTATGTGTTTTACATTAGGAGTATCATGAGATGCCTCTATGGGAGAGATACTTAGTCATGGAGGAGGCAGATGTGTACACTTTATATGGACCAGTTAGCAGAGGAGGATAGAAATCCATGGATTTGGTGGATAGATGTATGACAGAGGAAGATACACATTGGGGTCATAGCATACCAGTCATTGTTCAGTCTTGTGAGAAGCAACAGAGGCATCTATTGATGTTATCTGATTCCTTCATGATATATGGCGGGACATGGGATTTTCATCCGACTTAGTTGGATGGGACCCGTGACATTGATGTGAGACATATGACCAGTGTGCATATTGCACAAGAGGATCTTCATGTTATATTGGAGAGGCTCACATAGGTTCAAAATAGTATTGGGAGTGATGAACTTCCAATTTGGTGGTGGGATCCTCGCATTCCTCGGATTGATAGATTGATATAGGTGACAGTGATGATGTTTGGAGGAGTGCAACACAAATACTGGGATCCTAGTATTGCTGGGTTCGGGTGTCTTAGACCCTCTACATTTCTTAGGTTCATTTGGGACTCTAGGCTCATTTTGGGACTCAGTTGTTTTAGTTGGGTTGTTGGAAGGACAGTTGGGGATATTGAGCTATCTCTAGAGGGGATGATTATGATCAGAGTTGCATAGCAGCAGAATGGTGGTTCCATTTTTTAGATTAGTCGGGATCTTAGAGTGCATGGAAAATTTTTAGTAGCAGACTTGGAGTTGAGAGTCAGTTTTGGATTTCATATGATGAGATTCTTAGCAGACCAATTTGTTGGGAGTTGATTGATTGGTTGCAGTATAGATTCACTCTTCTTATTGGCATTGGTTAGGAGTTTTCCTATGTCAGTACCTTGCAGGACCATACATTGAACAGAGTGTACTTCACCTCCTTTCGATTGGGATGGAACCATGACATCATTTTCAACCTTAGTGTAGTTCATATTGTGGGATGTAGAGTTGATGAATTTGTCCACTTGAAATTGCATCCTTATGAAAATTAATCACTAAGGAAGGAGGCAAAAAAATCAATGAGCATAAGTTGGGGAAGAAGAAGAAGCACTACCACTCCTAAGTTTAAATTGCTTGAGGACAAGCAATCTTGGGCGGGGAGGACTGTAATGTCCCAAAATGTTTGTTATGGACCACTCCATTGGAATAGGGGGATGAATTTTCATAAGTCACTTGGTAAAGTCATGAAAATTTATCAAGGTGGTGATGTGGGTCAAATATCTGTATAGTTGATGTCCAAAATGTGAAATGATGCAATATTATGAAAAATTGGACAAGGAGGGTGCATAAGGAGGTTGAATTGGGCCCCACACGAGTTGTAGCTCCCTCAAATTTGAATTCTAAGGTGGCATTGGACACAATTGGGAAAGGAGGGTGCATTAGTGGAGGAATGAATCCAAATATGTAGTGTAACTCCCATCCAAGGTGGAAGGAATCCTATCATGGAGACATATCATGGGTTGTAACTCCCTAGGATAAAAATAGAAAATATATGACAACCTTTGACATATATGACAACTTAAGACAATAATAAGGTCCTATGATAGATTATGACAACTGATGATATCCTATGGAATGTTTTAGTTCCTAAATTTAGCCAAGGAGGGCACTAGAGGAGAGGGGTGGGCCCACATGCTAGTGTAACTTCCCCAAATTCAAGCTAAGCCTCTCTAATTCAAATTTCCAAGGCAGATGAAGTTATTATTTGGAAAAATAACATTATAGAGGAAGTAAATGAGTCTCAAGGTGTCATTCTCTCATAAAAATATTAATATTTTATTAAATATTTGTAAGAGAATTCTAGAATGAGGGGAAAATGCTCCATGAAGATTTATGAAAAAGGTGAAGACACAAGTGAAGGGGATTTTGGTCATTTGAATTTTGGTATTGGAGAGAAATTGATATTCTTAATCTTGGGAGATTTTCCCCTTTCTACAGAACTAGTTTCGGTGGTGAAAGATTCCACCCTTGCTAGCAAGAGAGGAGAAATCACTTAGATTTCTCAATTGTGCTTCATGTGAATGAGAGGTGAGGAGGAATCAATCAGATTTATAAAGTGAGATTTAGTTTATGTAGGTTTAGATATTGTTCTATTTCCTGTTCGAATCATCTATAAGTGTTTGGAATTTCAAGTTCTAGCAACAAAGGTTTATGGTGTTTTTTGGGCATTTTGGTGTTGGTGTTGTGGGTTCTTGCTTGAGGATGGTGCACCATTGGATCCATTTTCACTCGCAGAGATCACTATTGGGAATTATATGACTTCTATGTGACAGAGGGTGAAATTTTTTAGGCTTCTCTATCATTTGTAGGTGTTTCTTGTTGATTTAGAGCTTGGATTGGTGAAGGAGGGCCATAATGAAGGTTTTGGTTTTGACACTTCTGAGCATTTTTGGGATGTTATACCTATTCCATTGTGTTTAGAGAATTTTTTCTAGCACGAAACACTTTTTTTTTTCATTCAAAAAGGTGTTCAGATGACTGAGATGTGCCCAAATTTTTATCAGATGTACTCCATTTTGTATCTCTTCTTCTATTAGAGGTTTGAATTTGTACAATTGTAATTGAGTATTTCATTACTTTTGAGCTGTGTAAGAGCCATGTATTGTTTTAATCAGTTTCATTAATGTTCCCATACAATGAATAATAAATATGCAAGTGTTTTACTCATATGTTGTTCATATTTGAGTAACCGATGATTCCATGTACAAATATTTCTCATATGGTTATGCCATTTACAGTACTAATTGTAAAAATTTAATAGAAGTCCCATGTGGTCTATTATTGAGTCATTTAACTGTGTTTGGATGTATTTGAGTCTTATTGAATCTGTTTGGAAGGATTAGATTTGACTAGGAGGTGTTTAGGTCAAGTTGAAAAACTAGTATTCCCATGCAGGGGAAATCGAGCGAGTTTCTCACTAGTCTTGAGAGGGTGTCTTTCATACCTCTTTAGAAGTTCTATGGAGTCTATCACTGGTTCATATAGTTTCATTTAAGTATATTTTAGGACATTAAAGTGATATTGGGAGAATTTGAGTCGCTCTGTAGTGATTGGGAAGAGTTGGAAACCCCATGTTTGGTGTGGCCAAAATTGAACTAGTGTTCCTAGTTTCTTTACCGGATTCCAATTTTCTATAAGATATGAGTTGGGACACATATCAGTGGAATCTAAACACATTAATGAGATGCACATTTTTAATGGGCATAAAAAATACTCATACACTCTACTATTGTTGAACAAGAACATCTCACAAGCCTTCATAAGCCATTGTGTGGAAAAAAGTTGAAAATAAACATAATTACAGTTGGAATTCTGGAGATAATATTCCTAATTTTTCATTGGGGATATTATACAATCCAAATTGGGAAGAAACCATAGATGAGGAGTATCAATCTCTCATGAAAAACAACACATGGGAGATGGTACCTCTTCCTATAGGGAGAAAGCTAGTTTGATGTAAATGGGATTATAGAACCAAGATGGTAGAGAATGGAATCAATTGTAAGTATAAGGAAAGAGTAGCAGAAAAAGGTTTCTCATGGGTACACGGCATATATTACAATGAAACGTTTTCATCGATTGCTAAGATGGATCCCATACGACTTTTTCTCTTGCAGCATCTCAATAGTGGGAACTTCATCATATGGATGTGTAGAGTGCATTACTTCATGGGATATTGCAGAAGAGATCTACAAGGAGTAGCCATAGGGCTACATCCAAAAGTCATCTCTTGTGTGCATATTGCAAAAATATTTGTATGGTGTAAATCAAGAACCATGATCTTGGTATGCAAAGATGGATTCCTTCTTGTTGTACCAAGGATTCTCTCACTACAATTCAAATCCAAATTTGTACATGCTTCGACAAGATGATGCTCTCTTGTTGGTTGTACTCTATGTGGATGATCTATTGATCACATGAAGTTCCTCTTCATTTATTTCTTGGTTTAAATCTACTTTGCATGACATATTTTCCATGACTGGTTTAGGATTGTTACAATAATTTATTGGACTCGAAATCACCCAATATGATTTAGGATTCACATCGGCATAATCTAGGTCTACACAGGATCTTCTTAATAGATTCTAGATCACTGATTACAAATCATCCCCATCCCCCTTCCTTTCAGGAGTAAATATTGAAGATGGCGGTACTACACCTTTGGTGGATAGTACACAGTATCATAGTTGGTTGGGATTCTTATTTATTTCACCCACACTAGACTGGACATATCATTTGTTGTTGGGATAGTTTCTAGATACATGCAGGAGCCTCATGAGATACATTGGAAAGACGCAAAGAGGATTCTCCGCTATGTGAAGGGAAATCATAATTTAAGGGTTAATTATACAATAGTTTGTACATTGGATCTAATTGGGTACACAAATTCTAATTGGGATAGTGATCACCTCTAGGTATGTTGTCAGTTTAGGTTTAGGGCCTATTTGTTGGTTGAGTAAGAAGCATGTAACCATTTCTTTATCAACAACAAAACTATAGTGTATAGGTGCATTGAATGCAAAAACACAAACCATGTGGTTGTAACACATTCTCACTGAGTTTGTTATTTAGTTTCACCATTCCGTTGTCATATTTTTTGACAACCACTAGTACTATCTATATCTCTAGAGAGTTAGTTCGACGATAGAGGACCAAACACATTGAGATCCAGATGCACTATATCATAGGGTTGATTCATGACCAAATCATGGATCTAGTTGAGTAATCAATCAGCCTTAGTTGATGGACCAACAAGATTATTTGTAGTCAATGAAGTCAATTGGATATCAATAAAAAAACCTACTTAGTTAAATAAGAAACTGAAGTGGTCCCAATCAAGTAGGAGGGACACCCCTAAGGAGATACTTTTATAACTACTTTAGAATATTTTGTGGAATATTATAACCCATTATGACCCATGGATAATCATATTTGACCCAATGGACTCTATTTTAGGGAGATTTGATAGATCCTCGAGTATAATGAGATGAGTTCATGATGAGCGATATGAAAACAATCTATTAAGAAATATGTTTTTCTATGTTGCTTCTAGGGGTTTGATAGTGACAATGATTTTTAATTAGTGTCTTTATAAACCACCTATTCATGCTCAAACAATCTTATTCTATTGTATCTTCCATGTGGCTTTTGGGCATGTGCAAGCTAATGAGAGTCACTTTTGGCGCGTCAGATGCAATAGAAAACTGAAAAATCAGGCATCCCTCAACTTACTTGGATTTTTTGAGATACTTACGCAAAATATCTTGCATTGAGTAAAAAATATGAAATGTAGGAAATTGAATCACGTTTACGAATATATAACTTTTATGTATTCAAAATTTGCATAGCTATGCCAAGTTTCATTTTTCCTAACAGACACTTTTTATTTTTCAGGAAAATGATAAGGTATATGTTTTTGTGGGTGCAACCTTTGAGGGCC
>BSBM01000535.1:16787500-16917500 GCA_027924585.1 Larix kaempferi | reverse complement strand
ATCATCATCACCATCATCATCACCATCATCATCATCAACAACATCTTCATCATCATTGTCATCTCCCCCTTCCTCATCAACATCTCCATCATCACCATCTTCATCATCATCATCATCATCATCATCATCATCATCATCATCTTCATCACTATCACCATCATCATCAACATCTTCATCATCATCATCAACATCTTCATCATCATTGTCATCTCTAGGTTCCTCATCAACATCTCCATCATCATCATCATCATCATCTTCTTCATCATCATCATCATCATCATCACCATCACCATCACCATCACCATCATCATCATCATCATCACCATTACCATCACCATCACCATCAACATCTTTATCATCATTGTCATCTGTAGGTTCCTCATCAACATCTTCTTCATCATCATCATCGTCATCTTCATCACCATCAACATCATCATCAACATCTCCATCATCATCACTATCATCATCATCATCACCATCATCATCAAAATAATCACCATCATCCTCCTCCTCCTCATCATCATCATCACTACCACCATCAACATCTCCATCATCATCATCATCATCATCATCGTCATCACCATCACCATCATCATCAACATCTTCATCATCATCACCATCATCATCGTCACTAACATATTCATCATCATTGTCATCTCCCCCTTCATCATCATCATCATCATCATCATCATCATCATATTCATCGCCATCACCATCATCATCATCATCATCTTCACCACCATCACCATCATCATCAACATATCCATCATCATCATCTTCTTCATCAACATCATCATCATCTTCTTCATCAACATCATCATCATCTTCTTCATCTCCATCATCATCATCTTCATGACCATGACCATGACCATTACCATCATCATCATCATCATCATCATCATCAACATCTTCATCATCATTGTCATCTGTAGGTTCCTCATCAACATATTCTTCATCATCATCTTCATCATCATCATTACCATCATCTTCATTACCCTCAACATCTCCCTCATCATCACCACCATCATCATCCTCATCAAAATTATCATCATCATCCTCATCATCCTCATCATCACCATCAACATCTCCATCACCATTATCATCTTCATCATCATCATCATCATCATCATCTTTATCACCATCAACATATTCATCATCATCACCATCATCATCATCACCAACATCTTCATCATCATTGTCATCTCCCCCTTCTTCATCAACATCTCCATCATCATCATATTCTTCATCATCATCATCTTCATCACCATCACCATCATCATCAACGTCTTCATCATCATCACCATCATCATCATCCTCAACATCTTCATCATCATTGTCATCTCTAGGTTCCTCATCAACATCTACATCATCATCATCTTCATCACCATCACCAACACCATCATCATCAACATCTTCATCATCATCATCATCATCATCATCATCATCATCAACATCTCCACCACCACCACCACCACCATCATCATCATTATCATCATCATCATCATCTTATATCCTCCTCTTCATCATCATCTTCTTTATCACCATCATCATCATCCTCATCACCGTCATAATCATATTCAACATTTTCATCATCATCACCATCATCTTCATCTACATCAACATCATCATCTTTATTATCTTCATCTGCATCATGATCATCTTCATTGTCATCACCCTCCTCATCATCATCATCTTGTGCACTTATGCACTTAGGGATTAATGTTTAGAAGAGAGTCTAAATGCCTTTATCGGGGAGGGGCTCTAGGAAGAAGGTAAGAGAGAGAGGGCAGGGGGAAGGGATAAAGGCATAGAGGGTTAGTGATTAAGGGAGAAGAAGGGAGAAGAAGGGAGAGAGTGCTATAGGGAGGGATAATGGCGAAGATAAAGAGAAGGTGGAGAGATGGAGAGTGGGGTGGTAGGGACATGGATGGAGTAAGGGAGAGAAAGAAACATATAGGGATGGATGTAGAGAGAATGAGGGACATTAATTTAGAAAGAGATAGGGGGTATCTAGAGATTATTGGGAGAGAGTTAGGGGGGTATTAAACCATACAAAACATTTGTCCCACACTAAAAACATTTGTTTTGTATGTAACCATACAAAACATTTGTTTTCTTTTGATATTATTCGTTGCCCTAGCCATGCACCTAACCTATTTATTGTGCTTAACCATATCGCTTGCGCATTTTTCTTCTCCATATCGCGTGCACATTTTACCTTTGTATAACGCGTGTGCATTTTGGAACTGTATAAACAGTGGACTGTCCCTATCCGAGAGCAACTTTAATCTGTCTAAGCAAAAACACGATATCCCGCGATTTTTCGAACAGAGCACGAGCCCGCCATTGGAAATATTCACAAATTACACCATCTCCATCATTATTTTTGTTATGCAGGTGCAGCATTGAGGACATCTTTCATGGTTGATCAGTGCGGTGTTGGGTTATATGGCCATATTTGAAGAATATAATCAACAAGCTTGAAGAATCTCCAATTGAATAACACCAAAGATAAGGTCTTTGAAAGATTCATTTTGCCTATATTTGAGGAGCACACAAAATAAGATATCAAGCTTCAAGACCATTTCATGGTGATGGTGGATATACACAATTGTACAAGAGAATCAGCTTGAGGAACAATTTATGATAAAACTTTCATTTGCTTATTATTGAAGAGCACCAAAGGTAAATTTTCTCATTCATCATTGTTTTGATGGGAAATATGAACAATTGAGAAGGAAGATTGAAGTACCTTGAAGGATCTATAGTTCTAAAGCACTAAAGGTTTGAAAGCTTGTAATTGAGGAGCAACAAAAACAAACTATATTGAATTGATCATTGTGGTGATGGGGAATGCACATAACCGAGGAAGAAAATCAACAAGGAAGAAGAGACCTCAAGAAGTCATTGAAGAAGAGAAAGAAAAGAAAAGAATAGACATGATGAATCGAAGGCTTTCTTTGGAAACTAATCCAAATCCAATTATAGAGGATACCACGGTTCATCCTATTAATC
Source organism: Larix kaempferi (assembly GCA_027924585.1). Lineage (NCBI taxonomy): Eukaryota > Viridiplantae > Streptophyta > Pinopsida > Pinales > Pinaceae > Larix > Larix kaempferi. The sequence continues at coordinate 16,914,485 of BSBM01000535.1, read as the reverse complement.
CACGACAAGAAAAAAAGAAGCATTCACTAGAGGGACCTTCAATTTCCACAATAGTTGTTGAACAAGCACCCCATGGAAGTAATCAAGAAGCAAAACGTAGGTGCTCATTAGGGGATGTTTCAATTCCCACTTCAAGTCAAAGTGATAAGTTACCATATCAAGATGAAGCTCATGAAGAAACACAAAATTTGTTCACCTCTTGTGGTTATACAAGTGATGAAGTCAGAGAGGCGTTGGACATGGAGTCTACTGTTGAAGAAGAAAATGTTATCCGGACCATTGATGAGGATGTTGGACTTCCACCATCCCACCATCCAACTACCAGGAAGAGAATGAATGACAACAAGCTACTACTGAAATGCCAAAGTGCCTTAGTGATGCGCTACATGGTAGAATTCCAACCCCCTTACCTCCATTAGCAAGCACACGTCGAAGAAATCCGAATCGTATACAAGTTGATGAAAGTCTCCTCAACTCCATTGAAGGTATGCTATCTAAACGTAGTATTGCTTATCAAACTCAACAGATACTTGATAAATATTTTGTTTCTAAATGTGATGGAGATAAATGTAGATTATTTTTATCATTGTTAAAATCTAGGGGCATGAATATTGTTAGGAAAAATTTAGGGATAAAGATGATAAAGAATTCTGAACCAAGTTCTCATATAGTTAAAAGCTTAGTAGATGCATTTGATAAAATTGGTAAGAACACATGTTCAAAGGACCGCAATGCGGCTCGTCGTGTGTTGTCACAATCAATTGTAAATAAGAACACCAGGGTCCTTCGTTTTCTCAAGCCTACATCCAAACTAGTTAATTTGAATGTAAAAACCCTTCGTAGGTATTCTATTAGAAGAGAACATCTTGACACAACCGATCAGACAATTTTTTGGGCCTTTATTGGTTGGTTTCCACGTCGTGACATGAAGCTAGTTGATGCAGTCAAGGGACTAGTGCAGAGTTTTTGGCATGATCATACAAGGCCTTCTTCAAACCGGAAGGATGTACTAAAACTGAGAAGGGGTTCAAAGGACCGTGAACCACATACTAAGCATCTTCTTGATATAACATAGACAGAACTATACGAGAAATTTAGGAATGAACATAGACACTTGAACTTGGGGAAAAGATCTTTTGAGAAATGTAAGCCATGGTATGTTAGAATAAATACTCTTCGTAACACTTGTTGTTGTATATACCACGTAGAATATGAATATTACTATGAAACATTTTTGTACATTCGTCGTGTGTTGCATACTAAATATGTGCAGGATTGCTCCCTGACAATACCACCGACTTCATCAAGAGAATTCATTCATAGCATCATGTGCAATAGGCCTGAGGGGCAAACATACTATGCAAAATCTTGTTTGGATGGAACATGCTCCAACTGTGCTTGAATGGCATTATTGAGCCAATGTATGCACGAGAGTGGAGACAGTGAATTTGGGAAAATGGTTATAGACATGAAAAGTTTCAAATATATCAGCTATGAAATAGTCCCAGGGAAAGAAAGCAAAAAAATACAATTGGTGACATCTCAGGTATGCATTTATATCTATAAATTTATGTTTGAACAGTTACATTTCAATCCTTACTTACAAAAAAAAATGATATTGAGATCATTTTGTGTCACTAGGTACAAGTTAGTGACTTCGTCAAGGAATTTATTGAAAAGACACATCAATATGTTCAGCATGTCCACTTGGAATGATGGAAGGATGAGAAGTTTAGAATATGGAGAGATACATTTCCCCGTGGTACTATAATTTAAGTTGTTTATTTTTCTGAGAACTACACTTTGAAACCTCAAAATGAGATCCAAAGTCAGTATTATCACTCTAAGCAGGTTTCCTTGATGGTCCATATCACATATAGGCATGGCCCAAATAGCAGTGAAGAGAAAAGAGAAATTATGAAGGAATATCACTTCTACATAAGTGATGATAGGTGCCATGACTTCCACTATGTACGCCCTTGCTTCATCATGTTCTATGATCACTTGAAGGGAAGGAACATACAGATGGATCGACACTAGATTTGGTCTGATGGATGTGTTGGTCAGTTAAAAAATGCACACATATTTCAATGGTTGTGTTCATTGCATAAAAAATACAAAGTGCCACATATGTGGAACTATTTTGAGACTGGGCATGGTAAAGGAGAGCATGATGGAGCCGAAGCATGTGTCAAAACAACCCTACGAAGAGAGGAATTGAAAGTATCTATAGAATCTACTATTCGAAATGCTCAATCTATAGTCAAGTGGTGCACGTCAGTAATGGGAGAGGAATCAACTATGCGAGTAGAATCCACAAGAAAGAGACACGTGGAGATATTTTTTTGGGATGTGGTAGACATAGATCGTTCACATGCATGGGAATGCAATACTGTGCCTGGGACTAGTGGATTTCATTCAGTTCGAAGCTGTGATAACCCAGTATTTGAAATTTGGACCAGAAAACTCACTTGTTTTTTCCCTCCTTGTTGTGATGGTGACTGGGATGGGTGTGAATCATTGAATTTGGTTGATGGATGGGATCGCATATCACTTCCACTTGATCAACGTGCAATTGTTGAGTTAACTCCATTGGCAGAAGACCAATCATCTATTTCTATAGATTTTGATCATGTATCAGACCTTGTACAACCTGGTATGATGCATTTCCTTAACATTTTTTTGTTTATTTACGTAGTATTCAAATGCACATTAATGGCCTTGTATCACATGAAAAATATTTTGATCATATACCTACAATCATATTATGTAGGGAACATATACACAGTGGTTGCCTCAAAAGATAGTGAATGGGGTGGTGATTACTGGTTGGCACGCTATATAGATGGAAAGAAAACCCTCAATATGTCCATGACTGACGATGAAAACAACCACTTCCCAATCTATGGTTGTTAAAGGTGAATACTTGACACAGGACAACAATGCAAGAAAGAAGGGTGGATATGTTTATAGGGATTACAAACAAGGTGCAAGTGTGTATCACTTTACCAACTTAATAATTGGTACAAAGCTCCAGGTACGAACAATGCCTAGCCGAAATTCATCGAAGTTATGCTACTTCTTACCGGATACAGAGCACAAGAGACTAATGGATACCATCAGTATAAGAGATGATTCAAAGGGCTTGGTTGTATGATAATAGGTGGGATCTAGCATGATGAGGTATGTTACATACTTTTAATACTATACTATTTATACTATTTGTAATTGAATATTGATATATGCTCAATTTTCTCATGTATGTTGTTTATGAATATGTCAATTTTGTGTTCTTGATATGCCAAATTTACATTTACGTTGTTTATAAATATGCCAAAAGTTCTCTTGTATGTCAAGTTTATGAATATGCCATTTTTTACATATGATCAATAAACCCTAAGATTATGGGATTGGGTAGAGTTAGATGAAACTTTCCTTGGGTGCTCTAACACTAAGACTTAAACTATGATCAATAAAATTTGACTTTGCAAATTGTAAAAGAAGCTTGGTTTTGCCTCCATAGCTTGTTTGCCTCACAACTCCACACAATATGTTTCGATACAGTTAATGCTCAGTCCTTCAAGTTGCATAGTTAGAAAGAGTATGCGTTGCATTTTCCTCTCAATTTGTTTGATTGAATACACATGCGTTTTGTAATGGGATAATTACATATCCCAGGTGTCATCACCATCAAAGTTGGTCCCCGTGTGCAAAAATTGCACACTCCCCTACTATGCAAAACCCTAGTTTAAAAAATGGACCTACAAGATGACACCTGGGCCATGGGACCAAAGGAGAGGGGAACCCCTAGCACTATACCGATTCCCTGAATACAATGGAGCCGACGGTTTGTCTATCCGAGCAATGATCGTCATTCTATGGATTGTTCCGTCTCGCATCTAAAAGGCCTTCAGGGACACCTGTTGTATACCTACGGGGGGCATAGAATGACGACTGTGCAACAAAAATGGGTTTCGGGGAGTCCTGCAAGTGTGTCTAGGAAGGTTCCAGCTGGGAACGATAGCCATAAGTTCCTGTCGGATGATTTGTAAAGTTGACCCCCGTGTGCAAAAATTGCACACTCCCTTATTGAGCAAAACCCTAGTTTCAAAAATGGACCTACAAGATGACACCTAGGCCATGGGACTAGAGGAGAGGGTTACCCTTAGCACTAACTTGACATCCTGAATCCAAAGGAGTCGACGGTTTGTCGATCTGAGCCACGGTCGTCATTCTATGGCTCGTTCCGTCTCACATCCAAAAGGCCTTCAGGGACACCTGTTGGATACCCACCGGGGGCATAGAATGACGACTGTGCAACAAAACCCTGTTCTAGGGAGTCCTGCAAGTGTGTCTAGGAAGGTTTCAGCTGGGAATGCTAGCCATAAGTGCCTGGTGGATGATTTTGCAAAGTTGACCCCTGTGTGCAAAAATTGCACACTCCCTTACTGAGCAAAAACCTAGTTTCCAAAATGGACCTACAAGATCTGGTAAGCATTCATTTTTCAAAAGTGGTTCAGAGGCTCTTGCATATTGGAAGTGACCAAGAGTATCTTGTAGTGTGATAAGTATGCATTTTAGGTTTCAGCGAATTCAAATATGACTTAGAGTCTCTTGCTTTGTGGGTCATTTACTAAGGTTTTTCGTTTTACATTGCATTTCTATTGGCTACGTACTTCAACAAAGTCGTTCCAAATAGATGCATGGATGTGGAAGCTGTGTTTTCCATCTTTGTCTCAAGTATGAGAAGGCATGGCCATATCAGGCTCTTTAGGAATTGAAACATAGCATGATACAATCCTTAGGTATGGAATTCAATTAAAATTTTATCCATACTGTTGGGGAAGAGAAGATAGGAGACCATGCTCAGAAGGATTTGGCGAGCATTTCATTCCAGGCCGAGATATTCCATTCATTTCCGAGGCGTTTGAGGCCGAAAAGGATTTGGGAAGTATTCATTTTTCAAAAGTGGTTTAGAGGCTCTTACATCTTGGAAGTGACCAAGAGTATCTTGCAGTGTGATAAGTATGCATTTTAGGTTTCAACGAATTCAAATATGACTAAGAGTCTCTTGCTTTGTGGGTCATTTACTGAGGTTTTTCATTTTACGTTGCATTTCTATTGGATACGTACTTCAACCAAGTGGTTCCAAATAGATGGATGGATGTGGAAGTTGTGTTTGCCATCTTTTGTCTCAAGTATGAGAAGGCATGGCCATATTAGGCTCTTTAGGAATTGAAACATAGTATGACACAATCCTTAGGTATGGAATTCAATTAAAATTTTCTTAATGATTCAACATGTTCAAATGTATCATATGTAGAGTTTGATATACAATGAATGATTAAGTCACTTGAAGTACACCCATGTGCAGTTGTTGAAACAACCAATGCAATAGTTGCATTGAAGGAAACTGAGCAAAACCCTAGTTTACGAAATGAATGCAAAAAAGTCACTGGGCCATGAGAAGATGAGCGAGAGGGCACCCTAGAGGTAATCGTACGCCAGGAAGCCAATGGAGTCGACGGTTCGTCAATTCGACCTCCAGTTTCCGAGTTAGGTCGAGTTGCAAGTTGCATGAAAATGTCGTCCAGGGACACTTGGTGACTTTCGGTCCGGGAGCGAAAAAGAAAACATAGCAGCAAGATTGCATGCCATTGGATCCTGCAAGTGTGTATGGGCAGTGCCGACGTGGGAAAACTACCAACACTGGCTCGGTGGAGGGTTTTGCAGAGTTGACCCACCAATGCGAGATTGCATTGAAGGAAACTGAGCAAAACCCTATTTTACGAAATGAATGCACAAAGAAGTTTCTGGGCCATGAGAAGATGAGGGAGAGGCCCCCCTAGAGGTAATCCAACGCTAGGAGACCAACGGAGTCGATGGTTCGTCGATCCGACCTCTAGTTTCCGAGTTACGTTGAGTTGCAAGTCGCATGAAAATGTCGTTTAGGGACACTTAGTGACTTTCGGTCTGGGAGTGAAAAAGAAAACGAAGCAGCAATATTGCGTGCCGTCGGATCCTGCAAGTGTGTATGGGAAATGCCAACATGGGAACACTACCAACACTGGCTCGGTGGAGGGTTTTGCAGAGTTGACCCACCAATGTGAGATTGCATTGAAGGAAATTGAGAAAAACCCTAGTTTACGAAATGAATGCACAATGAGGTCACTGGGCCATGAGAACACGAGGGAGAGGGCTCCCTAGAGGTAATTGCTCACCTGGAGACCAACAGAGTCGACGGTTCATCGATCTGACCTCCGGTTTCTGAGTTATGTCGAGTTACAAGTCGCATGAAAATGTCGTTCAGGGACACTTGGTGACTTTCGGTTCGGGAGCGAAAAATAAAACGGAGCAACAAGATTGCGTGCCATTGGCTCTTGCAAGTGTGTATGGGAAATGCCGACATGGGAACACTACCAACACTGGCTCGGTGGAGGGTTTTGCAAAGTTGACCCACCAATGCGATATTGCATTGAAGGAAACTGAGCAAAACCCTAGTTTACGAAATGAATGCACAATGAAGTCAATGGGCCATGAGAAGACGAGGGAGAGCCCCCCTAGAGGTAATCGCATGCCAGGAGACTAACGGAATCAATGGTTCATTGATCCAACCTCTGGTTTCTGAGTTATGTTGAGTTGCAAGTCGCATGAAAATGTCATTCAGGGACACTTGGTGACTTTCGGTCGTCCTAGGGTTTCTGTTTTTTAAGGCTTGTATAATTTTCTTCTTGACAACTCACCTCTTATAACATGTTAAATTTTTGATACTTGATCTAGATAAATGCTTTATACCAATTATAACCATTAGTTCAATGCATAAATTTAACCATAAAACATTTACATAAAGAATTTAACATGTAGGATCTAGTTAAGAATAGAAGGCACTTTATTTCTCGAATCCCAAGGTAACATTTGTTCCTTTCACCAATGTTGCTTTGAGCACTTGTATGTAGTTACTCATATGTAGTGTTGAATCTAATTGTACAATCAAATATTGGGGGTTGATGAAATATGTAGCATGTATTGCACTTAGTTTTATTAAATTACACTTGAACATTGACTTAACTTGTAATTTAATCATCCAAACTCACAAATTTTAATTAGACCTATCCAATTAGTGTGCATGAGTGAGTTCATTGAAACCTTGAAATACATTGTATTGCACTTAGTTTTATTAAATTACACGAGCAAGAACTTTGACTTAACTTGTAATGATCATCCAAAATCACAATTTTTAATTGGATATCCAATTAGTGTGCATGTAGTGAGTTCGTTGAAACCTTTAAATATAATAGTTTGTTCTTTTGACATAGAGCATTCATGAGTAATAGATAATCCACAAAAATCAACACAATAGATTGACACAAGAACATGTGGAAACAGAAGAACAAATACAAAATGAAATGTATCATTCATTTATAAGTGAAATGTTAATGTACATATCTCCAAAAGTACATATATATCCAAAAGTATCCAAAAGTACATGTATCCAACGAAGTCAATGTACATGTCTCCAAAAGTACATGCACAATGAAGTCAATGTACATGTCTCCAAAAGTACACATATATCCAAAAGCATCCAAAAGTACATGTATCTAAAACTATCCAAAACTATCCAAGCCACATGTACATGTATCCAAATGTACATATATCCCATAAGACACATCAAAACTCAAGCTTCCTCTTGTTCTTTCCCGACGTTGATCCTCTAGAAACATCTCTAGGATCACTGTGCGTCTTTGGATCTTGCAAATTAAATATCAATTGTTAAATTCAACTAACTATGTACTAATACATTAGCTCAACAATTAACTCAACAATTATCAACATGTGCATGGAAATTGCATGAAACACTTGGTCACTAATGGACATCTCACCTCAACGAGAGACTGTGGAAAAGTGGATTGCGCTCCTTGTGTATCAGATGGAGTTGTTGGTTGAACATCCAGGATAGTCGCAACCGTGGTCAAACCAGGGGGGCCAGGAACTGCTCCTACTGCTGGTGGCTACAATCACAAAATGTTGAAATAGTTAGGCATGCATGAATAAACAATAGACAACAATAATAAACTATGTAAAGATAATGTTGAAATAGTTACATACCTCTGTGTGACCAGTTGCCATTGCAGAAGCAACACTGACTACTGCATCAACCATCGATGCCAGGTTTGCAATAGACAACTCTGGTTCCTGATGCAGTAAAAATGCAATTCAAACATTAACAAAAACTATTTATGCACTGGATTTCAAGTTAACCAACAAATATCATCGAAGGATATACTTTACCATGGTATCAGTAAGCCCATGGTCATGGAAAGCTGGATTCTTGCTAGGAGTAGGCCACCTCACATACACATGACCCTTGTTCATGAATGGACTAGGAGGAGATACAAATCCATGCAATGGTCCAGATGTCTCGGTTGGTGCCTACAATCAGCAAGTGTTCATGTAGTTAGACATGCATGATTCAACGGACATACATGTATTTACAAAATGACATTTTTAATTGTTTACCTGGAGCCCAGATGTTTCCTCGGACGATACGACCATGGATGCTACCTCCACATTAGCTTTCCCCAGTGAAGGATCTGCCATCTGCAAGTTTAATAATTGTAAATATTAGACCGTAGATAGAATTAGTGAACTAACATGTAAAGTATGTGGAAATTAACAAATTAATAAGTATTAAAAAACTGAAATTTTAAAATGTTTACCTCGGTGTGAGATACGGCAATGGGTGCTATATAAGAGGGGCCTGCCAATTGGGTAGCATCATGAATTCCTCCACCAACGATGGGATCAGTGGATGGAATTTCATGCTCCCCTGTAGAGTCTGGAACATCTGACTCTGGGGCATCGTTGCCGACATAAAGCATCAACTGCAAGTTCAAAAAATTAATATATTAGCTCAAACTATATATATGTGTACAAAGAGGAAAATAAATGAAGAATTTATTACAATTAACCATGTACATACCTCACTCAAAAAACCATTGAAGAAAACATCTGAGGCAAGACCATAAAAGGGATGACCACACAATGTGCACTTGTGAGGCTCAAACTAGGCTGGGGATGTGCCTATGGTCCTGCACTAGTGGATGGTCCTGCACTAGATGATGATCTTGCATGGTGACGACCTGGTGTATGTACCACACCAGGGACAGATGTCCCTTACTTACCCATATGCTGAACCATAGTGCCATGGCGAACAACCGCCCATTCCAAACTAAAAACCGCATCACGTGTATGTGGAATAACACGATGTGCAGGTGGGACATCTAGCCTAGGAAAATTCTTGCGAGGTGCATGGGTAGGGAGATCAGGGTCTCGAAGCCTTGCATTGGGTCGGTTTTGGGGCATCCCCCCATCGATCCTCTGAAACTGCAAGATATCAAAACAGTTTACATGTTTATGTAACACAAACTCTGCATACATCTTTCGAAGGAAATACAGGGGAATTTCCCTATTGTTATGTGGTGGCATATCAAAAACCATGTACCATCTGTCCATCCAGTTATCAACAAATGGTTGAAATGTGCACCACTTAATGGAGATATGAGGCCTGTTTTCATTTGGGATTTCCCCCGACCGAGGGTCCCTAAACAATGCAAATATGATCTCTTTGGATATTTTCAATTTTTTTATTGTAGTGTAGTCTAGCCCATCAACATATTCTTGTCTTTTTCTTTCTCTACATGATGTAATATCATATAGTACATTGTTAGACTGCGAAATGGTGTCAACAATTGCATCCAGAGTTGATGCAAGTGAGTGGCAAATCCTGTCACCACGACTAAAAGCTGCACTAATGCCCCTCAAGTGGGAAAGCTCAATCAGTATCTCGGCATTTTTGTCCATAGTCGCAACTGCAATAAAAACATCAATATGAAAATCATTAGAAACATATACATTTGTTCAAAATTGAAAATGTATTAAATCAAACTCAAGTAAGCAATTTAATGGCATTCACTTACATACATTTAAAACTTAAAATTAAACATTTAACAATTAAAAAGTAAGTTTCATTCAACTTCTTTCTAGAAGTTAAGACACTTCTTAACCCTCATTGGTGACTTTTCCATGCAAACTTGGGTTTAAACTTCTCAGAATTTAAGAGTGTTATTTTGACATGTTTTGGCCTTTATGTCCCTTGTAGAAAATAATATTTCCATCAACTTCATAAGCTAACATTAAATTTATTGATTTCAACATATTATGCCTTGTGGTTGGAGGGGAGGACAAAGTGGCATGGAATGAAATGGAAATGTATGAGTTTGTCTTGCTAATATGATTACATATAATTGAGATGACTATCAATGATTAAGATGTTGAATAATCAACTAGAGATTGCGACTAGAATGACAATAACAACAATGTCAACTAATCAGATATCACAAGTGGAATATGACAGTGTTATCTCAGAATTATCACATGTATATTTATTAATGATCCAAGTATTATGATATGTGATTGATATGACAAGATGGTTGATTAGGAGGATGAAGATTAAGTTGAGATAGAACAACTAAATTTAAATGTCACAGTCCCAGGACTGTGACTACATTCAGTTAATGAATAAGTAATAATAGGATATGACTTGTTAGGCTTAGAAAGATGGTTAAGGTAACATGCCCGGGGGCATGTTAGGTGGTAAAACTCGGACCCGTGTCTTAAACATAGTCTTTAAGAGGGATGGAAGTTTAGGATAGATGTAGGGTTAGGACAACATCCAATGGAAGAAGGGCCAGGATAGGTGAGAATGTTAGAAGGGTTTTAGGATAGGTTTCTAGGAGTAGTTACTAGGTCAGGGCCATAGGTCTTTTTGAGTATAGATTAGGATTGTTGGATATGTAAACGACAAGGGCGAGGGACTATTAGGATATGTGAGGCAAGAAAAGGGGTGATACAGGGCTACCACCAATCCTCTAAATATCATTGAATCGATCATGGTTGGGAACACTCTCACGACACACTCTAGGTAGTTCATGGGTGTTCACCATTTCCATTGTTCTATAAACATGGAAACCAACCAAAAGTGACATGGGAAAATGGGGAAATTGTGGACTAGAATACAATTGGTTGTAGATGAGCTTAGAGACTCAGCATGTCTTTGAGTTGAATCAACGGTCCCTGAGCGTTGAGTAGATTGATCGAGGGTGTGGATAGGGTAGGCCCGAGAGGCACTTTGTTAATGTGTTTTGGCATTTAGTTAAGGGTGCTTAACTAAGAGGCAATGTATAGCTACATACACTTGTGATGAAATTTTGATTATGTTCATGGACAAATGATTGTGATGAAATTTTGAGAAACCAAGTTACTAATTTTTTATGCATTTTTTCTATTCACGCTTGTGCATGCATTTCATCTTATTATGGCCATTTCCGAGGAAACTTATTCAATTAGTATCATGGGGAAATGGCCTTTGAGGGTTGGAAATTTGGGTTTCATGTGGATGGATACATTGTAGAAAGGGAGGAGTTCTATTTTTTTCGATTTTTGGTTGCATTAGGAATTTTTGAGTTCTTGAAAAGGGATTCATTGTAATTATTCACTCATCTTGGTTGAGGGAGATGTGAATTTAATTAGAGTTGGGTTATTTCCAATTTGATAAATATCACAAAATTAGGTTGTTTTAAACTATTAAAAAACGGTAATTTAGGTTTAGAATTAACAAAAAAATCGTATGGGTGAATGAATTACCTAATTAGATGACAATCCATTAGCGAATTTTCCTCCCCTCCAACGAAATCCGGCTCCTCCAATACTCTGGGCACGAAATCCATCATTGTCCAAGCTCGAATTCACGTCTCTGATGCTTGAAATTCGCCGTGGGTGGTCGAGACTGTGTATTTAAATTGATTTTAGATTTATGAAACGCATACGCGTTATATAACTACATAACACGTACGCTTTTGTAGTTCTATAACGCGTACGCGTTTCGTAAATTTAAAATCAATTTAAATACTCTATCCTACATGTCAAATGACATGTCAGGCTCAGGTTTTACCATACCAAGTGCTAAGTATCAGAAACACGTTATATTTTTATGTAACGTGAACAAGTTTTCAAAAAATAGGATTGCATCTAAAAGGTCCCTCATCTTCTTGCACACACCCTTTTGTCTTTCAACATTTTAGTAGAAGGAACTAAGAGAAATATGAAGGAGGTCATTCTCCGTGGCATTGAAAGGGGGAGTAAAGAGATACAGAATCGACCACTACAATTTAAATAGGTGGTGAGACTTTGGTAACCATCTAAGGAAGCATAGCAATAATCTAGGAACTTAGGGGTGAGAAGGAATTCATCGAAAAGTGAGAGAAAATCACACCCTAATCATGATTATATATATATTTTGAATGATTATTGCCATTACTACACTTCAAAAATCAAAATTTGGAGTGAATACTTGTCCCTTAATTGTACCATTAACAAATGTAATTGATAACATGCACTTGTAATTGTCACTGAGGAGCTAGGCATGACCGCTCCTCCATCTAGTCCTAGTTATTTTGTTAGTTAAATATTATTGCAAGTGGTGAGTATATACTCACTTAATGACATCAAGAGCATTGATGTTCGTAATTGTGCATAACTATTTTCATGCTGATTATCTAAGAAATACCCTATTTTCATTGTATTCATAACGAATTTTACAATTGTTTATTTTACTCACTGAGTGAAACAAGGTGCTCTACAACCCAGTATGGGGGAGATGTTGTAACTTGTATGTAGCATTGTATCTAATAAAAAGTAAAAAGTAATTTGTTAATTAAAAAAATTCATGTCCGCTCATAAAATAAAAAATTATGGAAAGTATTTAAAAAAAATCCATGTTGGTTCATAAAATAAAATATTATGAAAAGTAATTAAAAAATAGATGTTAGTTTATAAAATAAAAACTTAAAACTTAAACCCAGATCTATAAATCAAGAGAGATCGAATTTCTTGAGTTTAAATTAAAAAAAAGAAATACACCTCAAGAAATTGGATCCCTCTCGGTGCTTGATAGATACAGGTTTAAGATCGATCTATGCTGGTTCTATTAACATAAAGAAAACCATAAAGAAAATTCATTCTATTAGCATAAAGAAAGTAACAAGACTTAAGATGATGCTATCTATTAAGTGCTTGATTACCATGTTAATGAAGTGATTTTGCTAAGTTATTTAGGAACTTGATTATGCATTTGTATCATGGGAGCCCAATTTTCATAAAAATTACCAATCTAATGTATATTGTAGCAATTAAGCATTGTTACAATAAGAAAATGACATTTTCCCTACAATATTGTTTCATATTTTTCAACAAATATATCCCAATGGGATGAACAATAACTTGTATGTAATGGTTTAATAGATGTTGTATAGGTTTATTAAATCAAAAACTTCAAATTTAATGGTATTTATCCCAATTTATACAACATTTATTAGGCTGATGGGCTAGTTATTGTTCACTTTCAAATGATTAGACCGATTTAGTTACATTTATCATAAACTCATTGCTAATATTCAGAAATAAATTCAATGCTAATATCCAAATATGAAGAGCACTCCAAATATGAAGAGCACTCTATATATCCACCAGTGAAGTGCTTTATTGTGTAATGTGATAAAACAGTGCATGCAGTTGCCATTAAATTTGTACTACAAGGTACTTTATTATTGAGCAACTGAAATAAGCACCATGTAGATGAATTTCCAATTAGTTTTCATGTAAGACACTATCTGAAAAGCCAATGAACTTTGAAGTGCGTTCAAATATTCTAATAATGCTGACCAAATTAATCAAATCCTCTGAGATATAGTTTAAGAATTATACAGGTTATAAGTGAAATGATATGAAATGGGGCCATCCATGGACCAACCTTAGTATGGAAGGAAATGGCCCATGCACTCTCTTAGAAGTGAAAGGCTATACATATGATAGCTAGAAAAGATGAGCATATAATACATTGAAAACTCAATCAATGAGTTTTTCCCATCGGTTCAATAACATGTTAAATTAAACAAATTAATGATTCCAAAAATATCATGTAAGTATATAGGCAAAACCTTGGAGTGAAAACAGAGACATTTTAGCAATAAAATGATAAATTAGATATCCCCTGTGCGGGTGTATCAAACTCACTACATGTGCTATACTAATGAACGTTAACATGAAGTCTTGAGCTTTTTCAGCTCAAGCAAGTGCTCTTCATTAGTAACATGCAATGCAATCCTAAGATCTGTCAGTAAATCGAATGTTTTCCAGGTTAATGTTTCTCGAGCTCTAAAGACCCGTAACACGGAACGATATGCCTCTACTTCTAGCCGATGCGTCATCTCATCTGCTAATTGCTCATATCCAGTAGCATGGTCAGTCCTGTCTTTCTGTTCCAGGGATGAGAAGTATAAACAATCTTGAAATTAACACACGTCCTCCAAAATGGGATGCTGTCAGAAATTCAAGCAAAGCAGGTAGTAGAAAATTACACGGAAAGGGTCTTACCTCAAAGGACGATGGCGATGGCACATACCATGTTCCATTCTCCCAGTCCTGCCTTACTCGCAAATTGGATTGGTGGAATATATCCTTTGATTTGGATTCCGGAAATACCACATAGTATTGATCGGCAGGGAGAACCACCTGCACCACAACACCTCGCCACCATGCGTCATTTTCATATGCCTCAACTAAGTCACCAATCGCCCAATTTCTGACCTCGGTGTGAGGAGGGCGTGGCCTTAACAGATTGTAGTCCGTTCTCTCAACCAGAGGCTGATCGCCATCCTCAGTCTTAAATTTTTCGTACATTACCTCACAGTAGTCCTCCATACAAGATACTATAATCCCTTCAAACCAGCTTCCTTCATAACCAGTTTCAAAGGTGCACGCCTCTACTCTCATACCAACGTGGTATTTCATCCTCGCAGCTCCGATACCACCCTGCAAAAGAACTTTCCAGTCAACAATGGTCATGAATATCGGCAAAAATTAACTAAAAAAGAAGCAACTGGTATCCAAATCGGGTTCTAGCAGCAATGCCCAACACAACAAAGCGAGCTAATATTTATGCAATGAAAAATCCCAGCGAGCTATGAACCAGTGCAAACCGCAACATAGAAATTCTTCGACAGAATATATCTTGAATACTACCCAAATGCCTACTAGCAACTAAATGAAATGGAGGCAGAAATACCTTAACCTTGTCCTTCTCTCGTTGACACAAAAAGAGCTCAATCCGATCTGCTGCTCTGCCGTAATCTGTTAACTAGTTCAATACGAAGCGCCTTTTATATTTCTTGCAGTACAAGTTATTTACATGGTTTTAGCTCCCCATACATGGAGACGTGAGTATTGTAATTAATGAAAAAACTTTCATACGTGTGAGGAGTGACCAACGCCCTGGATTCAAGGATTGAACCAGTAAGAGTACCCAAACGCCATCGATTCAACCCATTTAAGAGCCGAGTAAGATGTTTTTACCGGTGAACATTATCCAGCCTGTTGTAGGATCTCAAGATGCCTTTCATACTGTTGGATCTCAAGCTGTCTTTCATACGTGTGAGGAGTGACCAACGCCCTGGATTCAAGGAATGAACCATGTAAGAGTACCCAAACGCCATCTATTCAACCTATTTAAGAGCCTAGTAAGATGTTTCTACCAGCGAACATTATCCAGCCTGCTGCAGGTCATTTAATGCGGTGGTAGCATGCTGGTTGGCCGTTGGATCTCAAAGCTGCTTGAGATCCAATGGCCAACCAGCCTGCTACCACCGCATTAAATGGCCTGCAGAAGGCTGGATAATGTTCGCTGGTAGAAACATCTTACTAGGCTCTTAAATGGGTTGAATAGATGGCGTTTGGGTACTCTTACATGGTTCATTCCTTGAATCCAGGGCGTTGGTCACTCCTCACACGTATGAAAGACAGCTTGAAATCCAACAGTATGAAAGGCAGCTTGAGATCCAACTGCTAACCAACCAGCCTGCTGCCACCGCATTAACTGGCCTACAACAGGCTGTATAATATTCACCGTTTTTACCCCTAAACTTGAGTGGTTTTACTTAAATAATATCAAGACGTGAGGGATTTAAATTGATAATTAATAATTAAAATTCAGTGAATAAGTAATATTGAATTAGTGGGAGGAGGGACCTAACTGTTTCAGTTAAAGTTTTGCATTGATATTTAATTATCTAGCAATTTGTAGTTAACTTGTTTGAATAAGTGGACATAACACATAGCCGTACAACATTATTAATATAAGTGGTGGTACAACATTATTGAGAAAAAAATATTTTGAATTGATATCTAATTATATATCAATATTTAGTTACTGATAAATGATTATATATTGAAATTTGACCATTTATCTATCTATATTTAGTTAATATGTGGTAATAAATTTATGGAAATAGAATACAATATAAGTGAGAAAAGAGATTTTCTTAATTGTGGTTTATTGTTTTCACGAGCTACATTCAAAAAAAGTTTATGAAAAAATAAAATGAGAAAAGAGATTATACATTAATGTCTAACTATCCATCAATATTTAGTTAACACATGGAAATAGTTAAATAGTTATTGAAAATATGCATTGAATCTAACCATCTATAAGTGATCAATATACTAAGAAAAAGAAAAGATTATGCATTGAAGTTTATCTATCAATCAATATTTAGTTAACATTTGGTAATAAGATGATGTTGTTTATGTTTTTATGAAGGTGATCAACTTTTTTTAGCTTTTTTTCCTGTTGAAAAAAGATGATGCAAACTATAAAAGGGTTTTGGATTGACATCTAAATATATATCAATATTTAGTTAAAGACAAATACAAAAGATGCATTAATAATAAATCTAATGTTAAGAGAATGTGTTTATACACCAAACCATTAATGTAAAGTGTTTTGAATAAGGTTTCACAAAATTTCCAAGTTTATATAGAGAACAAAATAAATGATTGTAAGCAAAGTTGTATATGGAATTGAATAAAGAAAATAAGTGTGAAGTTTTAAAAAAGATTAGGTTTATTATAAGAATTTATTCAACAATCTAGCCCTTTATATATTAATTCATGTGAATCTCTACATATCATAATGAAGGAAATATATAAGAATTTTTTTGATCCATCTATTAATTAAGATAGACATCATGTAACATCCTTGATCATGGCCAACTAGGATCTCATAACATATTTTGTGACTGAAATTTGTTCTGTGTCATGTTTTCTTGAGCCATGACTCATTCCTAATCATTATTTTGTCACAAGCTCTTCTTCAACAATGGATCTGCATGGCATCATTGATGGGTTAACAACCATACAACCCTACCAATTCAGCCTCAAATTGCTTGGCAACATTAGTAGGATATTGCAATTAAGGTTATTAGAGTGCCCAACAAAGTCAATGTTCAAAGTTAATCACATGCATCCTAATGCCCATAATATCTGAACAAATCTCTTCCATTCAGTTCCATTGTTGACTTGGGAACCATTATATCAATGAAAGTATTACACCCTGTTGTTGTATAAATATGTAACATTAAATTCATTATAAAATATGCAAGGTCAAACATGTAGAGTCAAAATCCAATGTTGTAGGTTGTAATAGTTCCATACTATGTATAATGCCCATAATGTTTTGTGGTGATTTTATTAATTTAAGGATTGAACTCAACATGTCATTTCTATCATAGTGAGAGACACTATATTTGCATCACTTCAATCCTTGCCTCCTCTCTATTTTCTCTACAATTGAATGGAATTATACACTTGAGCCAACATGCAATGTATTGGATCTTCTTTTGGTTTTGTTTTCTCATGTTGTTCCTCTACGCTATATTATGCTAACACTTACTCTGTGGGTCACATACCCTATAATAAGGTCAAATATGCTTATGCATTTCCATATGATTTTGCATTACAATCACTTCCACTTAATTCAACTATTGTTTATAAGCTCTTGACACTCATCACAATTGGACATTGTGATCTACCTAGTCATTGTGTAAATCTAAGCATATGCTATAGTGATGATCGATATCCTTGTAGTGAGGGCCTATCCTCCTTGGGATATTTATCCTATTAGTGGTTTGGATCATTGTTATTTAAGCACTTATATGTGAAATTTACTTTAAGTAGAACTAATTTAGAAATTGGTAGAAGATCTTATGCAATCTAATGATTGACATGTGCACAAACCTGACATGATTTCAAACCATGGATTAGAGATCAACATTCTCTCAAGTTAAAACATCAATATCATGCTAGGTTTGATAACTTATTCTTCACCATTGCTTTAAACATTAGAATATCCATTTTCCAAATTGGTTGACAACAATTTCACAAAGGAAATATCCATTTTCCAAATTGGTTGACAACAATTTCACAAAGGAAGTGAATGCAAGTTTGAATATAATTTCAGTTGTGTTTTGAGTGGACACTCCACCAATATTCACGATCAATACGAAGTTGTTGCAAATAGAAAATAATTTTCTTCCCTTATTCTATTTAATAGGCCATATTATTTCTATTGGCAACAACTTTATATTGATCATGAAGATTGGTGGAATGTACCTTTATAAATTATCAACAACCCCAAAATGTCAAACAATAATTATATGACACCAAACTAAGGAATTGTGCAAAATCTAATCGAAGTAGTTATGTGGAAGCAACATGAGGAATACCCAAGACCTAGGTGAATCCATGAATATGGGTAACACCTTTTTTCAAGGCCCATTAAGATCTTGAATAAG
The DNA here is from genome assembly GCA_027924585.1 of Larix kaempferi. NCBI lineage: Eukaryota > Viridiplantae > Streptophyta > Pinopsida > Pinales > Pinaceae > Larix > Larix kaempferi. The sequence goes on along the minus strand of BSBM01000535.1, from coordinate 16,895,742 downwards.
CCCTCAAACAAGTTCATTTTGTGGGAAAGCCAAACCTCCTATAGTTAAGACCTAAAACTAAATCGAATCCAAACTTCGACCTTGATCTCAGCAATTTTTTAATTAAAAAATCACAAATCATATTATTTCTACACAAAAATCACAAATGCAAACAAAATTTACTCCCACTTTCAATAGTGTGCAAATAAAATTTACTCCCACTTTCAATAGTGTGCATAAAACCATCAATGGATTTCCAAAACCACATGTTGGAAATAAAAAACCATGTGCACAAGAGGAGATTGGACTAAGAAAGTGTGCAAGAAGATGAGTAAATAGTAAATAATAAATACCATCTATTAAACAAATACCATGGGTTGGAAGGAAATACCATGGGGCAATACCATACTCATGAACCAAGCCACCATGTCCAACTATGTCTGAGGAAAATAAACACATACACCTAATCAATTGTAGTGAAGACCCAACAAATATTGAATGTATTTTCATATGAGCATTCATTTCATGAGAAGAGAGGGGGATCTCAGGGTTAATGACATGGTACACCCTTAGTTTTTTTCATCATAATGAAACTTTGGTTAATTTCCCCAAAGTGGGTCTAGCCATCGCATCAAGGATATTGTTAGTACCTCCATTAAGGACTAACAACATGGATGATACTAGACCTAGTCAAGTGGAGTCCATTTATAGAGGCACATATCCATCACCATTCTATTTCGTGTAGACTATCTCTAACAAATTTATTTTTGATATCCATTCCACAATTTCTTTAGGAGTTGATAAACGATCATCTCATTCCTTGTACATTCAAGGGATTAGAAGGCTTGTCATGCTAGGAAGTTCTTGCATAAGATTAGAACTAAATACATTCTCATCTAAAAGGGTTTCAACTATTGCTACTACTAGTGACTTATGCTCTTTAGATTCCTCGGATTCAATTTTTCCATCATCTTATTTGACCCTTATATCGGAGAAGAATGTGAGCACAAATACTTTGAATAGAGGTTCTTGTGTTTGTGAAAATTCTATTGTGAAATATTAAACTTTTTTAGGTTAGGGTTTGAATCCTGACTCTCTTTCTAGTGGTAGGGATATGGATCCCATGGAGAAGGCATCGAAACATTATGAAGAAAAGGGCTATAAGACCAAAAATGGTGGGGGGGAGAATGTTAATGTAGAACATATTTTAGATCTATTAAAAAAAACCTCATAATAGATCACCTCTTCAATAGGTGGATCTTAGTGGATTCCTTGATTGACTGATTGTATCAGATCCCATTTATTAGATACAACATGCCCTTTAATCTATTAACAAAAGGATGGACTAATTTTAATTTCACACCATGGAGGATGCCAAAACAATATTGAAGGGGATTTGGTTTTGGGGTTTATCCTACCTATCAAATAAAACTTGGCACCCAATGTTTGATCCACATACTAAAATCGTTAATAGGCTACTCATTTGAGTAAAAGTCCAGGTTTTCTATTAGAATTGTGGATGTTGTAATTTTTAACAAAACTTGGCAATTGTTTGGGAAATACTATTAGATTTGTTGACTCATTCAATAGGATAATAATTCATACTATAACAATGGTTTTAGTGGATATTGATAATGGGGATGGATTTGCAGTGAATATGGATATTGAGTTTTTCGATGGAATTCACTCATAGATTCTTGTTATCAAAATGTTCCTTTTCATTGCTCAAGGTACCACATGCATAGTGACATTGTTGTAGAATTCTCTTGAATGTTTTGAAGGAACTAAAGTTCCCACTAATATAATAGTAAATACAAGTAATGTAGAAATGCCATGTAAGGCAATTAAATAATGTAAAGTAGAATAGATGTAAGATGTTTTACAAGAATTAATGTCAGGTATTTTATACCCTAAGTGGGAAGGGAGGTGACTTTTCAAGTCACCTCTTGAGTAATTAATTAATTACCCTAATTAACCTACTTAGTATTAAATGTTAATATTTATAACATTTATGTTTGTTACACGTTTATTAGAAAATTTTGGAAGAAGAAAGTGTCTTCCATTTTCTTCCAAGAAATCTAAAGTTATTACACAACTAGAGACATTTGTTTTAGATGTTGGTGCACAAAAGGGTAAACAACTTGAGGCTAACCTAGTCAAGAATAATCTTTGGTCCCTTTGGTGGATTTAGATAGTATTTTGAAGATATTTGGGAAAAACACATCATATTTTCTAGATCAATTGAATAAAGTCAACAAGCCATTCGAGGCTCATCCACTTCCTATTGAAAATGATTCAATAGGTGTTGCTGCATTGGAGGAGTCCCCTAATGAAGGTTCTATGGACAACAATCATGGTGAGGTTCCTACTATTAATTTTGATAGTAATGTAATATTTATTTTGTATATTTAAAATAAAATTGACCTACACTTGCAAAGTGGATTATCATAAATTCAAATACTAAGGGTGGTAGGCCAAATCCATTAGGCCCTTCCATTAGTCCCATAGTGAATGGAGGAACCTCATTTATGTTCATTGGGGAGAAATTCACTTCAGAATCACACATAAACCATCATGGGCTATGGTAATTATATCTTACTTCCTAATGTTTTGATTTAGTATTTTCAAGGACTAGGCAATAGGGTTGGATGTATGCAATCTACCTTGGGTTTGAATATGCGCTTGTTGAAATTTGGAATAACTACATATCATATTTGAGGTGGGTTACATAAGACTAAACAAGGAACCATATGAACTAATATGGAATAAGAATAAGGCATGTGGGATTTACTCTGCTAAATTAGGTTACGAAGTCATAATGCCTCCTATAGAGAGGGAAGGTTGATGATATGGTGGAAAAAGATATTGAAGGTGAGAAAACCTAAGAAGACAAAAAAAATTAAGTGGCTAGCTTTGAAGAATAGGGTACCTAATTTGGATAAACTATAAAGGAAGAATAAACATGGACTTGTTATTTTTATTTATGAAAAAATTAGGATGAAAATATTCTACATTTTTTTCCTTGTTCCCTTTCTAATTAAAGGTTTGGTAATACATAATTCAGTAGTTTGGAATTAACAATGTGTAGAAATGGGATTCCATTGAGGAGAGTCTCAAACAATTTTTTGAAAGACAAGAACTCAAGAACATTTTTGCTATTCATTTCTTGACTTCTGGGCCATTTAGATGGCCCATAATCCAAGCTTATTTGAGGACACAACAATGAAAACCTTCCAAGTTCCCTCATATTTTCATCATTGCTTAGGATTATAAAACATAGGGGAAAGCCCCAAAGATATGACATATTAGTGAATTATTTGTGGACAAATCCCATCCTTGGGTATTTTTTTATGGACACTATCAAGGAGATTAATATATATGTGGAATCAGGGGTGTATTATATTTTCTTGAACAACACTTTATATGTTTTAGTACCTCTATGGGTCATGGAATAAACAACTACTTTGAACTTTAAGAACTATGAGCACTTTTGCATCTTACCAATTATAAGAATCTTACTCCTTTGTAGGTGTTTGGAGACTCTATGTTGGTGCTCAACTAGATGATAGGTGACTAGGAATGGTATCATCTAGAAGAAGCGTCAACCAACCCTCTATGATATGTGAACATGGGGTCAAGCATATTTTAGAGGAAGCCACATATGACCCTTCTACATCTATGGGAACTTGGGGTCAAGAATTATGTAGAAAAAGAATTGGTCGCCCTTCCTCAAATGTAGTTTTCTTAAGCATCTTCCATATGAATGATCATTTGTTTGTCAGTCACTCAGTACCTGGAGGAAGGTTCGACTGGGAAATTCCTCAAATGTGTATCCTGGTCCATGCATCTTCCTAATGAAAGGTCGGTCGACCTTTCTTCAATTGTGGACTTTGGTTTGAGCATCATTGATAGGAAGGATCGGGTGACCTTCCTAAAAATTGGGTCTTTATTCATTGGTATAATCTTAAAGAAGGGGCAATTGTTTGTTCCTCAAGTGTGTACCTTGGGTCACGAATAATATAGAGGGAGGCTCTACTAATCATTACTCACATGTTGGATTTGGGTCAAACATAATTTAGAGGAAGGATCGATTGACCCATCTTGAATTGTGGAACTTGGCCCAAACATCATAATATGGACCTATCATCCATAAAAATGATCGGTCATGTTTTCTTAGATACTGTATCCAACAAAACTTTATGCTAGCGAAAGGATCAACCGTCCCTTCTTCCATACACTTTCTTGTAAATGTATCACATAGAACAAGGGTCGGCCTATATTTCTCGAATACGATGCCACATATATCTCAAGACCTAGAAAGTGTATCGCTTAGAGGAAATACCAACCGACCCTTTTCTAAATTTTCATGCATAGAACATTTATCATATCGGTGAATTTTTAGCAATCCTTTCAACCAAAGGAATTGTCGGTTGTCCTTATTAGTCCCTTCCCGCAGGCATCAGGGACTATAGAAATCGATCTGATGAAATTGTATTAGTCCCTGCACGGATTTCTAAGCATTTTAGCCCAAGTTTGTGATATATATTTCACTTTGGACCAATCAACAGTTTTGAGGCCTTATTTGGCCTCATATCGAGGCCGGCCCCATTTTCCTACATTCGGCAACATGTGTCATGTTGCATGTTATATTAAAGGCCCCATTTTCCTGCATTCAGGCAACAACGGTTTCCTGCATGATGGCCCGTGCCTACTACATGTGTCATGTTGCATGTTAGATCAATTGTCATTACCGCAACATCTCTTGGCGTGAATTTGACCCACAGCTGTGTTGTTCATCATGCCACCCTCGTCTTAACGATAGCTTGATCGCGACATGCCCGAGAAGTTTCTGGTGAACAGGGGTCGTCTCACAGAGCCCGAGTAGGAAGGCATACGAAAATCGTCTCACATCGTCGTTTTGGCAAACAACGGACCAGACTTGCCAGGAAATTGAAATGGGGGGGTTTATTTTTAGGGGTAAGTTTCAAAGAAGAACCTTGGATGACGATAATTTACTATTGTTGTGATCTAAAAATGATTTTGCAGAGCCGCGGAGAGAAAACGAATCAGGTAATGGAAGTGGAAGCGGATTGAGGTTATGTGATGGATATGAATGAGGAGAATTTAGAATAATTTTCAGAGTCTCATTCTGGTTAGGCAAGCGGTCACATGGAAAAGAGTGGCACGACTACATCAGTGCCAGAGGCAAAACCCATCCAGGACGAGTTCTGCTGCAGGAGGAATGACGGGAAGCAATGGCAACGCAGTGGCCATGCCATGCTGGGGCGTAAGCTCAGATATACCTAAGATAGATATATTGTTATAAAGACTCCTCTAACCTCCTCTAGTATACAACACACATACAAGCTGTTTTAATTCTAAATTAGAGAGATTGGTAAGATTTGTTTTAACAGCATCCGTTGACGTAAATCTAGACATTATAGCTTTGTTAATGGTCCACGTACTTTTTTTTGTGCCTCTATCTATGTATTGTTAAGAACTGGTTTAATTTGAACAAGTCTTCCTTTTTAGAGAGGAGAATTCCAATTTCTGTTAGGTTATGTAATTCCCTTGAGACTAAACTGGATACAAATTTTCACTATATGAGATTCCTTATACGACATTCTTTCTTCCCTTTAATATTGTATGAGGTTCTGATTCCCATTGGCTATGTTATCAGTGTTAAGATGTGTGCTATTTGATTTACAGGACTTGGTCGTTGTTTTATTAAGCTTTCAAGATGCATATCTTTGTCAAAACCCTCACTAGAAAGACAATCACTCTCGAGGTCGACAGTTTGGACACCATCGATAATGTCAAGGCCAAGATCTAGGATAAGGAAGGGATTCCCCCTGACCAGCAGCGTCGGATCTTCGCTAGAAAAAAACCCGAGGATGGGCGAACCCTCGCTGACTACAACATCCAAAAAGAATATACCTTGCATCTGGTTCTCTGTATGAGGTGAGGTATGCAGATATTTGTCAAAACTATCACAGGAAAAACCATTACGTTGGAAGTCGAGAGCTGTGACACCATCGACAACGTTAAGGCCAAAATCCAGGACAAGGAAGGAATCCCCCCAGACCAGCAGAGACTTATCTTCACTGGGAAGCAGTTGGAGGATGGTTGAACCCTGGCCAACTACAACATACAAAAAGAATATACTTTGCACCTGGTACTCCGTCTGAGAGGAGGTATGCAAATATTATCCTTTCGGTTGGAGTTTTTGTTTTAGGGGCTACCATTCCATAGTATTATTCCAATATGAAACATAAAGGGATCAACGGTTGTCTCACCTGGTTAATCATCACTGCAATTCTATCATTTTTCATTATGTTCCCTAGTCTTATGTAAACGACAGGAAGGGCCACGTAAATTCATGACACAAGTACGAGAAGCGGGGAAGGAAGTGAGCATGCCTTCTTCGCCATGCAGGTACTACTAGATCTTTTATTTTCCATTTGTTTCCTAGAATCATACTAAGCCCTATTTTGAAACAAGTTAAAAGGGTATTTACATTATTAATACGAACCTCGCTAATGAAGGTCTGGGTCTCACTCTGTACCTAGGTATGGATCTCTATCACTAAGATTAGGATATGAATCTAATGCGGCTACGACCTATATAAAAGAATCTGCAGCTAAAGTGATGACACTTCAAAAGAGAAGACACAAATTTCTCAAAGTTTATCCCACTTTAGCCCACTTAATTGAGAAACTCCCTGGTTACTAAAAGCATACGAGTCAATATTTAGAAAGACCCTTCAATTACTATTGGGTGCTGTGGGATTTGGTCGAGTGTGACCGTAGGATCAGAGTTGAAAGGAAGGTATTTATTCCCTAAAATTATGTGCATTAAAGTAAGAATATCTTATTCCACCGGTGTAGCATAATATCCATCTATATCTACGAGATCCTAGAAACGAAAACCATGGTGAAACGAAGCTATTAATGCAGCATTTTGGAGCTCTAGATCTTATTGAATAACTTTGGAATTTGGACGTAGCCATTTTTATTCGTTGATATTTTGAATAACATTTTTTTTTAGGTTAGGTCCGGGGAGCAAGGTAATCGAAGTGGAACTAAATAGAAGGGATACTGATAGGTTATTATATTTGATAGGTGTAACGGGCAGTAACTTAGTCTTTGGAGTATTTTTTAATAGGATTAAAGCGTGTTTTCCCTTTTTCATGCCCTTTTTGATAATATTGTTGATACCGAGGGGAGTATTTCTTGTTTTGGTATTTGCAATGAAGATTAAGACCGAAGCTTCAATGATTATAACTATGGCATGGGAAAGAGGTCTGCAATATCACCTGGAACTGGCTCTAATACAGACTATTACCCCTGTATGCCTGTACGCAGCGGGAACCTCCACAACAGAATAATTATCCACACAATACAATATTTGTGCAGTTGCTGCTAAGTTGTGAGATGTGATCCAATGTGACCAATCACCAATAATAAAACGACGGAACTCTTTTAGGCAATCCACCACAATAACATTATAAAAATCCATCAATAGATAACTGGACAAACTTTGTAAATATGTAGGACATTCTAAAAAAAAATCCTATTTCCTGGGCATGCCCCTTTACTCATGCGGGTTCCATAAGCATACTAGACAACCACCAGTAAAAAAACTACAGTTTTAATATGGAATACCATATAAATAACAAGGCTTGGAGCAATCCATCTAGCAAGCCATGGAGCAAAAGGAGAGGGGAAATATTTAAACCACAAATTTCCAACATTATTAATAATAGTGGCAAAGTACATTGCATTTATCTTATAAGCAATGCCCAAAGAGTACATCCCGAAAATACCCAAATCCTCATTTTTTATAAAATTGCAACCATGTGCTAAGTTTGATTTCAGCAATCACAAACAATCCATGCTGAATGGTGAATTCAAAAAATATATGTTCTTTAAATTAAAGGACGTGATGACACTTTTTTTTTCATAAGAAAAAAAAACTTCTATATTAAGAAGTAAAAGTTGACCACAAGACATGATCTTACAAACAGAGATAAACTCATCACCAGTAATCAAGGGCCCAAAAAAAAAGTTCATGAGCAAGTCTTATCCTAATTACATATTCTTGAGTGACAAAAAACTATAACCCAGGTTTATCTCCATCCCCATAGGATCCACCATTTACATATCTGATCTCATTCCAGTATCATAAAACAACTAAACAACTGAACAGTCCAGATAGGTGGATTAACCGAAATTCAGCTCAAAAGACCTATAAAGCACCCCACCGTGGAACTCCTCACAAGACAGACAACCATTAATTCCCCCTAACGCCCTTCTTGACTGCCGATCAGCTACTCCATTCAGTTCCCTATAGATGTGGTTGAAGTGCAAAGCAGAGAAAGACTGCATCAACAACTGTGTGCGCTGCATCCAATGATTCAGTTTCAGAGAGTGAAGGTGGCAACTAGGTCCAGCCCATTCCAATACACACTTTGAGTCCCCAAAGATCCACAGAGCACCAATTTCCATGGAATGTGCGAAATACAGGAGAGCCCAAAGAGCGATTAATTCCACCCGAGTGTTCGATCCGAAACCCGCCGCAAGATACAGATGAAAGGAAAGAGATGAGTTGATGATTAATGATGCTCCAGCACCACACCACCCATTCATTGCAGCACCATCAAAGAAGCCATGTGGAAAAGGATAATTAGTCGTCACACGGTTGACGAAACGAGGTTGCCGAGCAGGCACAGAGGTATGATATGTCGAGAAGATGGCAAACGTACCAGCAACCATCCTGTCAGATGAAGGGGATGCCCCATTGAACACCACATCGCTTCTGGCCAGCCATACACCCCAGAAACATAAAGGCAACAGTGCAGCAATATTACAATGATTACCTCGCCAGAGAAGTAAAAGATCCTCCAGGGAAGAGTCCGTCCATGGAAACTGTAACTTAAATAAGGCAGATAATTCAAACATAGTGGCCTTGATAAATGAACACTTACCGAACAGATGCGACGTCGACTCAGTATCCAAGTGACACAAAGCACAACATCTAGGTCCAATGAACCCACGCTTTTGTAGATTGTTCCAGGTTAGAATTTTATCCAAAAGGACCAACCAAAAAAATAATTTAACCTTCGGAGGGCATCCCAACTTCCACAACCATCGGATCCACCAAGGAACAGTGAGAGGACCAAGCTCAGTAATCAGTTTAGAGTAAGCAGTTGCAACCGAAACCACCCCAAAAGAAGAGTTTGATCTCCACACCAGCTTATCCTCCCGCTCAGAGAGAAAAATTCCCACATGAATTAGAGACTGAACAAAAGTGGACCATTCCACCGCCAATGTTCCCTCCAACTACAACTCATTAGCAGTAATCCAGTGGGGACCTAACCCCGACTGATAAACAAATGCCCTCTTAAGCATGATGATATTTTTCCGGTGTAAAATCGCAACGCGAGAGACAAAACATGATTAGTGAGAGACCATGAGATAGGGTCAATGCCAATGTAAATCTGCGTACCACGACCTACATCCCAAGCGATCGTAGATTGGACGAGCGACAACGATTTAAGAAGGCTGTGCCAGATAGTAGAAGCAGTTCTACTGCTAGAAAAAGATCCCCGAAAGAAATATGACATAGGAAAATGGTTCAAGTATTTCTTATGAATGATTGTCCCCCATAATCCACCACCGAAAAGAGACCTCCATAGGCTTTTAGCACATAAATCCCGGTTAAATAAACCCAGGTCTTTTATGCCCCACCCACCCAAAGACAGTGGAAGAGATATATAACCCTGCACTGCCATATGAAAATTTGAATGGCCCATCTTGCCAGCCCACAGGAAATTGAAGAATAAATGCCTCAAAGCTGCCAGAATGCTACCAGGAATGGTAAAAAGGCCAAACCAGTAAACATAAATCCATTGTAACACCGACTTCAAGAGAGTAAGACAGCCCCCCAGAGAGAGCCACCGAAATGTCCAGGTGTTAAGGTGATGCTGTACCTTTGAAATAAGCCATTTCTAGTCAGATAAGTGGTAACCGTTTGGCTTCAAGTGAAAGCCCGGGTATCTGAAGCCCTCATTTAGCCCTACCCATTTATAGGGAAGTATTTGCTGCAGAGAGGAGTGAAATACTGGGTCCTTTATCTAGTGTATTAGGGCGGAATTAGGGAGGTTGAATTCCATCCCCGATGCACTGCAAAAGGTATCAATCAACTCATTATACTGATTCCATTCCACCATAGAAGCTTTTCCAAACAATAAGACATCGTCCACAAACAATGAATGAGTAATATGGCAATCACTAGCCACCTTAACCCCGCATAGAAGTCCCTTGGACTTGGCATCGTTGATCAACAGACTAAACCCCTCAATGACAAGGATAAAAAGATAAGGCGAAAGAGGGAATCCCTGCCTGATACCCCTATTTCCTTTAAAGAACCCTAAAGGTGAACCATTAATGAGAACAAAAAAGTTGGCAGAAGTAATACAAGCCATGATCCATCTCGTGATTTCAGCAAATAACCTAATTTGAATAAGAATGAACCTCAAATAGTTCCAATCAACTCGGTTGTACGCCTTGACCAGATCTAATTTCAGAATGAGAACATCAGCTTTCTTGGTCTTAATGGAGTGCAGACCTTCCTGCGCCAACCCTACTGCATCCAGGATCTACCTACACAGCAGGAAACCAAATTGTTCGTCTGAGATGAGCTTCCCAAGATATGGTTTAAGACGAGATGCAATCACCTTTGCAATAATCTTGTAAAGCAGGTTACAAAGCGAAATTGGGAGAAAATTGTTGAAATCCAGTGGCTTATCAGTATTGGGAATAAAGGTGATAAAGGTCGCATTGAGACAAGTAGGAACCCAGTTCTGATCTCTAGTTTCATCCACAGCCGCCGTTAAATCATCCTCGAGTAAGTCGAAGAAATAAAGGTAAAATTCCACAGTGAGGCCGTCCGGCCCAAGACTTTTATCATGAGCAAAACCCTTGAGAACCTCCTGAATCTCCTTCTTTTCTACAGGTCGGCCAATGTACTCACATTCAACAGAATTAAAGAACCGAGGAAACTTCATCACCGTTTGTAGTTGCTTCAATAGGCAGGGAGGATACTTTAGTGTGAAAGTTTCTTTGAAATGGTCGACCGCAGTTAACTTGAGAGAGGATCGATCCAATATAACCCGACCGTCAACCATTAATTCCCAGACAGAATTGTTAAGACGTCTTTGATTTGCAAAGTTATGAAAGAACCTAGTATTCTTGTCCCTTGCCTTAAGCCAGATAGCACGGCTTATCTGCCACCACGTCTCTTCCCAGAAACTGAGGATCTTCAACCGTTCAGATTCTAAATGAGACAATTCTTCAACACGACTTTCAGAGAATAGGTGTTCATCCATCATGCTCGAGAGAGCATTAATCCGGTCTTCAAGAATTTCCAGTTTACCAGATAACTGTTTTTTCCTTTCCTTTTCCCAAGAACGGACAACCTTAGTAAGCTACTTCAATTTGTGCCAAAAGAGTAAAAGTGCCGATCTGAAATTGCCTTCCACCAGACGATGCCATATAGAATGTACCAGCAAACTAAAATCAGAGTCCTTTAACCACACCGAATTGAACTTGAAAGGGTAGTAGGAAAAGGAGTAGTCGAAATCCAACTGGAGGATGACAGCACAATGATCCAAAAACCCCACATAATAGGACCAGGTCCGATACCTGTTAATGTTGGAGCAGAGTGACTTAGACATATAGCACCGATCCATCCTCTTAGCAATGCCATCCATTCCAGTTTACTTATTTGACCAAGTAGGCGACATGACACTAGGTTTAACATCCACCAATTTAATATCCTCAAAAAGTGCAAGAAAGTACTTAGCAAGAGGGTCAACAGAACGACCACACCCCCAAACTTCCTCCAGGGCCGTGGTAAAATTCAAATCCCCAGCCACAATAGTGTGTCCTTCATCGAATAAATCGGAGGCCAATACCCAGTCCCAAAATACCTTACGGCCACAATACAGAGCATATATATTGAAAATCCTGACAGAATGCCCAAAACCTTGCAGCGTCCCTTCGAGCATAATACCTGCAACAGTGTGGAATGCCTTCAAAATAGCAATGGTCAGATTCCAAGCGTCCAGAGTGCCCCCCGATAAACCAGCAAGTCAAGACCAGCAACAAGCCAGCCAGGCTTCAGTTTAAGAAAAGTGTCGATAGCAGATAAGGCAGAGGTCATAGTCTCCTGTAGTAAGACGACATGAGGGTTGATAGAGGAGAGTAAATGCCTTAAGGGCGCTCTTTTAGGACCACAGTCCAGTCCACATACATTGAGAGTTAAAATAATCATGAGGTAACCCCAGAGAGGGCTGTAATGTCTCTAAGAGCCCCATATGATGCATGACAAGATGGGGGAGGTGAAGGAAGTCCACTCTCGAACAAGGATTGCACTGATGGGTTGATAGGTGAACCCCTAGCCACCCCTTTAAATTTCGGGCCACAGCGAGCCTTACAAATAATAACGTTCCCCCGATAAATGGACTTGATAGGGATAATATCCGGTTCGGCCTGCAAGTTGGAAGAATACACGGGTAGCGGGCTGATACAAGGAGGGGAAGGGGAATCATATGGTTGTGAATACTCGGGAAACGAACCTGCACAATTAGGAGATGAGGAATCCGACGGTTGTGAGTCCCCCATTTCCCCGATGGGGGTTGGAGATAAGGATATGTCTAACGGATTCAGGTGGGTAGTAGTCAAAGGAAGGAAAGAGATCAAAGAGTCCAGCTCCAATGCAGGCTCGGGAGGGGGAGGGACAAGGGAAGATAGCCGCATGGGAAAGCAGGAGGGAGAGAACGTCAAATCAGTAATAAGACCCGTGCCTGGAGACAAAGCTATAGAGGACAGGAGAGAAGTAACCATAGGAGTAGAGCCACAGTCCACCGGTCAAAGGGAGTTCAACTCAGGTGGAATATCCCCGTCATCTCGAGCAACCCAAGAGAGAGCATCCTGTAACTCATTAGCATGACATAACTTTAGAATGGTAGGGATAGATGATGTGAACTTACCAATCATTTCTGCAGCCGACGAATGATCCAACTGGATGAAAATGTCCAAAGGGTCCTCTGCAGTAAGCCCACCCGACCCCTCCACCATGCCCACAGAATCAGCGTGCGCCGAAAGTCGCCGGGGGGTAGCGAGCCTTTGTGTGCCCTGGTTCATGGCATCCATGACAGCGGAAGTAGACCTTCCAGTAATCCAAGACCTGGACAAAAAAGCTCCCCTCCCATATGATCTCCAGTTCACCTAATAAACCTTCCGTTGTGTCGATTTCCACCAAAACCCCAGGTGTACGACAGTCCGAACCACAAAGAAGTTCTTCCTGGAGAAAAATAAACTTACCAATAGAGCTGGTGATGGCTTTAAACCCCTTAAGAGACCAACACTAAAGCGAGAGACCAGGTAGGAGCACCCAAAGGTGACGAACTTTTAATTTTTCAATTCTGGGGTCGAAGCCACAATGCCACTGAGTGAGAACCAAAGAACCATGGCTAATAACCCAGTATCGGTGTTCGATGTTCTCCCTGTCCTCAACAGAAAGGAAGTGGAAAAGTATCCACCCATTAGCAAGCATTAGAACACGAGAAATATTTTTAACCAACGGCTTCTAATGCCGACGAATCCACTCCAGAAGTGCAGGTCTCCCGAGCGAGATGTACTCAAATTTTCCCACCAGGGCTCTGTCCGTCAACGCCAGAACCATATCACAAGTCACGTCCTTACCCAGAACACAAATATCACACCCCTTTTTAACCGGCTCGAAAGGTGGAAAAAACACCCTCTGCCTATGGCCCTTAGGGTTTTTAAAATGAAAGTCGGTAGTAGGTGCTGACAAGTCAGACACACCTGAGCCAGCGGCAGAATCCTGCTGATCCCGTGAAACTGGGGACACCAGTACAAACGAAGAGTCAGGTTTTCGACCCCCGAAACCTTCAAAGATCACCTCCAAAGAAGGGTTTGTGACAACTCTCAGGGGCTCCACCCCCGGACACGCAGATAAGACCATAGTCACAAGAATAGTGAAAACACCCCCGGAAATAGAACAACGGATAGAAAAACACAACGACTCCACCGAAAAAAGGGTTATGAAACCTAACAACCCGAACCCATAGTCCAAATCCCAGAGAGCGAGAAAAATCACAAAAAACCCAGCGTTGACAAACCCAGAAAGGAAGTGCACCCACAAAAACGATAGGAACACGACCCATAAGTCAACAACATAAAATAATAAAAAAACCCCATTCCCACTTTTTTAGCCTGGCTGGTACTAGGCCTACTACCCTACAGTAGGCTTGAATCCAGGGATCAGGAAAAAGGTACAGTCACCACACTCAGGGCAAATATAACAGGCAAAAACCCCCTAAACCACAATCGAATAACATGTAACAGTAAAGGTGGTGAGATAAAAATAGCCTACCAAAATGACCTGCTCAAGCTAATCCCATCCGAGTGCAAAACCGCAAGCACTAGTACCAGGAAGCCCCCAAAAGCCGCGCCCATCTGATACTTTTTGTTCCTTATATGTTCTTTAATTTAAGGATGTGATGACACTTTTTGTTCCTTATTTATAGTGCTTTTTAAATTAAGGATGGGATGATACGTTATGTTCCTTATTTGTAGTGTTTTTCAAATTAATAATGGGACTACACCTTTCCTTTAATTCAAGTACGTGATAGCAATGCATTTATATCTCTTTAGAAAATATTAACCTTTATAATTTGCAATAGTGGCTTTGTAGGTCCTCAAATTCTTCATCAACTGATCTTTGTTGGATTTGACTAAATACTTTGAATTAGTGGCTTTGTAGGTCCTCAAATTCTTCATCAATTCATCTTTGTTGGATTTGACTAAATAATTTGAATTTCTGGATGGAACCTTCAAGATCAATTAATACTAAACCTTCATAACTTGCAATAGTGGCTTTGTAGGTCCTCAAATTCTTCATCAACTCATCTTTGTTGGGTTTGAATAAATACTTTGAATTTCTAGATGGAACCTTCAAGATCAATTAATACTAAATACTTTAATTGTCTCAATATCAATTAATATGTCATAATGGAATAAATAGTAAAATACTTTGATTCTCTCAATGGATTGGATTAGTGGCTCAACTATAAATGGAGTTTTAGATACAATAGTAAAATACTTTGATTGTCTCAAAGGATTGGATTAGTGGCTCAACTATAAATGGAGTTTTAGATACAATGCGAGTGTGAGTTTTAGTAAGGTTGCTTGGACATGTTGGATAGTTTATCAACCAAGTGACATCCAAGTGACATTCCTGAGGTCATTAACGTTGACACTTTACCAAGTTATGGTGATTGTTAAATGACATTCCTGAGGTCATTAACGTTGACACTTTACCAAGTTATGATGATTGTTAAAGGCGACTAAGTCCTGGACATTGAAATTAAACAACTCTTGTTAAAAACCTCCCTCCTTTATACTATTAATTTAATGTATCATGCATGCTACGAAATATTCAAATCTCTATTAAAACTAGGAACTAGGGTCTTTATTGAACATGCATATACAATTCTCCGTCTTATATTTTACTTTTAAATTCGACAAGGACTTGAAACCATGCTTCTATCTCCCTTGTTTAAATATGATATCTAGAACCTTTATTACCCAAAGAAAATATCGACTGATCTTACTCAAATTTTCTTCTCAAAAAATGTATCGCTAATATGAATGATCATTGAGCTCTGCTTTCTGAAGATATGGTCACGAAGAAAGGGTTTCTGAAAATGCATCGCTAATATGAATGATCATTGAACTCTGCTTTCTGAAGATATGGTCATGAAGAAAGGGTTTCCTGACACTTCCTCTTTACACTACCAAATTTCATCTCGTTGATGATGTTCCGGTTATGCAATATAAGGCCTCTCTCCATAATGAAAAGTGGTCATTTCCTATTCATACTTGATGTTTATTACTCGATGGAAGTGCAGACTTTCCAAAGTGGCAACCCAAATTGTTAAATCTACAGGTAAATTAAAGTTTGGAGATGGATGAAATATAACCAACCTAGATCCAAATCCTAGGATCTATGAAGTGTCGAGAGGGATCAAATCTCCCGAGGTGCAAACCTCTCCTCGAAAATCTCCTTGAGTGCAATACCTGAGAAGAGGTTTGCACTTCGAGAGATTTGATCCCTCTTGGCGCTTGATAGAGCCTAGGATTTGGATCTAGGCTGGTTCCAGTTGTGGGAGGTGACACAAAACTGGAGTTTGATGAGCATTGTAAGGAACATGTTAGGTTGAAAAAACAGATAGATTTATGAGGATTATCATAATGTAAGTAATAAGTATTAAGGATTGAGTAAATTGTTAAACTGGAAAATAGAGGCAATAATTTTGTAAGGATTAAATAAATGAAAATATGGTTCACATCGTGATCATTCTCAATCTGTCTTCTTCAGCTTTTCTTATCTTCACACCTGGCAGTTTTTTCATATTCTCATATCGATCATATGAGAATGGAGGTTGAAATCGTAGACCTGCAAAATATTTAACTCAAGATATTGCTGTAAATGTCATACCCTGCCTCTCTTGATTTCCAATATTAATAGTAGCTTTCTCCAATGTCAATCCTTGTGACTTATGGATTGTTAAACCCCAAGCAAGTTTCAATGGAAGATTTTTTTTATTACCTCTTTCGATAGATGTAATAGGAACAACTTGAGGAAATGTTCCATCCCATGGCCCCCCCACATAATTATCAAATTTTATTAAAACATACGTGGGTGGTTCTGGAGGCGAACTTCCAGGGTTATATACAATTTGTTGTATAACTCCAAGAGCCCCATTGATGAGTCCTGCATCAGTCCAGAGGTTTGATGTGAGCATTACCCTTGCTCCTATGGCTATAAGTAATTCAAGTTCCAACCCTTATTCATCTCCTTCCATAGAATAGTTTCTTCTTACAGATGTAGCAATATTGGTCACAATGGGACAATTTAGACTTCTTATTAAACGCTTGTTATGACAGTTTACATCATCATTTGTCGCAAACAAATGTATCGCCTTATCGAAGGAATTTTTCATGGAACCATGTAAGGAAGTATCTGTATGAGTCATCAGAAATTTCCAATCCTCTATTGTTGGAATTGCATCTCTAATATTCATTAACAAATTACGAAAACATATTTGTTCATTGCTTTGTCCATTCTATCGAACCACAGTATCAGGGGTCACAATTGTTGTGAATGTGTTCCACAATTCTTTTGCAATACCTTTCGATGCATATACATGCTTATCCATGACAGGTGGCAATTGTCCCAAATCACCGACCAATATAATTGATCTTCCACCAAAAGGCATATTAGCATTTTTTGGGAAGGCTTGGCGAAGTCTTGAATATATTCCGATTAATAGATTTTTTCCAATAAAACTCATTTCATCGATCAAAATATATTTAACATTCCTCAACTCTTCTTGTAAGTTAATTAAACTTGGTCCTCGTAAAGGATTAATTTCTTTGATCGGTATATGAAGTGCATAATGAACTGTTCTTGCGGATATGTTGAAAGCTTCTACCCCTGTAGGAGCTAGAAGAAGTAATGGACTTTTCCCTGGATGTGCGAGATTTTCAAGTGTATTTTTAATGGCTCCAATCAAATATGAGTTTTCGGTACCTTAATTTCCTTGAATTATCATTCATAAAGGATTGAGACCCGTTCTATAATGCTCAAGGATAACATCGTATGCTATTCTTTGCTTATCCCCCAAACTATCAATTGAGTAAGACTTTGCATGTTAATTAGTAGAAATCATTTTCAATTTCCGCATATCAGAGATGAAATGAAATTCATGACTGGAGGTCTCTTCATCTACAAAAGCAGTGTTCCAATCATTCATATGATCAAGATCCCTATGTCCAAGCATCTCAAACTCATTATAATTTATAAATTGATTTTTATATAATCCACATATGATCTCCCATTCATGCTTCCTGGAATCTCTTTGTGGATTTGGATGTTCTTCTTTTTTGTCGGATTCAACGTGAGCATCTATAGGCACAGGTTTGCAATCAACATGCCAAGGTATATATTGCAAATTTTTCCAATTCTGTACTATTTCATCTGATGTGTGTCCTCTATCTTTTCGAAAGTCACAAAATGTCTTGTACAAAACAAACTCAGACCAACAAAATTTGACAAACTTCTCATCTTTTCAATCAGGAATAGAGTTAAATCTAGGAAATACACATACAATAGATGCATTCCTTCGTGGTAACCATTTTCCCCCCGTCGACGTTTGTCATATGACCAATATTTTGAAACATTTATCAATGTAAGTTGCTCCATATTCTTAGGTCGCTTAGTATATGTATCAATCAGAGAATTATCATTGTTGGCATTATATGTATCAACTTGTACTTGTTTGAAAACCTTCATACCAACATTTAGAACCACAAAACGACGGCTACATTCTGAAAGAGGAAGCTCTAGAAGCAAATGGCATGTCTCTTGTGCACCCATGTCCCTATCAACAATGGATTCACACAACAAAATTTTATATGCACGTGCTACTGGTTCGTTCGGATTCTAGATAGAAGAGACCCGCATCAACATATTGTGGAAAGTTTCAGATCCCTTTTCAGATTTAGCAGCATATTTTTCTATGTAATTAACAACCACGCGCTTGGAAAGTACAGGTTGTCAATCTATATTATCCCTCCACATCATCAGTGTTTCACGATTGTGTGTATTCACTCTGTCATCATTTCGTTTAGGTTCATACTTTTTTTCTCCTTGTTCATCAATGTAAAGTTTTGACTGGTCACATAGATCCCATGGTGTTTGGTAATGACATAACATTATTCCTCTTTTCTTTCGAAGACAACTTGCTCATTGAAAGTAATATGACGCTCAACACAATTAAGAAGTTCTTTGTAATCAATCATTGGATCCGATTGAAATATTTGTTTCGTGTCTTTTACAGAAGGATGATCATCTCCATTATCTCCAATTTGAATCTTTCGTTGATGTCCTTGACGTGGATTTATTGCATGCACACATCTGTCGAAATACTTTTTTGCAGATATAACTTCTCTACGATCATCCCAATTCAAAGTCTCCATGTTGGGAGCATTTTTTAACCAAAGAAACCCATGGACATGAGGAGATCCACGATGTTCCCATTTGTAGCGACTCCAATAATCTGTAGCTTGATGAAAATGTTCGAAAACCTCTTCTTGAAACATTGTATGTCTCAAGTGCATATAATGTGCTATGATGTGAGGATTATCAATTACATTTTGACGTCGCCATTTTCTCGCTTCACGTGGATCTGTAGGACTTGTGCTTAGCATTAATTTATGCAAATCAGGCCACTACATATCCGCTGCACTTAGTGTGAAGAATATTGTCGGACAACCTATCTGTTGAATCAAGTCAGATAACTCTTGACGACACTTGCTCCAATATGAATGTGTACCTCTTAATACCATTCCAAATATAATTAATCTTTCTCCCCATCTTGAATCTGGAATATTACGTAAATGTTATCGTAACTCTTCCATTGTCGTGGGTAGTTCAATAATATTTTTTTTGAGAAATTGTTGAGGAATCTTGAGCACGATGTCTCATTATGATATTTAGTAGAAGATATCTGAAATGAGGGTGCCTTCCAAATATTTTATCACGATATCTGAGAAGATGTTTTGCGTACTCATGTAGATGGACATTTCACATTCGTGGTTGTAACCAATCTGCCTCTCCTTTAGGGAACAATGCTGGAAATTCCATATCAAATAATCCAACAATGTTATACTCGTTAATTGGAGATGAGCCAATGCCAGTCCAGTTAAGCACATCAGTCGATTCATCATTTGCGTTATTTTCATCTGGATTAGGATTATTTTCCCATGCTCTAATAATTTCTATCTCTCATGGTGCACTTGGAATCCTTGATGCAAAAGAAGTTGTTTGTAAACCATCTAACATGTCATCAACTCCTGGTATCCCTTCCAACATTGCAAATTCCGTGTCGTCGTCAATATCGGGAAGAGTATCAGAATTAAGCATATGTGAGATGTCTGTTGCATTCTCAGGTAACTCTTCTACTGTGTCATAATCAACTTGAACATCTCGATAATATGGATCATTCCGAATCTTAAATAATAATGCATCCATAACTCTTTGTTTTCTAACATTGAAATCATAACTGGATCATTGACGTCCTTTTTTCTGCACAACGACCATTAAGTCCAAGTTGTTAATATGGCGTGGAAATTTCTTGGCAACATATTTAATCTCTTGCAGAAAACTAATGGTGTGTCCTTGATATTTGTATTGTCCACCTATTGAATGCATCACTTGCAAAATTGGACTTGCACGTGCTATCAACATCTCTTCAACTTGTGTGAGATCCTCAAGGACGAGAGGTTGAGTTCCTGGATCCATGTGGTTCCTAGCTGAGAATCTGTGATTATATCCCTCTCTTAGAAATCGCATGCACATTGGACCTGTACTTGTATTACGTACCTATATTCCGGCATATGACTCCTGGAAAACATAACACATTTGAACTTCTCCTAATTGATCAATTTGTTCACGAAATTTTGATGTCTAGTATACATTGCTTCAGATGGTACCGATATATTATCGTCAATTTCAATCTCCTTTTCTCAGACCGTTACATGTTGAGCATCTCCCACAATTGGTTCCACGGGTATATTGGTCAAATATTGTCTTTGTTGTTCTACATTTTGATTTCTTTATTGTTCTACATTTTGATTTCTTTATTGTTCTACAATTTGATTTCTCTGTTCTTCCAATTGCTTCAACTTTCTCTCTCGATATGCTCTTTGTCGTTCAACGCTTCGTTTTCTTTGTTCTTCTCATTCATCTGTTGTCATTTCGTCTAACTTTCTTTTTTGATATTCTTTTTGTTGATCTATGTTTCGTTTTCTTCATTCTTCTCGTTCTTCTGCTGTCATTTCGTCCAAATTTCTTTTTCGATATTTTTTTGTCAATCTGCTTTTCGTTTCAAATCTTCTTCTCGTTCTCTTGTTGTCATTTCGTTAGGTTTTCTTCCTTGATTTTTGGCATTTTGTATTTTTTGTTCTTCTCCTGTTTGTCTCATAGCATCTTCCACATGCACATCTTCCATTTCTAGTTCAAACTCTATATAAAAAATGTCAAGCATTAACATATACACTGAAATCTATGCAAGTATAAAACACCATACACTGAAATCTATGCAAGAATAAAACTCACTTTACATGATTATGAAATTCACTATATTTAAAAAAAAAATTCAATATATTTAAAAAAAAAATTCAATATATTTTCAAAATACAATATATTTTCAAAAAAATTAGGTGATCTGGGAGGATCGAACCTTTGACCTCATGCCCATTATCCCAACAACCTTACCACTATACCACAGGTAGTTCTTATTATACATAGTAAAGGACTTAGATATAAACATGCCCATATTATTGAATTTGGCGAAAATGGGGGAAGGGTGGATCAAGAGGGTTTGACCCCGTGACCTACCTATAACCACCACAATGTGTTACCAATGGGGTCATCCAGTTGTTTGGAAGTTAAACGATATAATACACTGAAATCTATGCAAGGATATAAATTAAAATTTAAACGATATAATACCCTGAAATCTATGCAAGGAAGTTAAACGATATTTAAATTTAATATAAATATGAAATTTAAATTTAATATAAATATCAAATTGAAAGTTAATATCAATATTAAATTTCAGTTTTAATTAAAAATAAAAATTTAATATAAACTTTATAATATTTAAAATTTCAATTTCAATTAAAATATAATATAATATTTAAAATTAAATTAAAATATAATTATGTTTTAATATGAGGGTGCAGGCAGCGTGGAGGGAAGAGGGATGTGCAAGGAGGGAGGAGGACGTGGAGGGAGGAGGGTTGCGCAGGGAGGGAGGACGGCTGCGCAACATGGAGGGAGGACGACTTCGCAGGGAGGGAGGAGGGTGCAGGCAGTGTGGAGGGAGGAGGGTTGCGCAGGGAGGGCAGCGTGGAGGGAGGAGCTGAGAGGAGGGGAGATCACGCAGGGAGGAGGGTAGGGTGGAGGGAGGAGGGTTGCACAGGGAGGTCATCGTCGAGGGAGGACGAGAGCTTGCGCAAGGAAGGGAGCTCGCGTAGGGAGGTCAGCGTGGAGGGAGGAGCTGGGAGGTTGGCGTGGAGGGGAGGAGCTGGGAGGTCGGCGTGGAGGGGAGGAATTGGGTCTGCGTGGAGGGGAGGAGCTGCATGGAGGGGTGGTCTGCCAAGACGAGGAGCTGGGAGGTGCATTTCGTTAAAACTAAAAAATTAATGACAGAGGAGTTATATTGCAAAATACCTGTTCACAGAAATTGCTCGGATCTCTTTGCCACAGATTCTCGACCCAACATATTTTTTTAATAATGTTTTTTGATGCTATGTATATTATCTTCGATGTATTATATATTCATTTATTTCATTTCAAAAATACACATCTTTTTATTTTTATTAATGGCCGACGTTACAATATTTTATTTTTATTATTTTGTTACTCGACAAACACTTGACAAACTCGACAAACACTCAACACACGTTACAAGATCTCCCTCATACTGGGTTGTAGAGCACCTCTCGGCGCAAAAAGGATAAGAAACATATATCTTGTTTTGGATAATTTTTTTTAACAATGGATGTGAACAATATTGGTATCCGAAGATACTCTATTAGGAAAATATTTGTAAATATTTGGTTTCCATTTCAAAGAATTGAGTACTCTTCATCTAATTTTTGGCCAATTATAGTGCAAGAGGGAGGAAGCAATGAACCTATAAAATCAACTCATGATTTATGGAAGCATATTTGAGAGAAACCATCCCCATAGTGGAACAATTCTATGTTGTTCCTCTTCATAGCAAACCTAGAGATGCTTTTTCTCTGGAAAAAGATATTATGGAAGGACAAATGCTCATAGTGCAATTGCCCAATGAATATTGCACAAAATGGTTAGGAAGGAAAAAATGAAATATTTACTTATATTCTAATGGTTCACTATTGTGTCTTACAAATTGGAATTTAAGTGGTGGAAGCCAACATGAGCATCAAAAGATCTCAAAGAATTATATATAAATTGCTTAACTAAAAATTAGCAATGAGTTGTTGGTTCAAAGGAAAATATGTTCATCGATGTTAATAGCATCATTTGGGAATGGTCACTAAGGGAAAGGTGGACAAGAGGAAAAATAAAAATAAATGAGAAGGGCCTTGTAGTAGTTAGGGTGCAACTTGAACATATAGAGCACAATGTTTAGAGTGGAAGTGAAGCTTTCTCGATAGAAATTGAAGGGTTTGTGATTTTACTAGGAATATTTCATTCATATTATTTTTGTATATATACATTTGTATACATGTGGAGTAGGGGCATGGTTTTTTGTTGGATCTTTGCTTTAATTTCACCTTTGATTTGCTCCTCAACCAGGCACAAAATTGAAAGTAGAATACGTGGATCCCTAAGCCCACCCTTCTGTTCCGACAAACAAGGGGCCAAGAAACATAAGGTAACTCAATCAATGGGCATGTGAGCTCTCCATTCTAGTACTTGTTTTCCAGGTACAACGTTCTTTTTCCATCTATGACTACAAAATGATATGGACTTTAATTTAAAGTTATTTATTCTTCTTCTTTTTCTTATTTTGTTTTTTCTGTACATAACATACTTATGAATATTTTAGACATGTTTGCTAGGATTTACTATTTGCAAGATTGTAGTTCTTATACATACTATCAGTATAATGTTTTGTATTAAAGGAATCCATTTATTTTGTTCAGTTTGTTTGTTTTCTATTTCGAACGCTTTGTAAGAGATTAATTTAATGAGGATGAATGCAAGGGGAAAATATAAGCAGTTTAAATCATAGAAAATGAAGGTATCTTTTCTACTTGATTGGGTTTGAGAATTTTTTTTATAAAAATTTGGCAATATTGAATGACTTGTTGTATTACACTTTAAATAAATTGTTACCTTACAATTTAATGCCAATTTAACTAAATTTTTGAAATACAACTTATTTTTATTTTTGTATATCAAGACATAATATTTTTTAAAACAAAAACATGGTAAAAATTTTATTGATATGAAAACAATGTTGGGAAACATCTCGGAGGTACATTAGGTCCCAAATTTAACACTAAACTGTCAAAATTGCCTTGCTTAGGGTCCACTAACACTACTGATAACAATTGTAACTTTTTCCCATAGTGCTTACATCCACAATTTTTCCATATATATAATATGTAATACATGGCCAATATATATAAACAAAAATGGAACATTTATGAAAAAAACCTTTATTGGTAGTAACTTTTCCCTTAGTTCTTACATCCATGATTTTTCCATGTGTAGAGGATGTCATATATGCCCCATATATAATATAAAAAAAATGGAACATTTATGAGGAAAACTCAAGTTAACTAGTAAAACCAAATTGACTCTAGTGTCTTGTGTTTGGCACCGAGGCATTCAATTCAAGCGGAACTAGATCTACTCCAAGAGAAGATGTCACGTTGGAATTCCTTGAAGTTCCCTTCTCCATTGGAGAATCTATAGTTTGTTTGGGTTGGGCTCAAAATTCTTCTAGTTGTTTATGGAGGGTGGTGCATTCATCCTACAACTACAAAATTGTCTTCGTTTGAGTACACTTGACATTATGATACGTTGATGTGGTTAGATTATGGTAATGTGCTAAAAGTTACGAATGGTCCTACTACATTTGTATTTATACCACCTTAATGTAATAGTTAAATTAAAGGTGAATATATTACATAAAACAAGTGTTTTGTTTGATTCATAAAGGAATATTATTGTCACGCATTAATCAAGAAACTTTATGTTAGTGGGTTTGCTTAATAAAGATGATGTTAGGTTTATAAAACAATATATTTGAACATTAAAACTAATATAATTCATTATTTATATTTCCCAAAATAGTATTGAGAAAATTGAGTGTATTTTATGTAGCCACATTTAAACACACTAGGTCTCGTAAATACATACATTTTTTCAATTAAAATGTTTTGAAGTTTAGAAGGATCAACAAAATAGCAAACACTTCAATTGCCACTTCAACCTTCACGTTTTCTTGTCTAATCTATACTTGTGACGATTAATCTATTTTGAGATTTAATAATGAGAGAAGAATGGTGAATAACAAGGCATGTGAAGAAAAAGTAAATGCATTATTAAAAAAAATGAATATAGAAGCAAAAAAAATTACAATCAAGAGAAAAGGGTAAGATTAAAGATAGATTTGACATGATAGGAATAATATTCAACTCATAATTATAATAAATTATATTATATGTTTTTATTTTAATTATTTATTATTAATAATATAAAATAAATTTATATATAGTACGTTAATTTATATTATTAGATTTATTAATAAAATTATATTATATGTTTTTATTTTAATTATTTATTATTAATAATATAAAATAAATTTATATATATTATGTTAATTTATATTATTAGATTTATTAATTAATGATTAATAACTTAATATATATTATTTATTATTAATTAATAAAATTAATTAATAAAAACACTTAATTACTCATAAATGTATATGAAGATATATATTATGAAAAAGAAAAAATATATATAATTGATAAATGTTTATCATTTTTAATTTAATTTTTAAAGTTTTTGATTTTTTTTTTCTACACAAACGAATAACAAGCTTTATATTAAAAAGAAGGAAAATAGTACATAGAGTCGGGGAGGCTGTTCCCATAAAACTAGAGTTGTCAAAGCAAACTCATCATTAACCAGCCTCTGAAGTTCAAAAAAGGCATAAAGCCTGATACAATAGGAGATAACTGCGACACTAACATAACAGAAACAGAGCATAAACCTAATACATAGATTTAGTAGAGCAGAAGTTAAACAAAATACGAGCTGCCTAGACACAGAAAGGAGGCGAGAGGCACGTCGATTGACATGGTGAGTTCAGACTTTCTCCTTGTTGCCAGGAGTTGTACCAGCATTATCTTCGTTGATGTTCAGAATGGCGGAAGGGCTGCCTCCATTGTTGGTCCTGATGCATCCACTTTTGCTTCCAGGATTCTAAGACAACTGTAAAACGTGTCATGCTTTCCCATCAGTTTTTCAAAATGATCTTTCGTCTTACCAATGTAGTTCCCGACTTCAGAATTAGAGATTTGCACAAAGGTGGCCAAATGCGAAATTGCCTTCTTCATGTCCAGGAGGTCTCCCCAGAGCCAGCGAACCTGGGCCTCCAGATCCTGCAGTTGCGTCTAAGATTCCGGGAGGGGCTATTTTGTCCACGGGGAAAGTCCAGAGTGACCAGGCTTCCATGATAGCCCACAGCGTGCTTCCAGTTCTTATTTCCAAACTTCTCTAGGCTGTCGCGCGCCATGTGATGAGGTATATCGTGACCAAGGTCCGGAGTCTTGAGAATCTTCTTGCTTCCATTCCCACAATCAAATCCATTTCCGAGACTTTGCATAGCACCCCTGAGGCCCAAACTATTTCCAACATCAAGGGGTACCCATCTCCTTCCACCACCTTGTTCGTCCAAATGAAGATGATTGATGTATGCCAAATTGGGACCACCTCCCCTATCATTGCCTCCATTACCTTGAATGAGGTCGAAGAGGTAGCGTTTCTTGCCTTTTCCGACCCCAGAATGTACCAATCTACAACCTTTGCATTACAGAGCATAGTGACACAGGTGGTTCTCTGCCATGGCGCAGACTGGAAGAGGAAACATTGAAGGAGAGAAAACGAGAGGAGGGAGGGACAAACAAAATCTCAGGGGAATTTGCAGAATGCCAAGAAGACCGCCACCATGCTTGAAATACCTAAGGTCTTGTCTTTGGGAGTGTCCGCATTGAAGGCTAACGCATGCGAGACAGGTGGTTGTAGGCAGGGACTGCTGCCAACTCGGGTGAGAAGACAAAGGAAAGGGAAGATGGGATCCAGAGAGGATTTGGTGAGTTAATGCAATCTTCGGAGAGAAGGGGATGGAGTGACAAGAGGGTAGAAGTGTAACATAACCCTTTACTGAAAACATTTTATGTTTGAAGAAGACATTATCTTAACTTTTATTATAAAGTTTTATATTTGGACAAGTGTCCAAGGATGATTGTAATTGCACAATATTATTATTTAAATAAATAAAATAGGAGACACTCACCCAAGGAGAATTGTTGAAAGAGTGTTTACTGACCCACTAGGTGGAATGGATTATGGGGTAGAAGGAATGGACAAGTGGCACCATCATGAGGAAAGTAACTAGCTGTTGATATGAGAAATCTCCCTTGAATTGTGGTCATAGTGCCCTAAAAGATGGGACTGGAGCTTGAGGCTCATTTATTGTAAACTAATCACTAAAGACCTAGGCAATCTTTTTAAGAGCCATCGAATTTGGACTGAGGTTCAACACTTTTCCTGACGAGGAAACTTAACTTGTGATTCTGCTGTATGCACACAAGAGATTCAATGAGGGGAAAAGCTATGTTTTTTATCATGGTGTAAGTCTGCCTTGTTTACTGTTGTGTGCAGAGTTTTGCTGCTGAGTGCAGAGATTGAGGTTTTTGGCAAGTCTCTATTGATTTTTGGTTATACAAACTGAGTGCCTTGCTTCTACACAGAGTCCTTTACCTAGTGGTTCAGTAGACAGGTTCAGGGGTCCAAAGGAAGAAAGTAGTTTGGCTGCTTCTTCTGGAGAAGGTTGGGAGGAACAGGCCTCCTTGGGTGTTTGTCCACCCTATCTACAGTTACAGGTTCTACTTGATATTTCATTTCTAATTAGTTAATTTACTTTCTGTAATTGTGGATTTAGTACTCTTTAGCTAACTAATGATAATACATAAGTATAAGTGTGATTTTCTGATATGTTTAGGATTGTAGACTGGTGAATATATATATGAATTGATAGAATAAATGCCCTCTCTGTATTTTTCCCCTTACTGTTTTCTGTATCGTACTCTAGTATAGAGAAGGAAGATTAAAATAGATAAATGATAGATAGTGAATAGATTGAATGAATAACCTAACTCTGTTATGTCTTCCTTAATATTTCTTATCTATTATATTTATTATAAATTCTTAGCTACTCGATCATTTTCATAACTTAGGGTTTTCTGTCATAGCTAAACATAGAAATAATGTTTTTATACAGACATTAGAACATCTCTACTTTTATAATAAAAGAATTAATAGAAAACTCAAACAGTTCTATGTTTCTGCATAAACCCTAAGTTTAGTTACAAGATAACTATATCTCTGATAGCAAATGCTAAATACATTGTATCTCATCATCTTTTCCTTTAATGCATTTCTTTTCTTTTGAAATCTAAATAGCTGTAAAACAATTATAGCAATATCCTTTTATACAGACATTTTACATCTTCACCCTTGCAGCATTAGAAGATAAATAGGGTTACATATTATTACACAACTATTTCTTTAACAGAGTAAACAAAACTATTAATACTCATATTATCAGACCCTTTTAAACATAGAATAAATCTGCATTGGACGAATGCCCCATTAGTGACAAAACCCTAGTTTCTATACTTCAACATTTAGTATTCATTTCAACATTTAACAAATCAAATAAATTATCTAAGACAGAGTTAATAGAAGACTTTTGAAAACATAACAGACACGGGATCGAAACCCTAAAAAGAGAATTAAATAACTTTAAGCTTCGTGACAAGTTCATAGCCAATTTGACGGTCAAACCCTTAACATCTTAAACACCAACTCTTCGTGTTAAGGTTACAAGTAAGATTCAATACCCTCACTCAACGGTAAGATAGTTTTAGTCACGATTTCGTTACAAAGTCAAAAACTTAAACGAAGGAATAAGTTCAGGGTCGAAAGCACAAAACGAGACATTTAGCATTTGGCTCTCGCCCATCAATAACACAAAACATTCATCATCATCGTCACATGCCGAACCATGGGTTCGAGGTTTTCAAAACAAAACATTTAGCTTTGGCTCTCGACCATTAACCAAATACAACAAACATTGACATCAAATAACACAGAGCATTAATTTCAGGCATAGGCTGAACCCTTTTCAATTATCCAATAGTTGAGGGTTAAAACCCTGGCAACAAGTAATACATTTCGACATACAGTAACACTGTAGAATACATCATAAGGGTAGGTCGAGGATTCAATCCTCCCTACACATGCGTTACAGCATGAAGGCATTCAACAGGGACTACACTGTTTGAAAATCGAAAGCTCCAAACCAAACACACCTAACAACTGCCAGGAGATACCACAGGAGACACCACCGAGACTTACTGTTTGAAGAAGTAGTTTCCCACTTAGCTTGAGCGTAGAACCCTGTAGGTGAAAGCACCTACCAATAACATGGAGGGTGGTTATACTTAAATTCCAAGCTTAAAACATTACAGACGATTGCATCAACACAAAAATTTCAGAAGAGACATTACCTTTACATTAAATCGAAGGTTGAAATCAACAACTTTCGCAACCAGCTTTGAATCTAGAGTCACACACAACTCACTTGATGAATGCAGCTATTACATCCACAGTAACTGGATCGGCTCTTAAACCTTGAAAACTATCAACCCTTCCCTATAGGTCGTGGTATTGAACCTGAGTAAGGAGTCCTCAAGAACCAACTTCGAATCCGAGCACCACTGCAACCAGTGTGACTTTTCTTGAGCCATTCAAATACCAAAACCAATGCAGTGAACTTCCACACCATAGCTCGGCTCTTAAAACTATTAACTTGTAATAGTAATCACTCTCAGGTAACAGTTTCGAATCGTGGGAGGAGTTCTCAAAACCTGAAAACAAAACCCTAAAGTTTCACAGGCGTGTCGGCCTCATTACTACACCACTCCCGAACAATGAATGTAGAATGGTTATGCTACCTGAGTGATAAGCCCGAGAGCTGTTAGGGTTAGCACCTAAACCAAGGAGACCACGTGAACGTTACCACATCAGATGCCAACGGGCATTCCACTCCTCCTGCCTTTATTACACTTTTAATAATTGAGCTACCAACATACAGTTGCCTGTCAACGTAACCACATATCAAACCTTGCCAAATATTCTCCATAGTAACACTTACTAACTTCCAATTTAAGTAGGGTTGTATGTTATCAAAGTTTACATTATCGTTTCTATGGTTAGCTCAGGTGTTACATGGTAGCGCATCAAGGCTAATGTTGGCCATTATCACAATGGAATTCATAACCCTAATATACCATATAATGCCCTAAGTTCAAGGACTCATGTTTATTGTCAATACGCTAGTAAAATATATAGAACACCTTTTAATCAAACCTTTCGGGTATGGTATTAGCACCATAAGGATTAATAAATATTTCTTTTGGAGTTGCACAAAGTATATAATGTACAACTAGAAACATTAGATAAGTCACTTAATAATCTATCCCCTTGGTCATGCTCTTATGGAAGAAAATAATAAAAGGAGTTTTTGCAATACATCTCCAAGCCTAAATCCTAATGATCTAACATGTTTAAATTTCGAGTCATAAGACATTTATATATCGAAACACTCTATTCTCAAATCCTAAGTTCAGAACCTTTAAACATTATACAAATTTATGAAATTTACAAATTACACAACGTCGAGAAGGAAGTCAACAGTATGACAAGCATATAGGCTAGTTTTCTAGGATGAAGTCGAAGAAGCTTTTAGAGTAGTTTTCTCCTTGTAGTGACCCCTTACAATCTAAAGTTTTCATTTAGCAATTACAACTTTTGGAAATTCAATCAAATATTTAAGTAGAACACTTACAGAAGTAAGACTAAGATTCAAAACATTAGTAAGCTCTCTCCATGAAGTACATCAGACTTATCACTAAACATTGGCGATTAACTGAAAGTGCATTCATTAGAGGAAATTTCAATTTAAAATGGGCCTTCCAAAAATAATACAAATTCCATGTCATCATGTATTATCCAATCAAAATGCTTTAAAATTAAAAAAGGGAGCACCTAAAAAAATTGGAGGGAAAAAATAAAACTATTTTTTTGGATCGTATTTTCAACTTATCTCATTGTAGGTTTACTCAAATTTCAAGCGGGAGTACTTTTTAGATGCATAATTAAATTATGCATCCAAAGAGTACCCATGTTGTATACTTTTAATAACATCCACACCATGAATAATCGAAAATAGATTAAAAAAACGTGTTTTCTCTCACTAGAAACACGCTTTTTAATGTATTTTCAATTTTTCATGGTGTGGATGTTGTTAAAAGTATGCAACATGGGTACTCATTGGATGCATAATTTAATTATGCATCCAACGAGTCCTCCCACTTGAAATTTGAGTAAACCTACAAGGAGATAAGTTGAAAATACGATCCAAAAAATAGTTTTTTTACTCTCTCTCTACTATTATTTTATTATTATTTTCCTTAGGAGGCCCATTTTTTACCCAAATTTACTCTAATGTAAACCTGCAATTCTACAAAAAAGAAGGTTCAAATTCTTTAGCATAAATGCTAAGTAAGCCTCGGGGTACCCATAAGACTCCTTCATCATCAAAAGAAGAACAACAGTTAGCACTTATAAACATTAATAATTGTTAAACATTGACTTAAGTAATCTAAGAAGTACAGCTGAAACAAGAAAACAATCAATAACATATTAATGTATATTTAATTTCATCTTTTATCATGTCTCAAAACAATATATTTATGATCGTTACAAACATTTATTTCAACATGTAGACATAGAAGCATTTAATATAATTCCACACAGCAAAGTATATCATTTAATGCTACGATGAAAAATTTTAAATTTTTGTGAAATTTCGGGATGTTATATGTGGTATCAGAGTGCGAGTTCAAACTCTAGGCCTAAAATAGGCTCCCGCGCGCAAAACAGAAAATGAAACCAGAAAGTTTATGTTACTAACTTTTATTTTAAATTTTGTTTCTATACAGAACAACTTGATATTTAATTTGCAGGTATGGAATACCAGAAGAATCAACAGAGGACAAATCTCCTCATCATAATGAACATAATAACAACGCACATAATAATGGTAATGAAGGAATTTATGTAGAGTTAAATAATCAATCTTCTGAACTATTACGTACTGTAAAAGATTTAAAATCTGAAATAATAACTGCTAAGGAAGAGAATGAATGAATTTTGAAGGTGCAAGAAGAGTTAAATCAGATTTTAATGGCAAACTACCAAAATGAGGAAAGAGGAAGGAAATCAGAAGTAAATTTTGATTTTGGTACAATGTCTCGCAAACATAAGAACAAGAAAGCAAAGAATGGTAAAAGTAATAGTTACTCTTCATTTGAATCTGATTGAAGTAACTGTAATTCTGATTAGGACAACAGTGACAGTGATTGTCGTTCTAAGAAGAGGAAGCATAAGCATCACGAACAAATTACTGGAGAATTTAAAAAGATAAAACCACCAACTTTTAATGGCGAAAATGAAAAGGGAGAGGCAGCCGAAGCATGGCTGTCCGGAATGAAGAAGTACTTTCAGATTTATAACTACTCATCTCAATTAAAAGCTAAGATGGCCATATACAAACTGACCGAAAGGGCAGATATTTGGTGGCAAGATGTTAAAAGAGTTAAAAATCTTAAGGATAAAGACATAAAATGGAGAACATTTAAGAACATGTTTAAGAAATTTTTTTTATCCGAACAGTACTACGAAGATAAGCCAAAATAATTTTATGATTTAAAGATAGGTTCAATGACCATGAAGGAGTTATGCAACAAGTTTCTTACCTTTTTAAGGTATGTACCTTACCTAGCTGAAGAAAAATGTAAGATACAAAGGTTTCTAAGCTGTTTACCCTTCCACGTAAAGGACATAATTGAGTACGATAACCCTTCAACTCTTGAAGACGCCATGAGGAAGGCTAATTTTTGTTTTGAACAGAACAAGAGAAGAGAGGGTGTATCGAGTTGGAGAAGTAATAAGTCTAATAATTTTGAGCATAAAAAGAAAAGTTTTAATCAGAATTTTGGAAGTTTTAAGACAAATTTTAATAACAAAATTTTTTCAAGTAATAATAATTATAGGGGTAATGCACCACAGAATTTTACTGCTGCAAGGAATGTGCCTAGTAATAATAACAACACCAAAAATGCTAAACAAAGGGAACCTTTGAAGTGTTATGATTGCGATGGACCCCATACTAGAGCTCAATGCCCAAGCAATAGAAAGACAGTCAATAACATTCACACCATACAAGCATAGCCTACAGTTGGTGATGTAGCAAGAGAAATGCCCAGGATAAATGCAACGCTGGAAAATTATCAAGCAGACCATCAAACGTCTATGGTCGAAATCGAAGGTATGATACAGAACAAATCTATTTCAATTTTAATAGATCCAGGTGCAAGTCTGAGTTACATTTCACCTGATTTAGTGAAAGGTTGCAAGTTAAAGGTAGAAAAATTTGATAATTCATGGTTAGTTCAGCTAGCAACAGGCACTAAAAGAAAGGTTATAGAATATGTCAAAAGTTGTGATGTATTTATGAGTCAGCTAAAAACACAAGTTAATTTGAATGTTTTGCCATTAGGGTCATATGATTTGTTAATTGGCATGGACTGGCTGGAACAACATAGAGTAGTGCTTAACTATTATGAAAAGTATTTTACTTGTTTGAATAATGAAGGCAAAACTGAAACAGTAAAAGGAATTCATAGGAAAACTTCTGTAAGACAAATTTCTGCTTTACAAGTAAAGAGAGTTGCAAGAAAGGGCTGTAAAATGTTTGTTGTTAATGTTATTAATGACGAATGTTCATCTAAAAGAGATAAGATAAAACTGGAAGATATACCCATCCTTAGGGACTTTTCTAATGTATTTCCGGAAGAAATTCTAGGACTACCTTCGAAAAGGGAACTTGATTTCACCATTGAGTTAGTACCAAGTGCGGTACCAAACTCAAAGGCTCCCTACAGAATGAATATTCTGGAGTCAAATGAATTAAAATCTTAGCTGAAAGAATTAATAGATAAAAACTACATAAGGCCTAGTGTGTCTCCTTGGGGAGCACCAATTATATTTGTTAAAAAAAAGGACGGTACCATGCGACTGTGCATAGATTACCGTCAACTTAATAAAATGACAATTAAAAATCGATATCCATTGCCCCGCATTGACGATCTATTCAATCAGGTACGCAGAGCAAAGATATTCACTAAAATTGATTTAAGGTCTGGATATCATCAAGTTAGAATAAAAGATGAAGAGATTTTCAAAACTGCTTTCAGAACTCGTTATGGGCACTATGAGTTTGTAGTTATGCCTTTTGGGCTAACTAAAGCACCGACAGTGTTCATGTGCTTGATGAATAATGTTTTGCACAAGTACTTACATAAGTTTGTAATCGTGTTCATTGATGATATTCTAATCTATTCAAAAACTAAAGAAGAGCACGACAAACATTTAAGAATAATTCTGCAAGTGTTAAGAGAACATCAACTTTATGCTAAGTTCAGTAAATGTGACTTTTATAAAGATAAAATACAATACTTAGGTCACATAATCTCTAAAGACGAAATTTCTGTCAACCCAGATAAAATAAGAGCAATTAATGATTGGCCTGTCCCTAAAGACGTAACTGACGTACGATCATTTATGGGAATAACAGGTTACTACAGAAAGTTTATTGAAGGATTCTCTAGAATTACAAATCCCATAACTTCTTTGCAGCAGAAAGGGAAGAAATTCGTCTGGTATAGAAAATGCGATTAAAGTTTTAAGAAGTTAAAAGAGTTATTAACAACAACACCTATATTAAAAATTGTTGTTCCTAATAAGGACTTCATTGTATGCACTGATGCATGTAACGAGGGACTTGGAGGGGTCTTAACTTAAGAAGGTCATGCTATTTCTTTTGAGTGTAGAAAGTTAAAATTCCACGAAAAGAATTACGCAACTTACGATCTAGAGCTGGCAGCTGTGATACATGCACTGAAAATGTGGCGCCATCACTTGATTGGAAGAAAGTTTACACTAATGACAGATAATAAGGGCTTAAAATACTTGTTGGATCAAACAAATCTTAATGCAAGGCAAGTTAGGTGGCTAGCTTTCCTTAGCGAGTATGATTTCGAAATTCAACACATTAAGGGTAAAGAAAACAAAGTTGCTGATGCCTTGAGCAAAAATGCCAAATTAAGTTTTGTGGCAGCAATCAGCACATTTAAGACAGATCTGGAAAATCAGATCGAAGAAGGAATTAAGCAAGATGAAAATTATAAAAAATTGCATGATAAAGTTGCTGAAAATTTAATAACAGATTACGACATCAATGAAAAAGGATTAATGACTTATAAAATCAGAATTTATGTACCTAATGTGTCAAAAGTTAAGCTGCTGATTTTGGATGAAGTTCATAATAGTCCTTATTCAGGACATCCTAGTTATCAGAAAATGATAATTGTGTTAAGGAAGGATTTTTTTTGGCTCAACATGAAGAATGAAGTGGCTGAGTACATAGCTAGGTGTTTTGAATGTCAGACCATTAAGGTTGAACATCAACACTCAACTGGCCTATTGCATCCATTTCCAATTCCAGAATGGAAATGGGAAATCATAAGTATTGATTTTATTACAGGTTTACCTAAGAATCAGAAACATAATGACTCAATAATGGTGGTTGTGGATAAACTTAGTAAATCTGCTCATTTTATTCCTGTTAAGACTAATTTCAAAGTTGCTAACATTGCAAATGTGTTTATGAAGCAAATCTTTCGCTTACATGGGATTCCAAAGGTAATTATTTCTGACCGAGCCTCCAAGTTTACTCAAAATTTCTGGACAACATTATTTAAGGGTTTAAATACTAAATTAAATTTCAGTACTGCTTTCCATCCACAAACAGATAGACAGACTGAAAGGGTTAATTAGATTTTAGAAGACATGTTAAGATTGTATGTTAAAGATCAACCAACTAAGTGGGAAGACTATTTGCCTTTAGCTGAATTTGCATACAATAATCATTAGCAAGCATCTGCTAGACTTAGTCCATTTGATATTTTATATGGAAGAAAATGCTGTACTCCTATTTCTTGGGATAACCCTATTAACAGATTAATGTTAGGACCAGATTTGTTAAAAGAGATGGAGTTAATCGTGAAACGGGTACAAGGCAACTTAAAAGTTGCACAAGATAGACAACAAAGTTATGCAGATATGAAATGCACTGAAAGAGAATTTCAGGTTGGAGATCATGTCTTTATAAAGGTAAAACCCAAGAAAATTTCTTTTAAGCTTGGGAGTTGTGCTAAACTAGCACCAAGGTACTGTGGGCCATTTGAAGTCCTATCAGAGATTGGACCTGTTGCATATCAATTGGCTTTGCCATCTAATTTAATAATCCATAATGTTTTTCACATTTCTGTTTTAAAGAAGTATGTGCACGATGCTACTCATGTGCTGAATTGGAATGACATACAAGTGGAACCTGAAGGAGATTTTCAGGTGGAACTAGACTGTATTCTTTACTGGAGGGAAATTATACTCCAGAATTGTACCATATGGCAGGTAAAGGTGCAATGGAAGCACCTTAGCCCTAATGAAGCTACCTGGGAACTAGAAAGTAACATGTGAACAACATATCCAGTTTTGTTTCAGGGAGGCTCTGACGAAGAATAAGCAACATCGAGGATGACGTTGAGCTTAAGTGGGGGTGTTTGTATCATACCCCTTTTCTGAAAACATTTTGTGTTTGAAGAAGACATTATCTTAACTTTTATTGTAAAGTTTTATATTTGGACAAGTGTCCAAGGATGACTGTAATTGAACAATATTATTATTTAAATAAATAAAATAGGAGACACTCACCCAAGGAGAACTGTTGAAAGAGTGTTTACCGACCCACTAGGTGGAATGGAATCTAGGGTAGAAGGCAATGGACAAGTGGCACCATCATGAGGCAAGTAACTAGCTGTTGGTATGGGACAACTCCCTTGAATTGTGGTCATAGTGCCCTGAAAGATGGGACTAGAGCTTGAGGCTCATTTATTGAAAACTGACCACTAAAGACCTAGACAATCTTTTTAAGAGCCATCGAATTTGGACTGAGGTTCAACACTTTTCCTGACGAGGAAACTTACCTTGTGGTTCTGTTGTATGCACACAAGAGATTCAATGAGGGGAAAAGCTATGTTTTTGATCATGGTGTATCTCTACCTTGTTTACTGCTGTGTGCAGAGTTTTATTGCTGAGTGCAGAGATTGAGGTTTTTGGCAAGTCTCTATTGATTGTTGGTTATACAAATTGAGTGCCTTGCTTCTACACAGAGTCCTATACCTAGTGGTTCAGTAGATAGGCTCGGGGGTCCAAACGAGGCAAGTAGTTTGGATGCTTCTTCTGGAGAAGGTTGGGAGGAACAGGCCTCCTTGGGTGTTTGTCCACCCTAGCTACAGTTATAGGTTCTACTTGATATTTCATTTCTAATTAGTTAATTTACTTTCTGTAATTGTGGATTTAGTACTCTTTAGCTAACTAATGATAATACAAAAGTATAAGTGTGATTTTCTGATATGTTTAGGATTGTAGACTGTTGAATATATTTATGAATTGATAGAATAAATTCCCTCTCTGTATTTTTCCCCATACTGTATTCTATATCGTACTCTAGTACAGAAAAGGAAGATTAAAATAGATAAATGATAGAAAGTGAATAGAATGAATGAATAACCTAACTCTGTTATGTCTTCCTTAATATTTCTCATATGTTATATTTATTATAAATTCTTAGCTACTGGATAATTTTCATAACTTAGGTTTTTCTGTCATAGCTAAACATAGAAATAATGCTTTTATACAGACATTAGAACATCTCTAATTTTATAATAAAAGAATTAATAGAAAACTCAAGCAGTTGTATGTTTCTGCATAAACCCTAAGTTTAGTTACAAGATAACTATATCTCTTACAACAAATGATAAATACACTGTATCTCATCATCTTTTCCTTTAATGCATTTCTTTTCTTTTGAAATCTAAATAATTGTAAAACAATTAGAGCAATATCCTTTTATACAGACATTTTACATCTTCACCCTTGTAGCATCATAAGATAAATAGGGTTACATATTATTACACAACTATTTCTTTAACAGAGTAAACAAAACTATTAATACTCATATTATCATACCTTTTTAAAAATAGAATAAATCTGCATTGGACAAATGCCCCATTAGTGACAAAACCCTAGCTTCTATAATTCAACATTTAGCATTCATTTCAACATTTATCAAATCAAATAAATTATCCAAGACAGAGTTAATAGAATACTTTTGCAAACATAACAGACACGGGTTTGGAACCCTAGAAAGAGAATTAAATAACTTTAAGCTTCGTGACAGGTTCATAGCCAATTTGACGGTCAAACCCTTAACATCTTAAACACCAACTCTTCGTGTTAAGGTTACAAGTAAGATTCAATACCCTCACTCAACGGTAAGATAATTTTAGTCACGATTTCATTACAAAGTAAAAAACTTAAACGAAGGAACAAGTTCACGGTCGAAAGCACAAAACGAGACATTTAGCATCTGGCTCTCGCCCATCAATAACACAAAATATTCATCATCATTGTCACATGCCGAACCATGGGTTCGAGGTTTTCAAAACAAAACATTTAGCTTTGGCTCTCGACCATTAACCAAATACAACAAACATTGACATCAAATAACACAGAGCATTAATTTCAGGCATAGGCTGAACCCTTTTCAATTATCCAATAGTTGAGGGTTAAAACCCTGGCAACAAGTAATACATTTCGACATACAGTAACACTGTAGAATACATCATAAGGGTAGGTTGAGGATTCAATCCTCCCTACACATGCGTTACAGCATGAAGGCATTCAACAAGGACTACACCGTTTGAAAATCGAAAGCTCCAAACCAAACACACCTAACAACTGCCAGGAGATACCACAGGAGACACCACCGAGACTTACTGTTTGAAGAAGTAGTTTCCCACTTAGCTTGAGCGTAGAACCCTGTAGGTGAAAGCACCTGCCAATAACATGGAGGGTGGTTATACTTAAATTCCAAGCTTAAAACATTACAGACGATTGCATCAACACAAAAATTTCAGAAGAGACATTACCTTTACATTAAATCGAAGGTTGAAATCAACAACTTTCGCAACCAGCTTTGAATCTAGAGTCACACACAACTCACTTGATGAATGCAGCTATTACATCCACAGTAACTGGATCGGCTCTTAAACCTTGAAAACTATCAACCCTTCCCTATAGGTCGTGGTATTGAACCTGAGTAAGGAGTCCTCAAGAACCAACTTCGAATCCGAGCACCACTGCAACCAGTGTGACTTTTCTTGAGCCATTCAAATACCAAAAACAATGCAGTGAACTTCCACACCATAGCTCGGCTCTTAAAACTATTAACTTGTAATAGTAATCACTCCTAGGTCACAGTTTCGAATCGTGGGAGGAGTTCTCAAAACCTGAAAACAAAACCTTAAAGTTTCACAGGTGTGTCGGCCTCATTACTACACCACTCCCGAACAATGAATGTAGAATGGTTATGCTACCTGAGTGATAAGCCTGAGAGCTGTTAGGGTTAGCACCTAAACCAAGGAGACCACGTGAACATTACCACATCGGATGCCAACGAGCATTCCACTCCTCCTGCCTTTATTACACTTTTAATAATTGAGCTACCAACATACAGTTGCCTGTCAACGTAACCACATATCAAACCTTGCCAAATATTCTCCATAGTAACACTTACTAACTTCCAATTTAAGTAGGGTTGTATGTTATCAAAGTTTACATTATCGTTTCTATGGTTATCTCAGGTGTTACATGGTAGCGCATCAAGGCTAATGTTGGCCATTATCACAATGGAATTCATAACCCTAATATACCATATAATGCCCTAAGTTCAAGGACTCATGTTTATTGTCAATACGCTAGTAAAATATATAGAACATCTTTTAATCAAACCTTTCGGGTATGGTATTAGCACCATAAGGATTAATAAATATTTCTTTTGGAGTTGCACAAAGTATATAATGTACAACTAGAAACATTAGATAAGTCACTTAATAATCTATCCCCTTGGTCATGCTCTTATGGAAGAAAATAATAAAAGGAGTTTTTGCAATACATCTCCAAGCCTAAATCCTAATGATCTAACATGTTTAAATTCCCAGTCATAAGACATTTATATATCGAAACACTCTATTCTCAAATCCTAAGTTCAGAACCTTTAAACATTATACAAATTTATGAACTTTACAAATTACACAACGTCGAGAAGGAAGTTAACAGTATGACAAGCATATATGCCACTTTTCTAGGATGAAGTCGAAGAAGCTTTTAGAGTAGTTTTCTCCTTGTAGTGATCCCTTACAATCTAAAGTTTTCATTTAGCAATTACAACTTCTGGAAATTCAATCAAAGATTTAAGTAGAACACTTACAGAAGTAAGACTGAGATTCAAAACATTATTAAGCTCTCTCCATGAAGTACATCAGACTTATCACTAAACATTGACGGTTAACCGAAAGTGCATTTAAGACTTCTTAGAAATACTTTGCATTACTAGGAAGGACGTATCTTTCTTACCTGCAATTTTGCAAAAAAGAAGGTTCAAATGCTTTAGCATAAATGCTAAGTAAGCCTCGGGGTACCCATAGGACCCCTTCATCATCAAAAGAAGGACAACGATTAGCACTTATAAACATTAATAATTGTTAAGCATTGACTTAAGTAATCTAAGAAGTACAACTGAAACAAGAAAACAATCAGTAACATCTTAATATAGATTTAATTTCATCTCTATCATGTCGCAAAACAATATATTTATGATTGTTACAAACATTTATTACAACATGTCGACATAGAAGCATTTAATATAATTCTGCACAGCAAAGTACAACATTTAATGCTACACTGAAAAATTTTAAATTTTTGTGAAATTTCGGGATGTTACAAGAAGCATAGGATAAAGGGGATCGGGGGTAAAGAACCTATGGCACCCAGGCATCCACACTAAGAAGGTTGTTTGTAAGAAAATGTCCGCAATTCAGACTTGCCCCTATGTTGGCCATGTCATCAGCAATTTGATTGTTGTGCCTTAGGATATGGACGAAGGATATGGAGTGGAAATCCTTAGTCGAGAATTTGAAGTGCTGGTGCGGTGAGGAGATGGGTTTGCGACAGTGTTTAAAAAGGACCCTAGCTTCCCTAATTACTAGCATTGAGTCTCTGAAGACCACTAAGTCCTTGACATCATTGCTCTTTGCCACTTCCATACCCTTTATCAACGCGAGCCATTCTGCTTCATTATTGGTTTTCCTACCGATCTCCCAAGCATAGTCATTCATTTTGTTTCCTTCAGAATCCATAAAGACTCCCCCGCACCTGCCAACCCAAAAAGTTTTTGAATTATTAATATGTATCTAGTAACTAATAAAATTTTAATTATGTTATGGTGTATAGAAAAAATTTAATTTAAGCTCCGATATAATGTATAATTTTTTATTTATAATTATTTTTTAACTTTATTTATATAATTTTTTAATTTCAATAATATTACTAGACTAAAATAAAATTTAACCACAACCAAATTTAAATTTTGTTTATGTATAAATGCAAAGTAAATGTATTTGAAAACACTGCAAAATTAAAGAAAAACTACATCGAAATATGTGAAATATAAAAATTTATTTTAATTTAATTTTTTAACTTCTAAAGAAAAAATATGAAAATTTATTTTAATTTAATTTTTTAACTTCTAAAGAAAATTTAATTTATAAAAAAATAATTTATCAAATTTTAAATTTATAAATGTAAATACAACTAAAAAAATAGAGAAAAATTAAAACATCACTTAACTTGATTTTTAAGAATTTGTTTTTTACTTGCATTAATTCTTTTAATTTTAATTTAAAACTTTTTGAAAATAAAAAGTTTAATGTAAACCTCCATGTTTTGTAAGGATGATTTTTTTAATGTAAACATGCATGTTATTTAAAGATTTTTTTTTAAAATTAAGTGATTATTTAAAAAATAATTATTTATGATAATGATTTTGTTTTAATATTAAGTGATTATTTAAAAAATATAATATTATCTATGATAAGGAAAAGAAAACTATCACCTATGATAATGAAAACTAAAAAGAATTAGAAATTTGATCTTCCAAAAACTAAATTTGAATTAAAAAACATTATTTGTAATTTAATTTATAGAATATTTATTAATTTAAACTAATTTATTATTAAATTATTAAAAAAAAATATATTATTAATGTAATTATTGACTAGTTATAAGTTAAGTGACATCAAATAATTTAACTATCAATTATCCTATATCATTAATGTAAAATATAAATTGAATATTTCAAATTAGAAAAAAAAAATCTTTCTTCATCCATTCCATATTAAAAAAATAAACACCTACCAATGTCATAAAACAAATTTTATAAATTTATAACTAATTTCTTCATGGATACTATCTCATTACTGTTTTGGCTTATGGTTGAGTAACCAACATTTGAATGAAGAGATAATGTCACGGACCTTAGTAGAAGCGCTAATAATTGAAATTCAA
Organism: Larix kaempferi; assembly: GCA_027924585.1. Lineage (NCBI taxonomy): Eukaryota > Viridiplantae > Streptophyta > Pinopsida > Pinales > Pinaceae > Larix > Larix kaempferi. The sequence continues at coordinate 16,853,094 of BSBM01000535.1, read as the reverse complement.
GGTAAATATTGGAAGTTTAAATTAGGGTGAAAAAAATAGTAAGTTTAAATGTCATCGAGTGTTCCTGAATGTTAAGGTTTTAGATACATCTGTGCCAAAATTGCGTTTGTTAATGAAGTGTTAGGATTTGCAACGGGAGTCGTGGCCTTCGAATTTCAAGTTAAAATGCTCATCCTGACAAGTAAAAGGATATACTGAAATTAAATCAAAGACTTGCACCTATTGATTGATTGAAATAATATATAAGCAAATGTGTTTGCTTCTCAATATAATTTGTTAACGCAAATGACATTTCTGTTAGAAAAATGTAATTAATTTTCGTTTTTGTCAGTTTTTTTATTAGAAGTTAAAGATGAGTTCAGCATAAAGTTGTATGTATAAGTTAGATTGGGTTTTAGCAGTAAATAAGTATTTAAATACACAATGAACTTTCATGTGAATAAATACAATTGATAACTAGGTTTTAACTCAGAAATGATGGGCAGGGCTTCATTACTGGGTCAAACTCTACCCATGGTATACTTTTGTCCATGTTCAATTCATTTTGGGAATAAGTGGCAAAAGGTTTGATATTGATTTTTTGGGGAGCGATGGCCTTCCTCGAGTGGTTTTTCTTGTTTTGGGGTTTATTGGTCTGTTTTGTCACTGCAGATAGTTGAGTTTTCTGTAGGGTTTGGAGTCCATTCAGCTTGTGTGAGCTGACTCTACTACCAACCAAACCTAAAACAAAAAGTGGGAACATACCTGCAGTATTTTACTTTTTTCTTTGGGGTTTGGGGGTCTTGTCATTCAGCAGACAAAGCTTGTCTTCTACCTGCTTTGTTTGGTGGCTAGCTGTCGTTTTTATCAGAGTTTTGCTGCAGGATATTTGTCCATTTTTTATTGTCCTTACTAACTTCACTCGATAGTTTCCGGTTGTCTTTCGGTCGGGAGGGTTTTGGTTATCTTTTGTACCTATCACTAGTATGTCTGGGTCTTTCGTTGTTTCTCGACCGGTGGATAATTCTTCCTTAGATGGAGACTCACAGGTATGGGGGGATAAGCGCGCTGGGATTACCAGTGCCAGGGCTAGACGTCGTCGCAAACAAAAGGCGCTCAAGCCCTGTGATGGTTTAGACAAATATGTTATTGAGGTGGACTCAAACCTGGATAGGGTTGAGATGCTAGCTCGCAGGGCCATCGTGGGTCGTTTGGAGTTCACGTCGGGCTCAAAGGAGGATATTTTAGAGTGGGTTAATAAACATTGGACCCCTATATTGGGACTTGCTCCTCGGATAAACCTGTTACTCAATGGTTGGATTTTATTTATTTTTCCCTCGACGGAGCATGTCGGGACCATTCTTTCTAGCAACTGGGTTTTCAAAGATGGCTCTCTAATCTTGAAGAAATGGCACTTGGATTTTGACCCATTGAAGAAGGTGCAATCTAAGCGACATTTATGGATGCTACTACCTAGTTTTCCCCTGGTTCTCTGAACTGAGAGTATTTTGACCGGGTTGCCAGCAAAGTGGGTAAGTTTGTTAGGTCTGATAAGAACTCTTTATACGGGATGGAGAACAAGGTTTCTTGGGTCATGGTTGAGTTGGATCTCAATAAGGGGTTACCGACATAAGTAGAAATTATTTGGGGCGATGTTACCTTCAGGCATAGGTTGGACTATTTCGAGGTGCCTTTTCAATGCTTCAAGTGTCATGGTACTGCTCATATTATGGCTGGTTTTCCACGTTTGATGCACCCTGGTTCGTCATCTGAGAAGGTTGGGGTTTCGGCTACAATGACTTGTGCATCTGCTGTGAATAAGTCATCACCATTACACAATTCATCGAGTAAGTTTACTTCCTCATTTCCTTTAGCTGAGAAGGAATTACCCAAAGAGGATTTAGACTTCGTTTTAGATATTGAAAAGTCTTTCGACAGACGTATTGTGGAGGAAAATATCAGACTTCACCCTAAGGGTTTTTTGGAAAAAACGCCCTGTACTCCTCCTGTGGAAACCATTTGTCCTTATTCGGGGCCCCTCTCTCCGGTGGTGTTCCCTCAACTTGATAGTCTTGCTACCATTATCCCGGTTCCAATTGCTGAGTGTTCGTCTTCCCAATGGGGGTTTACTGTCGGGGGGGGGGGGTTACCGTTGGCTTCTGAGCCAGATCCTACATCACTTTCCACCTTGGGCACAAACCAGAACTCCTCTCATCCTCCAGCTGGGCCGTCGTTTGGTCGGGATGGACCAGTACATTTCGATGACCAATTGGACCTTACGTGTTCTGAGCCGGGGTCTTCATCTTTATTGGAGAGCTTTGTGTCGTTGGCTATATTTTTGAAAAACCCCTCAACTAACCCCCTTGTCAAACCTATCACTCCGGATAAATTTATGAATGTTAACATTCGGAAGAACAAAAGGAAGGCTTTGGGTAAGGGGGGAACGGGTACTGAGGAGATTTTTACCCCACTTTCGTCTAGACTTGCTTCTTCTGCTTCTTCTGAAGCTAGTTGTGACGGCTCCACTCCTACTATACTTTATGAGGCTCTTAGAGATATTTTTCCTCCTCCCATGGTTCCTTAATGTTATTTCTCACACTAAACGTTCAGGGATTGAGAAAGGGCTCCAGGACTAGGGCCTTAACCCATTTATTCAAGTCTACTAGTCCTCAACTTATTTTGCTTCAAGAAACTATGTGCTCAGAACTAGCGACGGTTTGTAAACTTGCCACCATCCTCCCTGGTTGGGAATTTTCCGCTATTGATGCTGTGGGAATGTCGGGGGGTCTACTCATGGAATGGAATCCTTGCCTTTTCAATTTTCATGCATACAAAACACAATGGGGTTTGTTACTGAAAGGACAATGTCCGTGCTTAAATTTGCCACTCACTGTTTTTAATATATATGGTCCTTATAAAGACCGAGGCATATTTTGGGAGTCTTTGTGTGCCTCGAGTATTCCTAATACTCAAAAACTTATAATCGCAGGTGATCTCAAGTTTAGTTGCAGTGTTGGAAATATTTGGGGCACTCATGCTTGTTTGGATGGCATGGCAGACTTTTTTAATGGGATGCTGAAGTCTTTTGACCTTATCGATGTGCTTCCTTGTGCCCATGGACCTACTTGGACTAATGGTAGGGCGGGTTCGGAAGGGATACATAAGAGAATTGATAAATTTTTAGTCAAATCTGGTCTTATCTATGGATGGGCGAGGCACAGATCTTGGGTTGGTGATAACAAGTTTTTTGATCACTAGCCGGTCTTATTTCAAATTGATACGGCAATATGTAAAGTGCATTATCCTTTTAAGTTCAATTCTACATGGTTGTGTAATGAGGATTTCTGCTCTGTTATCAAGGAGTTCTGGTTAAATAATTGTACTGAGGTTGAGTTGAATCCTATTGATGCATTTGTTCAGAAGCTACATAAGCTCAAAGGTATTTGTTCTAAGTGGATTCACGATAAACAGAAGGATGATGTGTCGGAACTTAACTCCTTGGAAGTGCTGTTACAGGAGTTACATAGTCGGAATTTCATTGCAGGGTTAAAGGATGAAGAGTTTGATTTGATCAAACTCATAGAAAGAAAAAAAGAGGATCTTTTGATACAGGAAACAAAAGAATGGAGACTCAAGAGTCGTGCCACTTGGATTAGTCACAGTGATGCCAATACAAATTTTTTTCATTCCTATGCTTTGCATAAAAGGAATACGAATGCTGTTTGGGACCTCCAAGATGATTTGGGGAATTTGATATCTGGTCAAGACGCTCTTCATAATTTAGCACTCGATTACTTTGGTAAACTGTACTCTGATTCTGGTCACAATGACTTAATCAATCAAATTAATGTTTCTAGATATTATCCTGCCTTCATCAAAGTACAAGATGCTGAAGTTTTAGGTAGAGAAGTTAATCTTGAAGAGATTGAAGTTGCACTCAAGAGTTTTTCCAAGGAGGAAATCCCAGGCCCGGATGGCTGGACTATTGAGTTATTTCTTCATTTTTATGAAATTATGGGACCTGATATATTAAAGATGGTGGAATTCTCTTGTACGGAGGGGTACATTTCTGGTGGGATCAATTCTAATTTCCTCACACTTATACCAAAGAAGGGAAAGCCCACTACATTTGGTGATTTTCATCCAATTGCGTTATGCAACTTGGCCTACAAGCTGATTACTAAAATTATCTCTATTCGACTGAAACCTATTTTATTTGCCCATATCTCTGCGGAACAATTTGGGTTCTTACAAGATCACCAGATTCTTGATGCAATCGGAATTACTCAAGAGATTATGCATATTGTTAAATCGAAGAAGATGAAGGCTATGTTTCTTAAGATGGACCTTGAAAAGGCATATGATAGAGTTGATTGGTCTTTTCTAATGTTGGTTCTTATACAGATTGGAATGCCACCACTGGTCATACGTTGGATTATGGCTTGTGTCACCTTTGCTAGTATCTCAGTTCTTATAAATGGTACACCTTCCAGTTTCTTCAGCATGCGCAGGGGAATCCGTCAGGGATGTCCACTTTCTCCTTTGCTATTCTTATTAACCATTGAAGGACTGAGTAGAATGATCATTGCAACAAAAGTGGATGGGAGTATTTTTGGTATCAAACTTTCTCAAGTGCTGGTATTCACACATGTTTTATTTGTTGATGATGTTATAATTGCGAGTCTGGACACTAATAGCGAATGGAAGAGATATATGGATATCATCTCTATGTTCTGTGCCACTTCAGGTATGAAGGTAAGTATAAGAAAATATTGTATTCATCACTTTCGACTTTCTGACCAGCCGATTGAGGATATAAAAAATATCTTACCTTATAACTTTCAGCAACTTGAGGAAGGATTCATGTATCTCGGCTATTTTTTGAAGCCGAATGGTTATAGAATTGTTGACTGGCTATGGTTATTGAGGAAAGTGGAGAAGAGGATTTCTCACTGAAAATTTAGAATGTTGTCTATTGGGGGTCAGTTGATCCTTGTAAAGGTTGTTCTTACCGACATTCCAGTGTATTGGCTCTCTCTACTTCAAATTCCTGTGTCTATCCTTACTATACTGAGAAGATCATGGACAGGTGGTTCAGATCGTAAAAAGATGGTCTTGACCAGGTGGAAAACTATTGCACTTCCTACCTTTCATGGTGGTTGGGCCATCCGCAACATTTCCTTCTTCAGTATTGCGTTGAGAATGAAGTGTTTATGGAGATCTCTCTTTGGGACCACCCTATGGTCTAAGGTGATCTCTGTAAAGTATTTGAATGGAGATGTGATTAGATGGATGAGACATCTAGTGAAGAGATTTCACAGTGTATCCAAAATCTGGAGCGGTTTTTTAAAGATATACAATGGGATGGTAAGGGACCTAGCGTGGAAGGTTGGAAATGGACATGATGTACTGGTTGGCATCGATCCAATCCTCGGCTTGGAGGATGGATTCAGATTGACTGATGAGATATTGTTCACCCTCCATTGTTTTGACTACAGGATCCTTAATAAGATCCGGAATATGAACCATAATTCGAGCCAAAACTATTGGTTGACTGCATTCGAATTGGGGTTTGAAGATGATTGTGCAGCTGAATGGAAGCATTATGTTCAGAGATTAAATGTGATTGGGTGCAGACTTTCTGCTGATTTAGATAAGGTGATTTGGCTGAAAAGTAATAAACATGGTGCTATTACGACAAATTTGGCATATCATGCTGTTATCAGTAAATATTGTATATTTCCTGTGAACTGGTGGTACAAAGCATTATGGAATTGGAAAATGCCTGCTAAAATTAAATTTTTTATGTGGCGGGCACTGAGGGGTGAACTCCCTACTTGGGATATCTTGGTAATTAGAGGTTGGGAAGGGCCGAATATCTACTTTCTATGTTGGTACAAATCTGAATCCGTTGACCACATCTTTGTGGATTGTATTTTCACGAAGGATCTCTGGCTGGCTATTCAACAACACTTTAAAACAAATTGTCAGTGGGGTGTGGACTCCTTTGCTCATAATTCATTGTCATGGAACGGGTCTCCTGATGAGCTCCCCTATCTGCCTGCTGTGACTGTGTGGGCGGTTTGGAGGACTCGTAATCTTGTCATATTTGAGGGTTAACGTGCTAGTATTGACTGGACACTTAAGTGTATTATTAGGATGATTTCTTAGCAGTGTACTAATTGCAAGAAGGTGAAAACTAAAAAGATATCTACTTTCTGCCTCCCAGATCAAAGAGCTGTAATCTATTTTGATGGTGCTGCGGATGGTGGTAAGTGTGCTTCTGGTGGGGTCATGTACATCAACTTGGACCATTACTTTACTCTGAAATTGAACTGTGGACGTGGCACTGATATGAAAGCAGAGATTCTTGGACTTTGGTGTGTCCTTACTATTGCTTATAAATTTGTTTTATCAGATGTGGTGATTTTTGGAGACTCCAGAGTGACAATTAAATGGGCTCATGGAGTCTATAATATGAACAACTTACCTCTATATCATTGGTGCAAAAGGATAAAAGAATTATTGCAGCAATTTGATCATTTCACACTTGATCATATTTATAGGTAGTTTAATTTAATGGCTGACACACTATCTAAGGAAGCTTATGCTAGAGATGAAGGAGTTATCTGCTGGGAGGAACACTTTGAATCTTTGATGATAGGATCAGGGATGATCCAGATCTATGACATCTGATCGGTTTTCTATTTTGGCTCATTGACGGAAAGCATGGAGCAATGTTTTTTGAAAACAGTTTTGAGTAGGGTTTTATGTTTTTGACGTTATGTTTTGAAAATGTATAGAGTCCTTTTGGATCTTTTGATAAGTCTATCTATAGACTTATGCACATTTGTACTATTTGATTCACGTTTGAAAAGTAATAGTATGATTTTTTTTCGCTCATGGAGCAATGTTTTTTGAAAACAATTTTGAGTAGGGTTTTATGTTTTTGAAGTTATGTTTTGAAAATGTATAGTCCTTTTGGATCTTTTGATAAGTCTATCTATAAACTTATGTACATTTGTACTATTTGATTCACACGTTTGAATATCAATAATATGATTTTTTTTGGCTGAAAAAAAAGGTACATTAAGTTTTAACTTTTTAACTGTAAATAAGGCTAGGTTTTAGCCGTAAATAAGTGTTTAAATACACAATGAACTTTCATATAAATAAAAGAGCAGGAACTAGTTCCCATAAAATTCATCAATTTCTACAAGACGTTGTACTTATCTAGTAACCTCCATGGAAAGAAGAGGATGGGATATTCATAGAGGCCGACTTTGTTCATGTGAATAAAAAAGCAGCTCCATCAATTTCTACCAGAGACGTTGTACTTGCCTAATAACCTCCATGGAGAGGAGAGGATGGGATATTCATGGACGCCGAGTTTGAAGGTAGGAGACCTTCGTCACATTAATTGATATAACATCCTCTCACAGACGAGGAGTGTTGTTATTACATAAAGCAAGAAAATAGAGCTAATTGAAAGAGGCAGCGAGATGGTGGGGAGTCAGCATGCGGAGCCTTTTCTGCATGTCAGAACGCCGGCGTTCCCTGTGAGGGATGCTACAAGCGACGAAGGCCTCGCCGAGAGGCTGGAAGCCTTCGCATAGCTGGAGGATGCTCCTGCGCCAGACGGAGTGAAGAACGCCCCGTTCAACATCAGGTCTCCCTCTGTCCTCCAGTTCCACTGCCGCCATACACTCTCCGGTGCGATCTCATGCTTCGTCACCTGTTCAGTCATTCATATTCATCAACTCCCTGTGCTTACTATTTTAATGTTGACATTAATGAATTGGACAGAATTGAGGAAGCGACGCTTACCTCCTTAGCGTTGCGATCGACAGGTGCGAGGAATCGATTGCCTTGGCTGTTGATTGTGGGGTTCGCACTTCCACCAATGGCGTACATTTCCCAGTGGGTGTAATCGTTGTTCACCACATGGAAGTAGCCGTGCCGGCATCTGCGTTTCAACATGAGTGCATTCAACTTATTTTCCAGATAAACTTCTGAACTCTAATGTTTGACTGATTGTTAATCCACGAAACATAAATGGAAAATGTGAATTCAGATCGTTTTGGCCGATACCTGGGCATGCGTTGCACAAGCCCTTCCCCGAAATGGTTGAAGGCAACTGTTACTTGCATTTTAACGTCCGCTGTATAAGCGTCGTTGTGGCCCAAGAGCATGACCTGCAACAATTAATATAACAAATAGATGAACGGTACAAACATTGGTTAAAAAGTTTGGACCTCTAATATTACAAAGCTGGAATTGAGATTCAAACCTTATCATGGTGCGTCATAAAGTTGTTTGATATGGTAATTGCAGTGGAACCCATGATGGCATCGATGAGCCCATCTGTGCAGCTTGACAAGGAGCAATGGTCCACCCAGATATTGCTTGCCCCAAAGATAGAAATTCCGTCTCCATCACTGATAGTTCTCCACCCGTAATGTCGAGGGGAATCCCTGACCATGGCATTTCCTCCAGGCTTGCAGTCATGGACGTGAATCCCGTGAATGATAATGTTGTTCACATACTGTACCGTAATGCAAGGACCATTGGCAATGTGGACATTGGCGCCTCTGCCGTCGATTGTCTTGTAACTGTTCATGATAAGCTCCTCTTTGAGCTGGATGACCATGTCTCTCTGAAAAATGATCCACAGAGGCTCGGTTTGAATAACAGCATAGCGTAGGGTGCCCGGCCGGGGATTGACCGCATCGTAGTCATTGGGATCTGTGACCACATAGAATTTGCCATTCTTCCCTCCAATGGCATTCTTGCCGAATCCAATGGCGCAATCTGCAAGCCTCTTTCTATTGTTTTCCCAATCTGAATCGCAGCGCCAGCAGTCGTCGATGGGGTTCCCCGTCCCGCAAGACAGATAACTTAGTTCCCTTCTCGAACTGTTAATGCTCCTGGAATACATTAGAGGAATAAAGTGTTAATATTGATCCTGTCATATTACACTACATGAAATAAGCCCAGAACAAGTTGAATCCCAAAACACATTATGTAATTGCTTCATAAAGTAATGTATGGACACCAATTACCTTTCTACCATTTCAACTACTTGTTCCGGCTCTTCCACGTGTTTCGCTGCAGTTTGTTGTCCATGTTTAGCGTCAGGTACCACCACAGGCCGTCCAAGAACAGCACCCGACAATTTTTCGAAAATTCGAAAGCTCTTTCCCGCTTGGGATCGAACGCAAAAGAGCCAAAGCAAAACAAAGAATAGCAGCACACTTCGATAGCCAGACATTTTAGTAATTATAGAAAGGGTACTTCAACGATGTAACAGTCTGCAGATTGCAAATAGGATTCAACTCCTATATATATCACTTGTCAATAATACGAAATCGATTCTCATAACAAATACTAAGCAAGCGAAAACTCAGTGCTTAAGGTTCCTACAAACTGAACTGAGCTTGTGTGCATGAATCTGCATGAACTCTTTGCCCCTTCTTATAGAACAAATGAAGAGTTGTTAAAAGGAATCAATTACGCAAAGTAGGGATTAATTTTGATAGCTAGTCAACTCAGTTGGCCATATGCCACCATGTGAGCGAGACCAAGAAAACGGCGAACTCACTGTTTGATAATGGAGATAGCCGAAAATCACGGTTGTTCAAAACGCCCAATATTGCAGATATGGGATAAGTCTTAGTTCCACCACTCTGTCATAATCATAGGTATTGTATCAAAGACTTAAGAAAGTAGTAGGTAGGTTTCCTCTTGATAAAATTATTTCTCATAACTACCAAGAATACAGAGAATTGCCATGGCCTTTCCCACAGTCCAAATCATTCTTAAAGATTGAACAGTGGCGCCTCTACATATATTGAGCCGCAATTAAGAAGAATTTGTTCTGAAAAGTTGCTTCAGTTGAACGGACGAAATGTTCATCACTAGGGGCGTTTGCAGTTTGCACTGTGCAGCTGAAGTGGGGTGACGCAATGGGCAGAGTACGTGGGATGACGTAATACATCAAGATTATATTCAAAATTATTTTGGCGGGAGTCCGGAAATTTAGCGTGTAATCTGTTCCTCTGATTGACTAAGGAAAGATAAAATTAGGTTATGTGTCTACTTACAGGAGGCATTGGGGATGATGGCCGAGAAAATGGTGTAAAGGCAAACTTTAGAGCACTCTTTGTCAAATATGTCCATTGTAAAACTAATCATGTTTCATATGATGGTGTCACGAAGGGTCTTTCCGTTATGAACTTTTGGATAACAAAGGCCTATGTTTCTACTCGTATTTTTTATCATTTTATCATTCTGTTTAGTAATACAAATTATATTTACATTCACATGTATATGCTTTTTTTCCCAAATTTATTTTTTAACACTTCAAACTAAATCTAATTTGCAAAAATATTGTAAAAACTTAAAAATAAATCATAATGTTTTAATCAAGAAATTGGTGTCAAATTTATAAAAAGTGTTTTGATTAATATTTCAATCTAAGTGGGTCATCGCCTGAATTCTTTGGTTCCTGATCCTGGGACTTCCTCTCTTAGGGATACCTTCTTGCCTCTATCCATATTTTCGAAAAACCCTTTGTCGAACCCCCTTGTCAAAGCTGTCACACATAATAAGTTTATGAATGTGATAATTCGTAAAAATCGAAGGAAGAATTTGGGTACTGGTGGTAAAGGCACATCTGAGACTTTTATTCCTCTTTCTTCAAAATTAGCTTTTTTTGGGGATTCTTCGTGTGATAACAACCCTTCTTCACATATTGAGGCTCTTAGAGATGTTTTGCCTCTACCTGAGGTTCCTTAATGTTATTTCTCACCCTAAATATCCGGGGTTTGGGAAAGGCCTCTAGGACTAGGGCCTTATCCCATTTATTCAGTGCTACTAGTCCTCAACTCATCCTATTATAGGAAACTATGTGCTCGAATCTTGATGATGTCAGAAAACTCTCTTCCATTCTTCCCGGATGGGAATTCTCGGCTATTGATGCTCAAGGCCAGTCAGGGGGTCTACTTGCAAGATAAAACCCCTGTTTCTTCAAGTTTCTTGCATATAAAACTCATTGGGGTTTGCTCTTGGAAGGTCATTGTCTGAGCTTGAATTTTCTGCTCATTGTTTTTAATATATATGGACGATATAAAGACCATGGCCGGTTTTGGGATTCTTTGTGTGCTTCGGGCATTTTTAATATCCAAAATCTATCAATTGGAGGAGATCTCAATTTTATGCGCAGTGCTGATGATATTTGGGGCACTCATGCCCAGATGGATGATATGGTTGATTACTTCAATGGGATTTTGAATTCATTCGACTTCATTGGTGTTGTTCCTAGCGTTCCTAGTCCTACTTGGAATAATGGAAGGGTTGGATCGGCAGGGATCCATAAGAGACTTGATAAGTTTTTAGTTAAATCCAGTCCTCCCAATGGTTGGGAAAGGCACAAATCTTGGGTTGGAGAGTACAAATTTTCTAATCACTGGTCGGTCTACCTTCAGATTGACAATACTCTCTGCAATTTACATTATCCTTTCAAGTTCAACTGTTCTTGGTTGAGTGATGAGGATTTTTGCAGTGTTATTAAGGATTTCTGGATAAATTTTAGTAATGAGTTTGATTTGAACCTGATTGATGGTGTTGTCCAAAAATTGCTCAAGCTCAAAGATATTTGCTCCAAGTGGATTCAAAATAAAAAGAAAAGTGATCTTTCGGAACTCATCTTTTTGGAGGATCAATTACAGGATTTACACAACAGAAATATTGAAGGTGGGTTAGAGGAAGAAGAATTTGAAATTATCAAACACATTGAAAGGAAAAAAGAGGATTTATTGACTCAGGAAACTAAAGATTGGAGACTTAAATGCCGTGCCTTATGGATCAGTCATGGTGATGGTAATACAAATTTTTTTCTTTCATATGCTTCACATAGAAGAAATATGAATGTTGTTTGGGATATTAATGACGACATGGGGAATGTGATTACTGGCCAAGATGCACTTCATAATGTTGCACATGATTTCTTTGGTAAGTTATATTCTGATACTGGACAGACTGATTTATTACACCAAATCAATGTTGCTCGACTCTATCCTGCTTTCATATCGGATTAGGATGCTGAAGTTTTAGGGAGAGAAGTTACTCTTGATGAAGTTGAAGTTGCACTTAAAAGTTTTGCCAAAGGAAAAAGTCCAGGCCCGGATGGCTGGACAGTGGAGCTTTTTTTACACTTTTTTGATATTATGGGGTCTGATATTTTAAAGATGGTGGAATACTCTCACTCTCAGGGTTACATTTCTGGTGGGCTCAATTCTACTTTTCTCACACTTATTCCAAAGATAGGGAAGCCTACTACTTTTGGAGATTTTCACCCAATTGCATTATGCAATTTGGCATACACGTTGATCACTAAGATTATCTCTATTCGTTTGAAACCAATCTTATCGGTTCATATCTCAGCTGAACAATTTGGTTTTTTAAAGGATCGACAGATTCTAGATGCCATTGGAATCACTCAAGAAATTATGCATTCTGTCAAATTGAAGAAGTTGAAGGCCATGTTTCTCAAGATGGATCTTGAGAAAGCATATGACAGAGTTAACTGGTCTTTTTTAAGGTTGGTACTTATCCATATTGGTATGCCTCCACTTGTCATTAGATGGATTATGGCATGTGTTACTTTGGCCAGTATTGTTGTACTTATTAATGGAGCCCCTTCCAGTTTTTTCAATATGTCCAGGGGGATTCGTCAGGGGTGTCCACTTTCACCGTTGCTATTCTTGTTAATCATTGATGGACTTAGTCGAATGATCAATGCTGCAAAAGTTGATGGGACTATCTCAGGTATAAAAATAACTCAGGAGTTGGTTTTCGCTCATGTCCTATTTGTTGATGATGTTTTACTTGCTGGTGTGGATTCTGATTTGGAGTGGCAAAAGTTTATGGATATCATTACAAATTTTAGTCCGGCCTCAGGCATGAAGGTAAGTGTGAGAAAATCATGTGCTTACCATTATAGACTTTCATAGCAATGGATTGCTGCATTAAGGAATTTCATGCCTTACAATTTTCATCAACTGGAGGATGGGTTTATGTATTTGGGCTATTTTTTGAATCCAAACGAATACAAGATTAATGACTGGGTGTGGTTGCTGAGAAAGGTTGAGCAGAGAATTTCTCATTGGAATTTTCGGATGCTATCTATTAGTGGTCAATTGATCTTGGTTAAGTCTGTCCTCATTGGTATCCCGATATATTGGTGCTCGCTTCGTCAAATTCCTGTGTCTATTCTATCTAGGTTAAGAAGGATATTCTTCAATTTCTTATGGACTGGTTCTGTTGATCGACGGAAACTGGTATTGACTAAGTGGGATTCCATTGCTCTCCCTACGTGTCATGGTGGATGGGGAATCCGTAATCTTACTTATTTCAGTATTGCTCTGAGAATGAAGAGTTTCTGGAGATCACTTTTCGGTACTACTTTGTGGTCAAAGGTGATCTCCGCTAAATATTTGAATGGTGATTTTATTCGCTGGCTACGAAACCCTGTGAAGAAGCTCAGTAATGTGTCCATAATCTGAAATGGCTGTTTAAGAATTTATAATTGGATGGTGAATGATCTAGCATGGAAGGTAGGTAATGGACAAGACATTATGGTTGGCATTGATCCAATTCTTGGATTGGAGGATGTTTTAGATAATCTTATGAGATACTTCTCACTCTCCATCGTTTTTATTATAAAACTTTAAATAAGATAAGGAACCTGAATCATCATTCGAATCAAAATTATTGGCTGAGTGCCTTTGAGTTGGGGTTTGAAGGTGATAGTGCTACTGAATGGAGTCTTTATATTAAGAAATTAAATGAGATCGGTTGCAGATTATCTTCTGATAAGATAAGGTGATTTGGCTAAACAATAACAAAGTTGGTACATTTATGACGCAACTGGCTTATCAAGCTGTTATCAGCACTCAATGTATATTTCCTGCAAATTGGTTGTATAAGACTCTATGGAACTAGAAAATTACATTAAAAATTAAATGTTTCATGTGGTGATCCTTGAGGGGTGAACTCCCAACATGGGATATTTTGGTTAAAAGAGGCTGGGAAAGCCCGAATATTTGCCATCTCTGTTCGCACGGGGCAGAATCTGTGAATCATATTTTTGTTGATTGCATGTTTGCAAGAGGTCTTTGGATTTCACTTCAACATCATTATAAAATGAATATTCATTGGGGTGCTGAATCATTTGCACAAAACTCACTTGACTGGTTCATATCTGCAGTTACGCTTTCCTTCCTGCCTTTTGTGACTGCTTGGGCAGTTTGGTTGGCTAGAAATTCAGTTATTTTTTAGGAGCAATGACCGAGTACTGAATGGTCTTTTAAATGTGTTGTAAAGATGATTTCAGAGCAGTGTTTAGATGTTTTTAAGAAAAGAACTAAAAAGATTTCCTCCTTCTGTCCTCCATAGCATAAAGTTGTGATTTTTTTCGATGGTGCAACTACTGGTGATAAATGTGCTTTTGGTGGAGTCATTTACATTAATATGGATCATTATTTTACTTTGAAGCTGAACTGTGGTCAGGGCACCAATATGAAAGCTGAGATCCTTGGTCTATGGTGTGTCCTCATAGTTGAATATTTATTTGGTCTCTCTGATGTGGGGATCTTTGGAGATTCCAGAGTGACCATCAAATGGGATAGAGGTGAATATGATCTAAACAATATTCTCCTTTATCATTGGTGTAGCAGGACCAAAGTTTTACTTCAGCATTTTGAGCATATTTCACTAGAACACATCTATAGGCAGTTTAATTCCATGGCTGATACTCTCTCCAAGGAAGCATATTCAGGAGCCGAAGGTGATATTTGCTGGGAGGAGCACTTTGACTCTAAGATGAGCGATTCTGGGCTGGTTCAGATCTATGATATTTGATTGGATTAGTTGAGATCGTTTTTTATGATTGTAAGTGTAAACTTTAGTAAGGTTTTTTGGGATAGGTTTTTGAAGTTTTGCAGTATGATGAATGTTAAGACGCATACAATTTTGGTTATTTTTGGACTGTATGATAAGTCTTTTTCTCGGACTTATAAACATTTGTACTATTTGATTCATTTATGAATAGCAATAATATGATTTTTTTGACTGAAAAAAAAAAAAAAAATGAAAATAAACCATAACCAAATTAATAAAAAAAAATTAGATATAAATACGAAGTAAAAAAAGAAGAAGGTATAAACGCAAAATAAATGTATTTGAAATACAATAAAATTGAATATATATAAACTTGTTATTAAAAATAGCTTTAAAATGTAAAATGTGAAATTTTAGTTTAACTTATTTGTTAACTTTATAAAAATAAACTATATATTTATTGCATTAAATTTTTAAGAGTTTGTAATTTATAAATATAAGATAAATGTATTTAAAAACAACAAAATTAGAAAAAAATCACATTAACTTCAAAAGCAAAGCATGTAAAACATAAAACTTTACTTTAACTTTTTTAAGATTAATTAATTTTAATTATTTATATAAAATTAATTCTGTGAAAACACATGTAAATCCATCTATACACGAGAATGTTGATAATCATTATATGTAAGCCATAGGTCACTTTTCAAAGCAACGAAAAGGGGATTCTTCTCATCACATATAATTTTTTTAAAGAATTCTTAATATATTAACTTTTAGAGAACTTTTAATGTATAAATGTAAAGTAAAAGTATTTGAAAATATAATGAACAAGTAGGAATATTGTATTGCAGCAATTCTCTGCTAGAGCGAGGCTGGGAAACTAATGCATAAGTCTTTGATAAACAAAACCGAAGTGGTGGTGGATTATTGAACAAGCCTTCGAGATGTCGGTGCAGAAAATCATAAGTGGCGAGGCACTAACAAATAGAGCCTCCGAAAATTGTCCTTGTAAGTCCACTATAGTCAAGTCCAAGGCATTGAATTTTTTCACGTGTAGCAGCCAATGTGTGAAACCAGACAAGACATGAGCAGTAGTAGTCAGGATAGTTTTTGTTAAAAGAATGAATAATAATATAAAAGAACATAGCCAACCTCGATCTAACCAGGAATAGGTCGATTGGATGCGAATGAAGGCTGTAATTTGGAATGATGCAGTTTAGTGTCCCGAGCATACACTACATCTGCTAATGTATACAACAAAGAAGGTTCAAAATGATGATGTGATAATCTTGTAAACGTTGGAGAAACACCCGTAATCATTTGCACACAATTTCAAGGAATAATTCGCCTTACCTGGAGGAAAGTCCAATTAAATAAATATCCCATAAGGTTTCCCAATCCCAAAAGATGATGAAGATGAAATATCTATTTTCCTTCAATTTGTATGGAAAATCTCAAGAATGATTTCACGACTTTCCTCTATATCCAATCGATAAAATGCAAAACTTACAAACTTGTTTGTGGGGAAAATGGCCCCTATCCAAGTGGAACCTAGATTTGACTGAAATACAAGCTTCATCAATAGAAACTGAAAAGAAATCCAAGAAACATGAGATAACACAACCTTTGTAAAATGTAAAATGTAAATGACATGATCGTGGCCGTCTTTATTTCTACCTCAACTTTAAATTGTAATACATGAAAAGCATGAAATTCGAAAGGAACTTGAAAGCTTTTTGTAAGCTCTGATAATATTCAACCAACTAAATTTAATCCTTGGCCTCGAGCATACTCTAATTTGGGTTCATCCACACTTCTAATACGAACATGAGGTGAGCCACCTTGTCTTGCTGCAAATGCTTGAATTAATGTTACCCAGTGACTACCTTGAGCAATTTAAAAGTCAATTATGTGCACTCTGTCTTTGTCTTTACATTCTTTTGCGATGGCACCATTTGTAGCTACACATGGAAAATTTGAATTAAGGGCTTGAACTTCATATAGGATATGTATGTACGAAAGGAGTTTGGAGCTAGTAGGTTCCTTGCATTTTAGTGTTTTGTATATATGTCCTCCTAAAAGATACCTCCTTGCTACAAGACCTTCTACCATAGATGTAGCTAACCTATGTACCGGATCTCCATGTATGTTTACAACTTTTTTCAACCCTACAATCAAATCACGTGCATTACAATTATCTGCAATAGCTTTAGCATGAGTTGAACCGTGGTTGAATGGCATCGAAGGCATGCAATAGCTTTAGCATGAGTTGAACCATGGTTAAATGGCATCAGAGGCATGCAATAGCTTTAGCATGAGTTGAACCATGGTTGAATGCCATTGGAGGCACAATTGATAAGCATTGAGGCGACAAGGCCTTTGTGCAGAGGCATAATGTCGAATGTACCAAGCATTGTAATAGCAGCTAGACGTGATTTTTTTATAGAATTTTAATTTAAAAAATAGTTTTATTTATTTTTAAATTTTGATAAATATAAACTATTTCGGCATGGATTTATGTCCCATCATTTTCTTAAACAAATAAAAAAAAATCAAAATAATGTATTTTAAAAATTCATAAATTTATTTTAATTTTCAAAATATTATATTTAATATAAAAAATTTGCAAAACATTATAAAACATTACAAAATTTATATCGAGAAAAAACAAATAATATTATTCAATGTAATTTGACTAAAATATAGAAAAACATATCACATCAACTTGTTAAAAAATAACTTCACAAGCATGTGAAAATTGAAACTTTAGTTTGACATACTTTTTCATGTCTTAATATTTTTAAATTTTAGTTATTTTTATAAAATTTTAATTATTTATTCAAAACTTTTAAACATAAAAAATTTGATATAAAAATATATGCTTTCTTAATTTTTTTTTTTTTTAAATGGAGCACTGAAAGGGTTGGGTAGAAAATCAAGCTAACCACCCAGACCTTTCAGTGCTCCATTGCTTGGTTTGTGACTTGGTTGGTACAGTGTTTTCTGCTTTCTACAGTTGAATAGAAGAAAATATTTTGTTTCCATCTTAATTAGAAAGAGTTTTGTTTTTGCTTTCTTTCTTAGGTTTGAAATATTTATGAAAATTACAAAAAGAGTTTTGCTTTTAGCTAGTCTTGTTTTGGATTAGATCTGAGTTTTATGAAAGAAAAGAAAAGAAAACCACTTTTAGCTTTTGCATAGTTAGGGGTTAGAAATGCTCTTACTTGTTTGGAAACAGTGATCAGATCCCTTCTTCTTTTCATTAATGATACACTCTCTCATTATTTGTTAAAGCAAAAGAATTTTCCTTTTTTCTTGGGTCTACTTGAGATTTGGAGCCATGTTTGGCCTCTTTAGTCAAAACTAGTATTGTGCTTGCATTTTAAAGTGAAATGAATTGCATTTTAAAAAAAAAATCATGTGGGGGGGGCATGAAACGTGTATCCTACATTACCTTTGACCCATATTAAGGTTTCTAAATAATTTTTTCTTTGGTGTGGATTGGCTTGTTTCTACCATTTTTGAAAAATTAAAATGGCATTTGCATAAGGTTTTACTTGGGAAAAAGAACTTCTTACTCTCTCTTTAATTAGGGAATATTTGGAAAGGAAAGTAAAAAAGCATACCTTGTTCATTTGTTCTCGGAAAAAGAAATATTTATCCTTCCTTTAGCTAGTCTTCATGGAAAAAACGAAAGACTTGCACTTCATTTAACTTAGTTATGCATTATTTTTTTCATTTTTCAAGTCTACACTTCATGCATCCACTTAACTGCATAAGATAAAATCAAGCGCAAGTTAAGCTAAAATATTTAGCAACTTCAATAATAGGTTAGAGACGTGTTTCAACGTCTTAAAATGTAGGAGCTGTCGTTATTTTCCTACACTGCATTCTGGGGTCTGTGTGGTTCTTCCACGTACTTGTTGGTATATCGAATGACCTTTCACGTACTTTTATGGTATATCGAAAGGTTCTTTCACGTACTCGACGGTATATAGGAAGGCCCCTTTTGTACGGTTGTGCATTAGACAACACCACTACGGATTTGAGCTCCCACGTACCTTGCGTATATCGGGAGACCGCTTTAGCATCCTGGAAGTATCTAAGTAAACCTATTGGCTGTCTTATTGTTGCAATACACTGAGAACAACACTCGGGGAGATTACTATGCATGTACTTCTAGGTAGTCGGCTTATATGGTCTGGGGTACAGTCCCAATCCTCCCTGGTTAGTGCTCTGAAATATTGGGTCGAGTATAACTGTTGGACCCTATAGTATATCGCGAGTTGAGACAATTTGACAATCTTGTGAGAATCCAGTTTATTTATCCATCCCTTTCACAGACTGCTTGTTGCTTTTAGATTTTAGTAGTGTTTGATTTGTGTGGTAATTTAGAGGTTCTTAGAGAGTACTCTTCCAGTACTACCAACCAAGAGACCTCTTTTCAGGGTATGTCTTTTGTTTTTCCTTCATACGGAAGTATTGGTACTCCCTTCATGGCCACATTGAGCCTTCCTGCATTGACTATAGGATTACCAGTATGGTTATTCTCCAATCCGGTTGTGCCAAGTCACTGATTGTTTCGGATCACAGTCCTCCCCCACAATAGCATCAATCTCAAGTTGATCCTTCGCATTCTTCATCAAATGTTGAGTTAGCGTCCCTTTATTCCTCTTCATATACTGAAAATTGTGACATTAGTACTCAGGTTGATAAGGAGAAGAAGAAAAGGAGGGCTAAGAAGAAGAACACTAAGTAAAAGGTCGAAGATCCAACCTCTTCCCATCATGCTGTAAACCCACCAGGCACCGATCATCATGCTGGGAGTATTGATGTATCTGTTTTGAATATTCATAAACCTAATTTCCCTTGCAGGCTTTGCAAGGGCCCCCATTTTATTAAGGATTTACCTGGTATTCCTACGGTCTTAGAAATATGGTCGCAAGATTCAGAATGACCTGTATCATCAACCCATGACATCATATTGATGATACCGTATCAACCAACGACTCTTTGGTTAAGAGTCAGGAAAGTAAAGTCAAGATTTTGTGCTTATTATGTAGATACATACACCGTACTTACCTTTGTCCTCATATGGACGAAGCTTCCCAATTATTGGAAGGTATTTATGTGTCTCAATCATAGCCTCCGATGAGTTGTAGTAAATTGCATCTTGACTTGTCGTTTTTTGATCAAGTGGTTGATATAGTTTCATCCTAGGTCAATCCCTCTCTTCCCTTGAAGAGTGAAACCCAAGTAGTTGATATGGTTTTGAAATCCTCGGTCGATATCACTCTTCCATCGAAGAGTGATAGCCAAGCTATCGATCTAGTTTTATCCTAGGTCGATCTCGTTAGAGAGTGAATCTAATACTGCCCAAGTTCTTCTTATTAATACAAATTCTACCATGCGGGGGGGGGGGGGGAGGGGCATTTCTCCTTCTATTACAGGACCCCCCAAGTAATTAGGCTTGCGGTATTCCACCTTTGGTTCCGAATCATTCAATTTTTATCGATTGGAACAGACTCTGTGCACCTCACCTTCCTTCCTATTTTCCTTTCAAAATCATTCTGCAGGTTGGTCATATAGATGTACCTCATATTATAGTTGATGAAGGTGTCGCAGTTAACATTTTGTCCTCAAATTCTGGGTAAGCTATGGGATCCCTGTAGCTTGTGCCCATTACTCAGAATCTGTTAGATTTTAATAGAGGAATCAGTCAACCTCTGGGGTTATTCCTCAATTCCTATTTCATTAGGTGGAAAAACGGTATTTATTGATGTTTTGGTAGTTCTGAGTCCTTGGATTTTAATATGCTCCTCGGATGAGATTATGTATATACAATGAAAGCTATCGTTTCCACACTCTTCCGAGCGTTGTTTTTCCCTCATGACAAACGCATTGTGACTATTGAATGACTTTCGTTTGTTGACTCTCATCCGACTACCGATCATTCGACCCATGCCCACACGACATCTTACCCACCACAAGTTAATTATGTGGTGTTATATCCCATGCTTGCAACTTCTGCTAAACATGGGATTCTCTTTGATTGCTCGTCTTCTTTAACCTTGGATTCGAGAGTTGACATGGTTTATCTTCCTTCTAATGAAGACCTCTTAGAAGCCATGATTGGGGCTTATCCCTCAACGTGTATTCCTTCTGGAGTGTTGTCCTCTTGGAAGCCATGAAGTGGTATGAGCAGAGTTCCCTTTTTGTTTCAAGCTCGTTAAAAAATGAAATAAGCCATCATGAGCACAGTTTTTGTTCAGTTTTAAGCTCATTAAAAAATGAAATGGGTCCCTTCAAGCATAGTTATTTTCTGTTTCAATCTTGTTTAAAAATAAAACAAGTCCTCTCAAGCATAGTTTACTTTTAGTTTCAAGCTTGTGTAAAAATGAATCCATTCCCAAGAATAGTTTACCTTTGGTTTCGAGATTGTGTAAAAATGAAACCATTCCCAAGCATAGTTTACCTTTGGTTTCAAGTTTGTGTAAAAATGAAACCAATTTCACGAGTAGAGTTCTATTCCTATGTCAAGCTTGTTAAAAAATGAAACAGATGACCATGATAAGAGTTCTATTCTTGTGTCACTAGTTCGTTAAAAAAATGAAACAGATATCCATGAGCATAGTTCTATTCCT
The DNA here is from genome assembly GCA_027924585.1 of Larix kaempferi. Lineage (NCBI taxonomy): Eukaryota > Viridiplantae > Streptophyta > Pinopsida > Pinales > Pinaceae > Larix > Larix kaempferi. The sequence goes on along the minus strand of BSBM01000535.1, from coordinate 16,831,567 downwards.
ATGTAATGCTGGTTGAAAAATGAAACAATACCCCATGAGCATAGTTCTATTCCGAAGTCAAGCTCGTTAAAAAATGAAACAATCCCCCTCCCCTTGAGTCGAGTTTTTTTTCCGTATTTAATATCTAAACCTTCATTTCATTCACTTATGCTATTTAATCCTATTTTTTTCCTCCACAAGTGAAGGTATTCCTAATAGTAACCACGGGTTTGATTGGATGAAGAAAAGAGTAGGAAAACGAAACAAAGCTTGGGGGCATGTCTACAGCCTCTGGACATCATACTAGAGGTAAGGTGTCAGCTTATTATGCTGGGGGAAAAATTCCAACCTCTGGATATCATGTTGGGAAGAAACCTGCCAATGTGCATTATACCGAGCATAGTTTATTTTATCTTACAAGCTCATTAAAAAATGAACCATACATCATGAGCATTCTTTTTACCTGTCTTCGAGCTCATTAAAAATAGTAAGATAGTATTGAGCTTACTTTTCACTTTTTTCGTGCTCTAGTTGAAACATGAAAAGTGTTTTGAGATTACTTTTTACTTTTTCGTGCTCTAGTTCAAACATGAAAAATATTTCGAGTGCTTTTGATACCATTTTCGTGCTCGTTAAAAAATTGAGTAAAAAAGTGTGTCTAACGAGTATAAGTTTATCACTTTATATGGCCTTGCTAGACTACTAGTACGGAAAATGAACTGTGCCGAGTTTACTTTTCTTTGTCGTACTTGGTCATCAACCATGACAAAGTTGTACATGGAGTCCTCTTTAAGCTCTTTTTAGACTCCAAAAATAGGAAACTATTGCTGAGCGAACTTGTTTCTTTCAAGCTTGTAAAAGGATTTGAAAGGACGTCTATCTGGTTATTTTATCTCATTTTTCAGACTGTTCAGACTATTTACAAAAAATAAATAGTCTAGTCAATCATGATTAGAAGAGTTATCTCTCATGTTTTTTTATCCTTTTTCGAGTGAGGAGACTAAATTTTACGAAAAAGAACCATTAGGAGTCTTTTTTTAACCGTTTCAGACTCTCTAAATGTGAAACGTCACCGAGTTTACCTTGTTTGAACTCGTAAAATTATACATGGAAGGACCATTTTTGGGATCGAACCCCTCCTTTCTCAGGTTCGTAAAACATGTGAGGTTGGACTCATCATATGATGAGCTACATCGAGCGTTTGTTACTCTCTTCCAATGCGTTAAAAAGAAAAGAGGCACTCATCCATCATGATGGGGAAATTAAGGGAATAGGAATATGTATTTGAGTCTGTATTAATTATAGCTTAAAGTAACCTTTGAACATGGCACCTGTCTACATTCTATTCAAACAGTTGGGTATTCATCTTGTGTTCGAGTCAAATCAATTCCATGAGTCATTCTACTCCTTTGGGTACTCCGAAAAATGCTTCAATCATTTGTTGCATTATGTCTTCGTCTCTGCTATATTGCGTCAATGCTGCCAAGTCACTTGTCGTGTCGTTAAATGTTCAAAGGAATTATTTGGCTAGAATCAACCTTCGCAGTCATTAAACCTTATGTTGTCTCGGTTGTCCCTGTCTACTATTACACCTTTGTGTCAGTTCACACTCATTATATCTACCATATTATATCACTTACTATGTTATTTTCGTGTCGATGATGTGGGATACATTATGGCCCTCCTTCGACGAGTCTATTCCTGTCAACATCAGCTCATCATTTAGGAATTAGACTTAGAAACTAGTCGGTACCTTGGATCCTGCATGACTCAATGGCATGTTTCCTCATTTCGACAGTATGTTTGTATCATTGAACTCTGATCGAATGATTCCACGGATGTTCGAATACAACTCATTCATTCACATTCGTCGGGATGTACTAGTAATACCTTGGGAATAATTGTCATCATTGGTGATTTCCCTCACACTTGTTAACAGTTCACATCATTGGATGGTAATCAAGTGGTTTCTACCATGTTCGAATTCAACGCTTTGTAATCACATGATTAGATTCATATCGTTTCAGGAGCGGGTCGAAGACCCTAGGTTGTTCTAATGTCTTATTATTACACCTAGGTTGCGATGGATATTTTTCAGTAGGTTTCCACACAGATGTTATGGTGGAAACCTCATTCATGTACTGTACACAAATCCACTCTTGTATTGGTTGTGGTTGTTTTATTATCTCATCGTGGATCTACGCTTGTATTTTAGTAGCCATAATTGTGTTCAGTCATTTATATATGGATCCACGCTGTATTTTGGTGTCCATATCACCGGTCAGTATCAACACGGATCTGCAATGTATTTGTCGGCAGCCATTTTGTGAGTCGTTGGGATGATAAAATTATTGTACTACAAAATATTATTGGTTATTGTTGACATATTTCCAACCAATTGTTCCTTGCTTCGATCCTTTATACTTTATCCATCAAAGTATTTCACCTATCCTGTTACTCTAGCTTCATAATTTGGGGGGCATTCTGTTAGATGGAAATTTTGTACTCATCATGATTACGAACCATGTACACTTTATCCTTTCCTAAATACCTGAAGTACTTGACCGAAATCCTTGGAAGATGAGTCATGAGGTTTTCTTCCCTGTGAAATCCCTGTTTAGAGAGGCCGACACACCTTTCTTTATAGCAGAGCGTTTCTTTCTTGATCAACGCACCTTGCTCCACTATAGACCGCATCGTTGGAACATGTTTCTAGTGTCTAGGGTGCATTGATGCCTATACGAAGTGAAAAAAGATAAGTTTCAAAAAGTCTCTCGAAGGAGACCCTCGTGGAGGATTATCCCTTCCATATAGGGTGGATCTTACTCGCCTCCTGTCTTAGTAGGATCCCACCTCCTCCTTCTCCCATAAATCATCAATCTCTCCTATCCTCTTAGGCCTATAAATATGAATCCCCTCTCCATAGTTAGGGGAGGAAGGATAGAGTACCTATATGCTGGTGAAATTCTGCTAGGAGATCCTTTTCATCCATAGGAGGAAAATATTTGATCTTTGAGGATAAGATCATTCGGATGGTGTTACGAAGTCAAAGCTTGGTTATAACAATCTCTCCTTTTACTTTCTATAATTACATTAATACAAATTCTCCCCATAAATGTCTTGTCATTATAGAGTTTAGGATTGGCTTCTTTGACTGCTAATCTAGATTGATTCATGATCATATGCCATCACTACTGTTGACACAATTATTTTTATAAGGATTTTGAGAAATGTGAAAAATAATGATAAGGATGTGTTTCTACGCTTTACCACCATATGACCACAAGATAATGGGAGAAAGCATTGAGAATATGGCAACCAAATCCCAATGTGAAATATCTCATAATGATCGAGATGTTGAAAGAAAAATCATTTTCAAATTAGAGAAATGGCGTGTCATGCAAGGGAATTGTAGATCAATGGTTCAAATTAAAACTACAGTAAGATCGATGGTGGATACAGTTTCTGGTGGAGAAATAAGAGGGGCATTTAACACATAGTAAATTTGTTGAAATGACCGTTAACTTAATGTTAAAGTGAGAAAGAAATCAACGGTCATCCATCAATTGACAAGAAGATCAACAAATCGCGCTGATTTTGCATCACCAACTTGCACGAACGAAGGAAGTGGTGGGTGGTTGCGAAATCTAAAACTACCCACTACATGTCAATATAGTGTTATTTCACTGGTTTGAAAGGTGGTAAGGGAAACTGCTTTCTGTCGTGTCAAAACCACTTTGGGAGGCTATAAAAGACAAAGTGCATGAGAAATACGACACTTGTCATTTGGCGTTAAACAATTTGGACGTGTCACGTTCGGTTGGAACACGACATAACATATCTTTTTGTAGCTCACATATTTCCAGGTAGGCTTTGAAAACTCTTACAGATATTTCAACACTTTATTCAATGGAAAATTAAATTGGAGTAGAGTTTCACAGTGGAGAATTTGTAAACTTAGCGGAATTTTTTGAAGACAGGGATGGGGATATGTTTGACACAATTATGACTAGAAGCATAGTTAATGAGATAAAAAAGAGGTTGGGAGATTTGCAGAAGAAGGGTATAGACGTACATAACATTCATATATTTCATTTTTTTCACTTTTGTCTAGAACAAACCCTATGTTTCCCGGACTTTATCTCCTGGTGTGCCAAGAATTATTGCCAAGATGAAAGAGTAGTTATGGAGTCAAAGAGAATGAAAATCATGTGTCCTGTCAATTCCTCAGTGATTAAGAAATCTTTAAAAATACCTCTATACTTCTCCCAAAACCCATAAGAATGCACCGAGGAAAAATTGATTGACTTGTATAGACATTCCACTCCAGAAGTTAAACAAGCCTTTTTTTCAAAAAATCTCAAACCCGACGTTTCAATTGATAGTACACCTTTTCCATTATATATTACCTTCTTTGATGAAAATTCACAACTAGTCCTTTCATTAATCAGTTAATTTCTAGGGTTAGATGAGTTCATTAAGTCTACTATTTAGATTGAGTTCATATTCACCTGAGATTGAGTCTAGTTAGTATTTGTGTCACCTACCCAAATTTTGAGACTATTTATTTTATTTGCAAAAACATTATGTTAAATTATAATTACAAATTTTTGTAATTATGACCAAATCTGGTCAAGGATGATTGTAATAAACATATTGTTATTATTTAATAACTTAAAACAGGAGACAAACACCCAAAGGAACTATTAAATGAGTGTTCACTGACCCACTAGGAGGAATGGAAGCTGTTAGAAGGAATGAGATAGGTGTCAGCGTTTGCACTCCACCACTAGCTGTTGGTTATGGGACAACTACCCCTAAATTTGTGGCATTATCCCCTAGGTGGGTGGAAGAGAGCTGTTAGCTCATTAATGACCAGGTTAACCACTAAAAGGCCTAGGTAGCCTAGATAAGGCAATTCAAATTGAGTAGGCAGCTCTACATTATTTTCTGCATAAATAATTCCTCAAGTGTATCAGGTGATCACTGAGAGATTTGAATAGGGAGGCTAAGTGGAAGCGTATTGTGAGGCTACTGAAATATTTTGAGAAGGGAACCAGAGGTGCTGGTGCAGGTCTCTTTGACTGCTAAGTCTATAGGACTGAATGATCCAAATTGTTGCTGCAAGTTGATGACCTAAAGCTTCTACAGATTCTTCTTCCTAGTGGTTCAGTGAACAAGCTCGGGGGTCCTAAGGAAATTAATTTGGCTATCTTCAGTAGTAGGTTGGGTGGAGTAGTCTCCTTGGGTTGTTTGTTTTCCCTACAGTCACCAGGTTCTATTACCCTGTCTTGTTTATTTTCAGTTAAATGAATTTGTGCATTTGTGAAGTTAGTATTTATAGTTAATAGCATACAGAAGTAATTGTTTTCAGTTTCTGATCTAAGTATGTTTTTATATCATGATGGTTAAGTAAATGATACGATTGATTAAAAATCCTTTTTGTATTTTTCTCATATTGTTTTCTGTATAGTACTCTAGTACAGAGATGTAGAATTAAGACAGATGATTGATGGGCAGAATGCCAAATGAGTGGGTAGACTAACACTGTAGTGTTTCTTTTAATTCTGCAATTTTATTTATATATGTCTAAACTTCGAAAATAGAACAACTTATATAGAAAACAAACATATAGCATATTTCTTTACTTAGTAACAAAAGTAAAATAATTCATCTCTGCTCGAAACTAGGTTTTTCAAATTATTCTACTGTTATTCTTTTCAACACTAAAGTGTTATATTTCCACTTATTTTTAGACAATATTATTTCTAGAAATTTAAACAGCTGCAAATATTCTTTTATACAGAGTCATTTTTATATAAACGTTAAATAGATACTTATCATTCACATCACCAAATATCACAATTTCATTTCAGTATCTATATGATATTTTTCAATTTAATTATCAATTAAGGCTTCTAAATCCAAAACTCTTTTTACATAGATAGAACCCCAGTACTCTATCATTTTATTTAGCATTTCATTACATTACGATAGACTCAGAATCGAAACCCTTAACAAGGAAGCAAATCATTTTCAATAACGTTACAGGTTCATAACTGATTCAACAGTCACATACTTAAATAGTTTACATTACTTTAAGATCAAGCAAATGCAGATGGGAGTATTATTTCTTACTTCAAGCTTTGATTCCAAAACCAAAATGGAGTTACACTATCTTTTCCCAAACCTTAAACAACACAATCACAAGGTTTTTGAGAAAACAGTTAACCTACGGCTCTCGGCCTTTATCAAAACGACAGTACAATTGCTAGCTAAAAACAATCTACCATCGAAACCTACAGAGTAGAGTTTTATTTGCAAAAAGAAAAGTACAAACTTTTGGCACGTAGCCATTGTTAAACACATAGTTTTCATTACAACAAACATCAATTTATATAAATTTGGGAACTGCACAGAAACCTTTTTAAGTTATGTTCAATGCAAACTCAATCTCATATTACCATTCAATTCAAAAGTATAATTATCGTAACACATAACCATCTTTTTCTTAGAAACGAGACAGCCATGACTCTTGACTCTCAACAACACACTATATCGACTTAGCCAAAACTTATACATCATACAAAAAAGCTTTATGAAGTTTCTTAATACTATATTCTCTTTAAAAATGACGAGGGTTCATCTCTTAAACATTTACAGCTTAAACAAGTACTGCTGCAACAAAATTTACAGTAAAATGCTACAAAGAAAGGTAATAAGAAATGTCGAGGATCTCATCCTCTGGTACTTGGTTTGTTGGATCCTAAACATTTCACGGCCAAAAACCTTGTCGGGAACCAAAAGTATCACACTCTCATCAAAATCAAACTTCGACCACAACAAGCCAGGATAACCTATGAAGGAAAAAACCACCGAGGCTTACCGAATGGTAGAGAAGCTTCCTCCCACCCAGCTTCAAAGCATAGTAACCTTCGATGAAGTTCTACCTATCATGAAAACCCATAGGTGGTTAAAACGAGAACCACAGAGATAAATATTGATGCAATAGATAACATAAACACTTTAAGTGTGAGACATTACCTGTGCAACACCACTCCTAGTTTATTACGTCGGTAACAGACAATGACGAAGCCATCTAGTAAACGCAGCAAAGAGGAAACTCCAACCCTGAGACAATTCCTAAAGCACTTTGAATGTTGCTTCCATACATATAGAACAGTTACAGTCGTGCTCAGCACAACTCTACAGGGAAGAGTCCATTTGAGATTTGTTACGGATTTCAACCCTCGGCACCTATTGACTTGAATAGCTCCTTGACACAGTCGAACGACACCGACTATAGCCAACGGGAAGTTGATAAAGCTTGAAGTTTTGAGATCAGATCTGTGACATTCAGAAACAAGCACAAGAAATGTTGCAATGAGCAAATGCAAAAGCTAAGGCCTGACACAAAAAGCATTGTATTCCTCATTCATTCCAAATTGGGGATAAGGTCTGGTTACATCTCAAGAAGGAGCGCTTCACCGGTCCATACAAGAATCTCAAACCTTTGCAATATGGTCCGTGCATTATTCTTCGACAGATTGGAGAAAACGATTTCCAGCTCGACATTCCTACATGCTTGGGTCTGCATCCAATATTCAATGTGGATCTACTTCGACCATACCATGCATCACCGTTGGAACATAATGACTCACCGACAACAAAACCCGAAGACATCCATCCAAATGTTCAGGAGCCTCTTCCTTGCGACACCATCGTGGGATGACGAGTACGCCATACAACGACGAACACAATTCCCTTGTTTCAGGTTGCTAAAGTCGAATAGCTCCCATCCCAAGGAAAATGGTACTCTTCTACTGAACTAACCGACATGTTTCCTCACATGATTGACCAAACAATGGGGACCATTTTTTCTTAAGGAAGGAGGTCTGATCCACTTAGCATGGGCATTATTGTCGGATGCTAGCATCGACTGCGACAAGTCGTCGACTTCGAAAAAAATTCGACAAGTTCCGAATTCGACAAACTTAACGACTTCGACAAATTCAACAGCCTTGACAGTTTCACGATGTCGACTAGCGACTAACAAACTACGACAAATTGTCTCTCTGTCTTCCATTCGACTGTAATGGTTGAACTTCCAGAACCATTCTAGATTCTCTTGTAATTGAACGTAACAGGAAGGAACCTAAGCGTCTTAGCATTCTCTATATAAGCATGTACAATATTGTAACATACATCTTATCATAGAATCTTTTTCAGTCATCAAGTAATAGAGAAGATCAGTTCGCATTCCTGCATATTGCTTGTGTGTATTTGTGTTTATCTGTATAGTGTATTCCTCCTTTTGTTATTCTATTTCTTATGCTTCCTCCATAACAGAGCCGACTCGTTCAGTCGAACTGTTGTCCCCCTCGTGCTCCTGGGCCCGTGCGGATCATTTGGAATTCCTAAGAGGGATGATTGATCAAACCATAAAATTCCAATAACAAAACAGTAATGTAATTCAGAACCATAAAGGCAAAAATACTAAGCTTAGTCATTAAGGATATTCCGGATATCTTAAAACCATTGTCAAATATTAACTCATTAAGAATGTAACCAGATACTAAAGTAAATATTTACAATAACGACGAGAAAGTAATGGAACTGGAACCAATAATGGTTGCAAAGAAAGAATACACTACAAATTATTTGAATTCAATGTTTTCTTTAGTCGAAACAAATGATTGTTAGAGTAAGATTTCAAATAACATGCAAAAGTTTGAGTAAAAATGAGTATGGATTGGTGTATAGTATGTATGTCCAATAACATTGACATGAGAAGTCCAGTCACATTTGTATAATTAAAAAAATGAGACTAAATTGGTGTATATTGTGCACGTTCCATTACAAAATGTGCTTTAATTCTTTTTATTATACCATAAAAATAATTTTAACATAAATATTAGTTGAAGGATCACTGCAAGGAAAATGCCCTATAGTGGAGGTCATAGCAGAAGTTTTTAGTGTTACAATATTGGAAAAGTTTGTCAAAAAAACTATCTTACGACCTCCGCCATTAGTAGTGGATGTTTTTACAGAGGTGATAATAGACATAATTTATAACTAAAAAATACTCAACGGTCGGAGGTTTTAGCAGAGGTTAGCTTATCGATGCACTTAACATAAATTAAACGCAGGTCAGTGTGTTCTAAACTATAATGCATCGATGTTGCATGCTTAGAGACTACGCATCAGTGCACTCAACCAGAACAAGCACCAGAAAGAATCAAATTGCAACTCTATACCAGTGCTTGAGTATATTAAATATGCACCGGGGTATCTGTACAAAATAAACGCACCAGTGCGATATTTTATATCATACGCATTGTACATTTTTTCATTACATTTATATTTAATGGTGTCATACCTTTATCTGGATGCACTGGTGAATTTATCAGTAGATTGCACTCGTGCTTACAAAATATCAACCTGACCTGGTGCATTTAAACACATGGAATGCACCGTCGGGATTAAAAACTAAAATTCGGTTTCCATAAGATGTGATCGTTCTCAGTGCGCACAAGCAATCAAAATGCACCGGTGTAGAATGTTGTAAACTCACTGGTGCGTAACTATTCGAAGGAATTGGTGCTTAATTTTTTTCATGCACCAATGCTTAATTTTCGTCTATACGTGCCATAAGTTGTGATCGTTCTCGGTGCGCACAAGCAATCAAAATGCACCAGTGTGATAAATATAATAAATCGCAAAGGTGCAAAATGTTGTAAATGCATCAGTGCGTAACTATTTGAATGCACTAGTGCTTAATGTTTTTCACGAACCAGTGCTTAATTTTCATTTATAGGCACCGGTGTGCAATCTTAGTATAAGAGCCTTGGTGCGACATTCATTATTACAAGCACCAAATATGATTATGTTAAGAATGGATACTAATATTTCATTCAAATATATAGATTATATTTTTAATTTTTTTAATTCCATTATTCATCTGAAATTGAAATATTTGTTTATAGTAAAATCCATTTCACTTTTAATTATTGAAATTGTTTATTTGGATTAATTTCTTATGTCATAGATGAAATAATCTATTGTAATATTTAAACAACCATGCATTTAAATACCAATTTACCATTTACGAGTGTTGTGTGGCAGTGAATAATTTATTTTTGCTCCATCTTGAATGAAAATACGCATTTTTTTATTGGAAAATAAATTACAAATGTACCATTTCACAATAATATTGAAGAATGCATTAATAGAATAAAAAAATTTATTTTATATATATCAATAAGAGTGCCTTTGTCATACAAAATACAACAACATAGAGACAACAATAATCAAAATGTCAACATGCATGTAATTATTGTTACACTTATTGGTAACTCGTCTTTCAATTCGAACAATATGTCCATTACATTATTATATAAAATGTCTCATTTTTACAAACAATTATTTCAAAATATACAACAAGCTACAACAACTTGCATTAACATCAAAATGAAATACGGAGCATCATTCTTCGTTGGAACTGTTATCGGTGCTCGAGTCACTTGCATCAATTGGGTTATTTGGTAGAATGTTTTGTTAATTGGATCAATTGTTTTCCTCTTCTTCAACTTCCATTTGTAAACATAAAAAAAAAGTATATTAAGTGTATCTACATTACCAAGGAGAAGAATGAAAAATAAATAGATAGTATACACTAATGTAAATTGAAAAGTGACATACCATATAAATAATCAACTCATGAATGATACAGATTCTCTCAAAACCAAATCTCAAGCCTTGCATCAACAAGTCTTATGTTGGCTCCACTCCATACTTTGTTTTCTACAAGTGTTATGCCCCGTTAGAAATCATAGATTTAATATAAAAGTGTTTTGTTGTTTTGTTAATTATAAAATGAAAGAAGTAAAACAACATAGAGACTTATAAAATCCACAATTAATTTTTGATACGCGAACATATACTCACAACCCTTGCTTAACCCAATGTCAATTAGCTCTTTTGATGGCTCCTTTTTGTATGTTAACACTTGTTTGAAGGCATGCAAGGATTGCTATTGAAACAAAATAATATATATATATATACCAATCACAACCACTATGAAATGTTTATGTCTTACAATGAAATATAAAATACTCACAAACTTGCTATCAACCCATTTTTTCCTTGTCGTCCTATCTTGTGTGTTGATTGGGTTCCATTTTCTTTTCTTTGTTGCAACAAAACAATTGAAAATTAATATTTCCTGTCGAATTAATTAATGAAATGTATAACATAAAGGTGAAAACCAATGATTTTATACATTTAAAGCACGTTGTTGTTGAGATGGCTCTTCCTACGATGCAATTATGTCCATTTCCTTGACCATCTCCTTGTACACTTTATTGGATATCCCTACTGGCATATATATATATATATATATATATATATATATATATATATATATACCAATCACAACCACTATGAAATGTTTATTTCTTACAATGAACTATAAAATACTCACAAACTTTGCTATCAACCCATTTTTTCCTTGTCGTCCTATCTTGTGTGTTGATTGGGTTCCATTTTCTTTTCTTTGCTGCAACAAAACAATTGAAAATTAATATTTCATGTCGAATTAATTAATGAAATGTATATCATAAAGCTGAAAACCAATGATTTTATACATTTGAAGCACGTTGTTGTTGAGACGGCTCTTCCTATGATGCAATTATGTCCATTTCCTTGACCATCTCCTTGTACACTTTATTGGATATCCCTACTGGCACATTTTGCATATCACCTCTTTCATCCCTTGGTATTCTCATAATATTCCTGAAAATGTAAAATGACATTAAACTATTTCTATGTTGATATGAAAAATAAATATGCTAGAATTAAAATTATTGAATGAATGATGCTTTGTAATAGTTTTAGATACATATTCTACATTGACATGTTTATGAATATTACCTTTTGAATGATTCTTTTTTGTTGTTGTATGTTTTTTCTATTACAAGTGTGACAAGTCTCATTAACCATTGCTCTGGGAACGCCTCTTGTAGTTTACATATGACCTGATTCTTTGAATCATTTGATTGGTTTCTGTATTGTAAGTGAAAAGTACGTATGCACGTTCTTTCCACTAAATCCCTCATAGTATTATAAAATTATTTCCCCTTCTATTAACTTCCAACACCACTCTAGTTGAGCTAAGGACCAACTGATCATCATGTGCATCTTCGAATTTTTTTCTTTTCTTTTGATGAAATTGACTTCTGTTGTTGTCAATACTTGCATAGCATTCATCATATTTGAATTACGTTATTTGAAACATATAAGTGCATATTCTTAATTAAGTAGATTATTAATCAAATTTCAATAAATAATTCATATTGACTTATTTTTTATTCATCTGATTCATCCATCTGCAACTTTTCCATCAACGTTTTACGCTCTTCTGGAGTTAGTTTGGTAAGAATCTTATTCGAGCTTTCTCATTTTTTAGCACTGCATGTCACACATTAACCAATACATATTAGTTAACTTTACAAATAATTCAAAAAAAATAATTTAAATACAGAAATTAATTAAAAGCACTTTCCTTCTTCATAATTCTCAATGTGCTCCCATCATGTTGTTAAAGTTGTTGTTCATTGAATTCATAGTATGCATTTTCTATCAATAAACAACATGTACCATTAAATACATAACCTATCAATATATTATACAAACAAATTACAGACCTTCAAAATACAAAAAAAAAATATAAAAAAATAATAAATATGATCTTAGTGCACTTGAATACATTAAACGCCCTAGTGCATTAATGACATAACTGCACCGGTTCGTTAACTCCAATATGTCGCACTGGTAACAAAGAATCGAAATACTAAAATCACCTTTTTCATTTTTGTAAAATAATAAAAAAACGACCGACTTGTGTGTTTTTTTTTAAATAATTAAAAATAATGCAATGCGGCTCAAAATTGGTGCGCTATTTAGAGGAACGCGTCGATGCGTTCAAGTAATATGAATGCACCGATTTTGACGCATGCCTTTTTTAATTAAAAAAAAAAACGAATCTTGACAGGGACGACATGGTTACGGATTCGACCAAGTAAGTGGACCCATATCACCCCATGCTTTCTATATATAATCACAAGCTAAGTAAATCCAAAAACCCTAAAAGGTGAAATCGTAATTTTGTATTAAAATAGAGGGATTTAAACCCTAGTGAAGAATTTTGCAGCCACAAAAAAACAAAAGAAGCAGGGAGAAAATAATAGTTGCAACATTGAAGGTAAGTATGGAGTTTTTTTTTGTAAATCTAATTAAACTCTAAATAAGGTTATAATATCTACAGTAATACTTACATGCTTGAAATTTCTATCATGTAGATTTTGGTTTGATTCACCATACCTAAGAAATTTCAACCCTCGGAACTCCTTCCAGTGGCTCCAAACTCATTCCACGTAAGTCTCTCTTCCATAACTCTTCCCTAAATTTTTGGGAAAAATAGTGAGTCATTGTTTAGTTTTTTGGGTTTTATTGACTATTTAGATTTACTTTTTGAGTTTAAAATTGCCACCCTTTTTTAATTTAGGGAAAAAAGAGTTTGTGCGTTTTTTTTTTTAATTTTGATTTTCAGCATTTTCGGTGCGTCGTTGTTTAATTCGCATCGGTGCGTGCATATGTAAAACGCGTCATATTTAAAACCTATACGATGGTGCATGTAATGTTATGTTGCACTGATGCGTTGACTTGTAGTAAACTCAGTGGAATGAATTATTTTTGATATTGCATGTATAAGTATCCGTTACCAAATGTAGCGGATAGTTTCCGCTGTGGGGGATTTTGCGGATATACTTTAAAACGGTGTGTTTTTAATCATTACACACCGGTGCGTCTGGTGTGTGTTAGAGGATTAGTGCATTTACGTATGACTAAACGCACCGGTTTATTTTGTAAATTCTATGTTTTTATGTGTCCACTTAAAATTATATATTCATACTGAATGTCATTTTACTATTTAACCACGCCAATTACAATATTTCATAGTATATATATGTTGATTGTTTATTTGGCTCAAATGAAGGAAGCAAATTTTGTAATATCAAATGGCCAATTCTTTAGATTCCAACTCATACCATCTTGTTCAAAGTTCGACGAGTTATCCCATTCCATCGCTGGTAAGTTCATGGTTTATTTATTTTTTGACTGTTTATTTGAATTTATGTTACTTATCCATGTGAATCTAAATATCGATTTATTCTATATTGCAGGATCACGATTCATGTTCGAGTTCGGATGCACATGACATTCCACTAGTTTCAAAATGTCATAATATCTTATTAGGAGCAAGATACTGCTCGCAGTTTGTGGATGAAAATGGGCAGCCGCTTTAGCTTGCCAATTGTAACATGCCATCTTCAATCCATTATCAGGGTTCATCGACGGTAATCCGTCGCGAGCTGGAACTCTTTTATGACACCCCAGTAGTTTGTGGTTGTTCAAAATGTCAAGTATTTAATTGAAACCCTCGGCATGTCACACTCACCCATTACACCAATTATAGATTACCTAATGTTGATGGTCTAATTCCCCTTACTGCAGTAAAAAATAAAATAGGTGATATAGAAAAGACACACATGAACACTTCCTTATGCTTATTTTTGAAAAATTTGGAATCCAAATCAACTATGTCTCATCCTAAATTGATGAACCCCTTAGCTTATGTTCAATCATCTAAAAGTTATAGTGATCCAAAGTATGATATGAATTCCACCCAACCCATCTCTACTAGAAGATCCAAAAAGTTGCATGAGTTGAGAGCAAAATTGTCGAAGTACACATGAAGGTCCATCCAATTGTTGGAGGGCAGCGATGATTTCTCCCTTCCTGTGAATTTGCAAATTAAATGTCAAAGTTCTTACAACCACGCTTTATATGGCGCTTGGTTTTCCTCTCTACATGTGCTTGATGTTGGAACCGAATTCTCCTTTTGTGGTAATCGTTTCATGATTATCAAGTCTAATATAAATGCTACAAATCTTGGGTTGTTTATCCTTTCACATGTACTTGTTCCTCCCAAACAGTCAGTATCACTTATGCCATTTTGTGGTCCTATCTATTATCGGTCTGATTACTTGAATATTGTTAAATACAAGCATAGCATTTCCATGTATAGTATGTGCATGAATGGTTATGTTTCTAGAAACTTTAACATGAAGAACCTATTGTATATAGATGGTCATCCATGCACTCATGGGAACATTGTAGGGTTCATAAATAGTTATAGGTGCTCTTTATTTTCTCCAAATTGTTCATTTGAGGAAGTTACACTTCAATGACCATGAGTTCTTTATGAAAAGGAAAGCATCCAGATTTGTTGGTGTACATGTAATACGTAGTTTGTCTCCTAGTGACGAGTTGTTAATAAACTACAACTTCCATAGACCACCAACCGTTCATTAGAGACACCTTGCATTGAGATTACCTTTAGACATTCCCTTGGGGTGTAAGACAAAAAAAACATTAATTAATTGTATTTGTTAATTTTCAATGGATTCATATTAATGTATTGCTCAGTTTGAAATTATGTTTTATAAATTGTTAATTTTATTTATAAATTCACTTTGAAAATGTTTTACTCAATTTTAAAATTTCATATTTAATGTGGAATTGATGTTAATTTATCACTCAATCTTAACATCTACTTTATAAATTGTTTGCAACTTAACATTCTCTACTGTAATTTATTCTTGTTCTTATGCAATAATTCTTTTCCATAATGCAAGATCAAACCAATTGCATTGTGCTTACTAACATCATTGATGTAATGTTCAATATTTTTGAAATCGGGATTCTGATGATGAACGACCTTCCTACCATCTTTCGTCGCACCCCAGTGCAATGTCAAATCAAGAGAAGGCTGAAAAAAGAGCACAAATTGGAGAGGAAGCATACCAAGCATGGTTGAATCAACCAACTATTCAATTTCCACTGTGTCCATCTTCACCAATCAGGAATGCCTATAGTGATAGTAGTTCTTCACATGTTGGCAATGGAGGCAATGAAGTAGAGATTGGTATGGATGAGTTATTACGAAAAAGAAGTGCCATGGATGGAATGTTGTTCCATACATTCTAGGACACTGAGCTAGGGGATGATGCTCATATTATTGAAGCCTTCTTCGAAATCCTTAAATCGGCTTCCATCACAACTCTATTTGGATCTGGTCGGTCAAAGACTACACAGTTGGTGACAACAATGTTACTATACAACTTGAAAGCAAAGTATGGCATGTCCGACACATGTTTCTCG
Source organism: Larix kaempferi (assembly GCA_027924585.1). Taxonomy (NCBI): domain Eukaryota; kingdom Viridiplantae; phylum Streptophyta; class Pinopsida; order Pinales; family Pinaceae; genus Larix; species Larix kaempferi. The sequence continues at coordinate 16,815,304 of BSBM01000535.1, read as the reverse complement.
GCAATGCTGAGGTAACTGACTATGAACTACATTATATTTTGAGTAATCTTGAGACACAATCATTATTAAAAATGGTTTATTTTATGAACGTTAAATGTAGGTTATTCAAAGATAAGGTACTTCTTAATGATAATGTTTTTCCCGGCAACTGTGTAGACGCAAAACAAATGTTGAAAATTCTGGGTGTAGAGTACATATCTTATAATGCATGCCCCAATGATTTTATTCTATATAGAGGCGAATATCCAGACAAAGTGATATGTTCAAAATGTGGGCATGATAGATACAAAGAATTGAATAACAAGGAAAAAGCACATGGTACTCCTCATAAGATATTGAGTCACATTCCTATAATCTTGAGGATTCAAAGTCTCTTTTGTTGCAAAGAATTCACTATGTTGCAGGTATGGCATGCATTGAACCAAAGTGAGGAAGGAGTTATACTAATCCCAATAGTCTCAATAGCCATGAAGCATATAAAGGATACATGGCCCAATAAATTCAAGGATGAAGTACGTAGCCTCCGATTGAGCATAGAAAGTGATGGCATCAACCCATATTCCCAACCAAACAACATCTATATTGTTTGTCCTGTAGTAGTGATCAATAACAATACCCCCCATGGTTTTCCGTGAAGAATGAACATCTTATGTTGGATCTTATAGTCCCTGGAAAAAAATAAGTGAATAATATGGATGTTTACCTACAACCACTGATCCATGAATTCAAGTAATTATGGGAAGGGATACAGGTATTTGATGTGTCAAGACCCATCCCATCATAGAGGATTTTTACATTGTTCGGCATATGTGCATACACGACACATGATTATCTGGGGTTAGGATTTTGTTCAGGTAAATATGTTGTCTTATTTGTTTTTATATTCAAAGCAATAATTTTTGAAATATTTAATCCAATGTGACTCTCTTCATCCTCAACACTAACGTGCTCTCTTTACTATAACATCACAGGTATTGTAGCAAAAGGTTATTATGGATGTAAATGTTGTGGACCTTCTATGAAGGCTAGGTGGTCGAAATACCCACGAAAGTTAGTGTACGACTTCTCTAGGGTATTCCTCCCAGAAAACCACTCTTATAGAAGAGAAAAATATGATTTCAATGGTAAACAAGAGAGAACCCAAAGGCCTGAAATAATGACATTGGATGAATAGCTTAGGGCATACGATAGAGAGAAGGAGAAGGAATACACAAAGATGTTCGATTCAAATGTGCATCCTGAAATCTATGATCTTAATTTCTTCGACACCTATGTTGAGAAAATTCCCACGGGGATGAAAAGGAAATCGATATTTTATGAGCTCCCATATTGGGAGCATCTTAAGATTTCCCACTTACTAGATCCCATGCATATATTTAAAAATGTTTCATCTTCTTTGTGGCATCACATATCATCCAAAAAAAGTGACAAGATGAAAGTCAGGAAATACCTTATATCTTCTAATACGAAAAAGAAGCATTGTCCAAGACAATAAAATAGAGGAGAGGTTGGCCCCTCTTTTTCATTTAAAAAAGGCATCGTCCCATGGATTTTGAAGAAATATGATCTTAATTTGGAAAAAGAAGTTATATTGGGTGTGAAGGCACCTTCTTCTTTGGGTCTACTCTATGACGCTGCTTCAGTATGTCAGACAAAAAGTTGTCAAGTTTTAAATCACATGACCATCTCAACCTTCTAAGGGTACGTATAATGCCAAAAAAAAATTATTACTATTTGTTTATATATTTTTCCACAAAAGTTAAAATGCACTTAACTTTTTGTGTTTACTGCGTAGTGTCATTATCCGTTCATGCGTGGGTGTGTGAACCATGAATTTCCCGACGACCTGCGGCGTGCCATATCTAGACTATCTGCATTTGTACGGTGGATCACACCAAAGGATATTTACATCGCTAGCATTCCACAGTGGCATGAATAAATAGTTATTATTGTTTGTATGTTTGAGAAGTAATTGCCGACGAATTTTATGGGCTTGAAAATTCATCTTCTAATCCACCTAGTCGATGAGGTTGAATTAGTCGGGGTGGTCTCATGTTGCTAGATGTTCTTCTTAGAGAGGTTCATGAAAAAAGTGAAGGGATTTGTTTGAAAAGGGGAAAAACCTGAGCGGTCTATGATGGAGGGGTACATAGTATATGAGTCATTCTATTATGCCAGTGAGTACATCAAGCAAATCGATGTCACACCAGGTGGAAGGATTTGGGATGATGAACATGATGGTGACAAAAGGGAAGGGGAGGTACTGGAAATGAATGGAAAAAGGAGCATGATAAAGATTAAGTCACTTATCTTTCGATCTTCAATTTTCCACATAGTAACTTATATTCACAACAAACCTAAAAATTTATATTTGATCCCATATGTACTAAATGTGGTTTTTCTTCCATGAATACAAAAACAAATTAAAAAATTCATAGAATCAATAAATTCATTCATTACAACGCAGAGGAAACACAACCATGGGTCGCATTGTATGAAGAGAAGAGGAGGAAATGGGACATTGACAGAAAAGAATTTAGGAGGATGCACGGTAGAAGAATGCATTTTACAGATCATTTAAAAGAAAATATGCCAATAATCTGTCCCAATAGTTGGGCTGCAGACCAAGTCAGAGAGAAATATGGTGCATCCATTCATTACCCTCCTAAAGAGGAGGATGCGCTAAACATTCGGATTGGGTGCAACAACTCAGTAATAAAATCTTTATGTGCATAATTTCTAAATTTATAATGCAACTTTGAGTTATATCATTTATGTTTAATATAGTAATGGTTGGGTTAATAAACATATGGCATCATCATTTGTTAACTTTTCTTATAGGTGCATTCGTTCCCATCTATGTGGGCTTATGGAAATCATTTTCGCACCAAGGATTCTCATAATGAGCATGTTACACAAGGCTATGGAGTGGAAGTTGATTTCAACCAATCTAGTAGTGCTAGCCACCAAGATCGAAACTTGGTAGGAGGGATGTTGGGTTATGTAGGAAAGATATAAGAGATCATTCAAGTGAACCTCTCATCTTTCAATGTGTTATTTTTAGGTGCAGGTGGTGGGACACATTCAACAGGAATAACGTCAAGGAAGATCGTGACAATGGGCTAATATGTATCAACTCTAGAAAGATGTGGGATGAAATTAAGGAGCCTTATGTTTTCCCAAAACACTGCAACCAAGTGTTCTTTCACCCGGATGTGTTCGATCGAGATTGGTGGTTCGTATTAAGACACAACCCTAGAGCTAAACACGTTTCTAAGAACAACAATGCTATCATGCCAATTGAGGAAGATAATGAGGGTGATGGCAATGGAGATTGATATGTAAATGTTTTATTCTGTCATTTACAAATTGAGATATCATTTTTTTATTGTTATCTTTGATTGTCTAATTATATTGTTTATTGTTCATTTTATGACGATGAAAATGGAAATTTGATTACTGGATGCAGTGTTTAAACAATTTCATTTGGTTAAGAACCAATTATATGATGTGAAATATGGTTTATGTATTTGAAGTAATTTATGATTGTATAGAATGATTATATGTGATTGTCCATATTACTCATATTTTGTTTTATGTAATGTTTTTTTTTCATTATATGATTCGGTTAGATTGAATTTTTGTTATAATGTAATGTTTTTCGATTTTTTTATTGTATTTATAATGTTAAATGCAACATAGAAATTGACACATTTGAAACCTCGATGGAAAATGAAAATCCAACAATGTTTTTAGTAGTGTTGAGATCTACAATGACTTCTTTTATGGCCTTGATAACAATAAAATGTACAACAAATTCTAAGGTGCTCTCTAATATCTCCATGAATAATTGAATGCTTTTATTTCTTGATTTTTTGGTTATAAATAATGCTAAGAATTATAATTGCATTAATTTATGACTTTTCTATTAAATGTAATTTTTTTTAATTATATGATTTGATTAAAATTAATTTTTTGTTATACTGTAATGTGTTTGTATTTTTTTATTGTATTTATAATGGTAACTCCAACATAGAAAATGACACGTTTGAAACCTTGGTGGAGAATGAAAATCCAACAATGTTTTTAGTAGTGTTGAGATCTACAATGACTTCATTTATGGCCTTGATAACAATAAAATGTACAAAAAATTCTAAGGCGCTCTCTGATATCTCCATCAATAATTCAATGCTTGTATTTCTTGATTTTTTTGTTATAAATAATGTTAAGAATTATAATTGCATTAATTTATGACTTTTATGTTAGAATGTACTGTTTTTTAATTATATGATTCGATTGAATTAAATTTTTGTTATAATGTAATGTGTATGTATTTTTTTATTATATTTATAATGTTAACTCCAACATAGAAAATGGCACGTTTGAAACCACGGTGGAGAATGAAAATCCAACAATGTTTTTAGTAGTGTTGAGATCTACAATGACTTAATTTATGGCCTTGATAACAATGAAATGTACAACAAATTCTAAGGTGTTCTATGATATCTCCATCAATAATTGAATGCTTGTATTTCTTGATTTTTTTGTTATAAAAAATGTTAAAAATTATAATTGCATTAATTTATAACTTTTCTATTAGAATGTAATATTTTTTAATTATATGATTCCATTAAATTAAATTTTTCTTATAATGTAATGTTTTTCGATCTTTTGATTGTATTTATAATGTTAACTCCAACATAGAAAATGACACGTTTGAAACCTTGGTGGAGATTGTAAATCCAACAAGTTTTTTTACTAGTGTACCTTTCCTCACAATGACTTAATTATGTATGCCCTTGATAACAATGAAATTTATAACAACAATTTATTTAATGTGCTCTCTAATTTCTACATGATCAATATTTGAATGTTTGTAGTTCATGATGTTTTTGTCGTAAATAATGCTAAGCATTATAATTGAAAATGTTTTATGAATGAGTATAAGAGATTAAAAAAAAACGGCTAAAAGATCATCAAATCAACTTAATGATTATTAATAATAATATATTTTGAGAATGCAAGTTGTGGCTTTACATTAGTTGAGAGAAAAATGGTGCTCTTTTAATTAACTATTTGTTTTTCTTCCTATTAAATATTTGATATTTGTCATTGTAAATTGACCGATTGTCAACAAATTAAAATATTGAATGATACATTGATAGGACATATTCATGTTCATGTAATTTAGTGTTTATTATTATTATTATTATTATTATTATGATGTTCATAAACATGATACTATGAGAAATTATACAACCATTAACATAAATCATATATATAGCATTGTCACAACTTCATCCATTAATATCAATACAAAATTCATAAATATATTTAATTGAATGATAATATTTTTTCAATTATATTATGTAAACATAAACATATCATCATTAATATCATTGTCACCATCTAAAAAATGTAAAAATAAACACTATCATACCATCATTAACATAAAACTAATAAAAATCAGCATGAATGTATAACCATAATAAACATTATGTTACTGCATATTAATCTAACATATACATATTATAGATTTAAACATCATATAACACACATATGATCTAACAATAACATGTAACATAACACAAGTTCCAGTTTCTCACATAATTGAACATAATCGAAACTGACCTAACATAACATCATGACCATCAACATATAAATAAAAATCAACATAATCATCAACATCTGCAAAATGGAAAATCACGTGTGTGTATATATATATATATATATATTGCATCAAAATGATGATAAATGCCAGATATACATGTCTAGTCCACCCCTGGGAGCCTATCGTCATCATCGGTACATGTATTACATTTAAGTGCACTAGAATGTCGGTGCTCTTAAACATGTAATGCATCAGTGATCATTTGTGTTTTTTCGTTCTTAGCGGTGCATTCAAGTCGTTCGGCTCGCACCGCTAGCGGTGCGCTCTATAAAATTTTATAGGGCGCACCGTCATGTGGTGCGAGCTGAAAGCCTCGAATGCACTGTGCAAATTTTTTTTTTTTTTAAATTTAAATCCAAGGGTCAATTTTAAAAACTAAACCATTAAAAAATTATTTTGTGAAGTAATAAACACTTTACCTGTTGAATGGTGCGTCGGGGAGGCATATTGGCAAAGTGTGGTAACTTTGAATTTTTCCAAAATGAATTGGCAAAATTCAAATGAGCCGAACTACCAATAGAATGCAGAGATGCATCCATGTGGAACACAGATGTCAGGGTGTCCAAGTAGGTGAGGGGTTGCACCAGTGCAGAGGGGCTCAAACGCACTGAAGTTTGGTAAAAATGACTTTTTGTCCGCGGTAATTTTTTTTATTAAACCATGCATTGGTGCGTTCGACTCTTAGATGCATTGGTGCAATCAATGACCACATGCTCCGAAATTAGCCGATGTTAAAATAAAATATTTTTTTTAATAAAAATGATTTCCAATGCGTTATGGTTACACACACTCACAAGTGCGATCCACTGTCGCATGCACTAGAATTAGCTAATGTTAAAAAATTATTTTTATAAATAAAATGCTATTCGGTATGTTGTGATGAACGAAATGCACCGATTCAATACGACAAGTTAGCACACCGAGTATGGTTTTAAAATATTTTTTCGATTATAACTTTTTTTATTTTCGATAAATCGAATATCGGTGCATTAACCTCTTTGGAATGCACCATTTAAGTCTAACTAAGGACGCACCGTTTTAGACTTTCAAGAATTTTTTTTAGGCAAATAGATTATAAAATAATTTTTAGTGCGTCATGGTTTGGTGAAACACATCGGTATAGGTAGTACTAATGAACGTGCCGTGTTTAGTTTTTTAATTAATTTTTTTTTAATTTTTACATAAAAATTGATGGTGGTGCGTGTGTTTCTAAATAACGTACCGGTGTGGTTATTTGATGTAATGCACCACTTTTGTTATTTGGTAATTATTATCGTTTCGTATTGACATTTTTGGGTCGAAGTGCGAACAAATTTGACTCGCTGGTGACGCACCGGTGCGCTAATGTCATGGACGCATCCGTGTGATTATGTCGAAAGCGCACCGTAGTAAAAGAATTCCACTAAAACCTCTTCTCGCTTGCCTCCGCTACTAACCTCCACTAGAAACGGATATTTGGGCTCTTTTGTGAGGAGCATACATTATAACCTGCTCTACAGGGCTGTTTCCTTAGTGTGAATGCTTCTCATTGTGTTTGTAATCAACAATTACTAGTTAAAGGATGATATTTATTGTGTTTGTAATTAACAATAACATTGATGTGGGTATATCACTAGTTAAAAGATGTTATTTATTGTATTTTTAATTAACAATAACATTGATGTGAGTACCATACTTTAATGAATTATTCAATGATAATAGTTTCAATAACAATATTTGAAATAAGCTTATAACCATGATAAATACCTAAAATAACTCATATCTTACATTAATCAAGCAATAATAATAAATACCCAAGCGACCAGGAATAGATGGATCCCTTCATACAAAGGCAAAGGACTTAACAATCAAAATAAGGAACTCCAATAATGGTTGGTATATTAGAATTAACCACAAGAACCAAAATCACCACCCACCACCGGCACCATAGCCTCCACCATTGCCACCTCTGTAACCACCAAAGCCACAGTAGCCACCATAAGTTCGCTCAAGTGCTATGTTAACATGAATAGAACAATCTCGGAGGTCCTGCAAACCAGAGACAGATTTAGGATTTCCAAATATTTCAAAACAAAGCTTACAAACAACCATTTTGTAAGACGTGGGCCAAAACAATTTAAAATAAGGCTCCACGTAAACTCGCAGTCCATAAAACAAAATAGAAAATTCAAGTCATACTCATATTTACCCAAGAGCATAAGTTAAAAGGAAGAACTCATAGTGTACCATCCGCTATAGAGATGTGCACATAAAATCACGAGGAATATGCGGATAAATTGTATGCAACACAATGGAGCCGGCGGATATCACAATGATGCTTGCTCTTCGAACCCTAAAATTGTGAAAAGACTGTCTGGTTTGTTGTGTCTGTTGACGAAACCAATGGAAAGCAGATATTGGGAGAGAGTAACCCCAAGGTGGTATCCCCTGCTGCAGTTTGTGAAATAATTGATCTTGAATCCATCAATAAAGTGTTTTCTTGTAGATCTGCATCCCAGTTCGTTCTTGCTTAAATTGGTGTACAATGGCGATATGTTTTCTGTTCATCGGGGTTGTTATCTGTATGCCCTCCGACAAGTCTCCGTGATATCGTAGCTTTAGTCATTAAGCCACCACCCTATAATCTTTATCCCCTCCAACAAGTGCGTAAGCTAGCAAATTTTTCCCAGCAGGAGCATTGTTCCTCTGACGAGCCCAGTTGATGTGACGTTGTTGTACGTCTCTAAGGATTAGTTTCATTGTAGGTAGGATGCAGTCTTAGGAACCTCTTCTTCCCTTAGTTTGGAACAATCTTATTAGTTTCATATTCACATGCTCGCGTTTTAAAAGTATTCCCCCATCCCCTTTCTTTCTTTAGATGACCCTTTCAATAAACCTTCTTAAAGTTGGGTTAAAATGTTTTGGCCTTCCCATGGAGGTTCAACTTCTCATATGTCGTTCTTGCTAAACATTATTGTCTATGACTGACTTATTTTTACAACAAAATGTACTTGTGCGATCTACTCAGGAAAAACCTCTTGATATCGGGTACTAAAATGCTCTTAGCTTATGATCAGTAAAGGGAATCGTTAAATTGGAACGAGGAACAGAAGCTCGTTCCTATGGGTCTACTTATGATTCAAGTCATATAGTTTTCTCCATTTATCAATTTGAGAAACAACATTGGATCAGTGCAGTATCAATATCTCCAAGAATAGATATATGTATAGCATATAAAAAATATAACCAACCATATTAACATATTGATCAATACCTATCTATTTAAACATGCGTATATCCAATATGTATATGGATATTCATTATCAAACCCTTGTCAACTTCGCAATTGGATTATTGATCACATGTTTGTCTATGAATTACTTACCAACCAAGCCTTTGTCAATAAGTCTCTTATGGGTCAATTGCCTTGTCAATGAACCCTTTGTCAAAAAGTCATTTGTGAACCATTGTTCTATCAACAAATATCTTATTGACTAATCCTTTTTCAATTTCTTGTTGATGATTGTCTTATCAACAAGATATTTAAAACTATATGAATATAACGTTCTACCTTTCCACCCGCATATAATCTGTGATGCATTCTTTTAACGCTTTAGTATATTACAAAGCCTTTGATAGACTTAATAAAATTTAATTGTGTTCTATATCAATCTTGTTAATAATTCACACCTCCCCAATTGGGAGGCTTTTAGTCACCAAAATATTAACAATGAATGAAATGGAGAGCATGACCTCCATTTTTCTCCCTCATTCCTCTTCCAAAGCTTTTTTGAATGTCTCTTTCCTTAAGTTGCTTCATATTATTAAAAGTACATGGAAAAAGAGAAACTGGATCATACACTTGATCTTCACAACTTGACACTTGAAAGACCATGCTCGTAGATCTACACTCATTCTAATATGTATGAACCAATTAATATTTTAGTAACTACTAAAAGACATTGTATATCTTTCACAATCACCTCTTCCATCAAAATGTGTCAAAATGTGTCAAACCCCTTGTATCTAATCACATTCATAAATATCAAAACATCTATATTAGAAGTTTTTGTTCCATCATGCTCCTTGTCAAGCATGTCTTCGAGCATTCTTAGAGCTTTGAGCGTGGTAGACTAAATATCTTTTAGAATGGAGACTTGTCCGAGGGCATAAAGATAACAATATAGATGAACTTTAACTTGCTTTAATTTTTAACTTGTCCGGAGGACATATTTATAACAAGACCGACAACAACTAAATCTTTAACTTGGTAGGGAATCAACTGCATTTGCATCATATTCCCTGCAAAAAAATGTGGAAGCTAAAAATAAAGTTGCCAATGAATTACTAATTAATATGGCGGAGCTAAAAATGATAACCAGGAACGTCGAAGAATATAATATATTCGTTACCACATGGAAACGCTATAGAGAGATTTCACTTTCTACTAATCTCCAATGCCTTTGAGCATTATACGTTTGTGCTCTGCTGCTTTTGTCCAACACCATTGACCGCTATCTGTTTATGCTCCATTGCTTATGTCCAACACTGTCGATCGCTCCCCTTTTCTTATCTGAGACTCCTTAAATAAGCTTGGAGGAATTGATGTAAAATTAGAAGTATCAACTAGTTTGTTTTTCATAAATGAAATCCTATGCATGCCTTCGCACTCTTTTCCTATTAATCGTTTCAGTTCTTCTCCATTCTTTAACAAACATTTCTTTTGCTTTTCAGATTCAAATTTTGAAACGGTAAACTGTAAGATTTTGCAACTACTCCACCATCACCAACCTCTAACTTTAGTATGTTTGCTTACAACTTAGGCAGGGATTAGCTACATTGCAGCTTTCTCTTGTACATGTTGTTATTCAAACCGAGCCTCTGGATCATTTTTCAGAGAGACATGGTCATCCAGCTCAAAGAAGAGCTTATCATGAACAGTTACAAGACAATCGACGGCAGAGGCGCCAATGTCCACATTGCAAACGGTCCTTGCATTACGGTACAGTATGTGACCAACATTCTCATTCACGGGATTCACATCCATGACTACGAGCCTGTAGGAAATGCCATGGTCAGGGATTCCCCTGGACATTATGGGTGGAGAACGATCACTGAGTCCAATAAATTTGGCCAAAACTAAGTTTGAACATGTAACCTGATGGAGGTACACCTCATGGCTAACAGCACTTCTGGTCTGTGAGAAGATGTTATGTCAATCAATGTGACACTTTCTTCAACCTTCCGAGCTAGGCGTTCATGAATGTTCCATGCTCCTCTCCATGGAGGTTACTGGGCAATTACAACGTCTTGTAGAAATGTCGTTTGCCTTAACAAATTATATTGAGAGAGAAATACATTTACTTATTTTATTTTAGTAAATCAATACCTGCAAGTCTTTGATTTAATTTCCGTACATCGCTTTGCTCGTCAGTATTTGCTTTTAGCTCTATACATCCCTCATCCCTGTGATTGTGATCGTGAGCATGTGTAAGCTTGAAAGGCCAGGAATCCCGTTGCAAATCCTAACACTTAATTAACGAATCAAATTTAGCATTTAAATGTCCCCAAAAATTTAACATCCCTGAACACTCGATGAGACTTCCTATATTTACATTGAATTTGAATTATTGGCGCTTCTACTAAGAGCCATGAGTGGCCCCATGACAATATCGCTCGGTGCAATGTTACCCGACCATAAACATAAACAGTAATGAAATAATCCATCTTCCAAAAATATTGGTTATAAATTTAAAATCTATTTTATAATATATATCAACTTTATTTTAGTACTGATTTAATTTGAGCAGTTGACTATTATATAAATACATCAATTAAAATGCAAATAAAGTAAGATTAATTTAAATAGCTGAATGATATATAAATTAAAATTACAAGTCAAGAGATAAAATGTTCCAAGACTAACCGCTTTTGAATGTTATCCACTCACTTAGATATCCGACCAACAAAAAAATCCAATCAACAATATAAACTTCAGCAAATAAATTCATTAAATAATAATACATACAGTTTCTTTTGCCACGAATTGACATAAAGCTACTCCACTCAACAATAAAAACTTCAGCAAATAAATTCATTAAATAATACATACATACAGTTTCTTTTGCCACGAATTGACATAAAGCTACCCCACTCAACAATATAAACTTCAGCAAATAAATTCATTAAATAATACATACAGTGTTTTTGCCACGAATAGACATAGAGTATAAACTGAAAACAAACAAATTCTTAAAAGGCCATATATATGTAAACCTTAAACTTTTGTGTTATTTCGGATATTTAAAAATCCACTTTCAATGACTATTGAAATTCTTCATTTACAATTAGATCAATTCAATCACAGCACAAGTTTAAAAAAATTACACAGCTATTTAGAGCGTCTCCAAAAGAATTGCAATGGGCACGGAATATCTTTCCTAAAATGGTGACAGAAGATGGTTTATAGATGAATGACTAAATATTTTTATTTTTCAATTTGATTTACCAATGGAAAATATTTTTCACTTTGAACTGAAGTTTTACGCTCAATTTTTTTAATTTTTTATAAATTAAATTTTTTAAATAAATTAATACATAATTTTTTTAATATTATGGATAATAAAAAAATTTAATCTCGTTTTGGGTTAAAAGTTTATTATAATTTTTTACTAATTAGGATTGTTAAAATAATCTAAATAATAAATATTTAATAAAAAAATTTACAGTTAAATCATAATTGTGTTATTCTATTTGAATATGAGTTGTGTTAAAGTTTGACCAACATTCGACCTATTGAAAGCTGCACCTATCGTGACATTCCAACTATTGAACACTGCACCAACATTCGACCTATTGAAAGCTACACCTGTCATTAGGACATTCCAACTATTGAACACTGCAACTACCATTAGAGAATTAAAAAAATAAATAAAGAAATATTATTATTAGAAAAATAGAAATAATTGTAATAAATTTTATAACAATAATTTCAATCTGTTTTGTAAAAATGCTGAAATTAAATTCAACAAATAAAGAAATAATATTATTAAAAAAAAAAGAAATAATTGTAATAAATTTTATAACAATAATTTTTATAATATTCCAAAATATTATTTTTTATTTTTTATTTAATATTGTGACAAATATTTTTTTATGTAAGAGTTATTTAAAACTTAAAAACACAAAGTGACACTTTCCACAAAATTCTTTATTTTATTATTTAGTAATAATAAAAAGGCACTTCCAGAATTTAGCTAAATGAAGAGACACCACATGGCACAAGAGAATATGTGTAAGCAAGCTAGAGAGATCTTTACAAATCAAATCCAATCTAAAACTCAACAACTAGACAAGATCCTAAATCATAGGGATTTATGGATTGATTGGAGATTTGATTGGGATGGCACAATACCTAGGCAAAATTATATATAATAGTGCACTGAGATAGCATGGGACGCCATGTTGTGCATGGAGAAACCTTATTGAGTGTTCTCTCTTTTCATAAATCCATCTTTGCTTGTTATCAACTCTGAGAGAGAGTGCCGCATGGAAGCATTTGCTTAACGTTCTAGTGCATGGTGGTGATCCAACTCAGGGGTGGAGTTGGGCAAACAAACGAGTTGCTCTCTCCTATGGTTGGGAGGAGCAGATTCTCCAAGAAGCCAATTCCATTGTTGCAAGTAAGTATATGTTTTCGATTATGTGATTAAATGATTTACAATGATGTATAAGCAGGTTAAATATGTTTTCCATACCCAAGATGTTGCAAGATATTAGTTTTCTTAAATAAGTTTAAGTCTTTTCTTTATTTCTGCATTTTTAAAAAATGGGGTTATTTCATTGTGGTATCAAAGCCTGGTTCAAAAGCTTGGATCTAAGGGTTCATCATTTGATTTCTACTTTGAGTAGTATTCCTTGATAGGAGTCGATTCATGTTTCCATTCTACTATTGAATGTTTAAATTTTATGTTTTTATGATGGATCTGGGCGATCTTTCCAATGAGAGAATCGATCCCACTCTAGTAGCTTGTTGGTTGGAATTGAGATATTCAGGTGCACATATCCAATTTTCAGAATTTTGAAATCATGGATTGAAGAAAAAGTATGAATGTGGATGTGATTTCAATTCATGAAATGCCATCATAGGGATATATGCCACTAGCTTGTAATTACTGGTATTGCATAGACCAGAGAGCGCCAAGAAGGCATGACGGCGAAATCCAGGAATATTAAGTCAGGAGTGAGGGAGGATGTTACGACATCTACCTTGGACAAAACCAATAAAAATTATGTTATATGTTTGAATCTTCCATTGAAGAACACATGATTGAATTTATGCATAGAGATTTTGTATTTGATAGCTTTTTGAATCATACTTGAAAAGATTGAGTCTTCCCATTACTTCCGAGTCAAAATCTGATTGGCTCTGCAACTGAGGCAAATTAACTTGGTATGAGTCTGATTTTCTGTTGGCGAATCAAACTCTTCATGAATGAGATAGACCGGGGAGTAATTTGCATGAAACGTGAAAGTGATTTTATTGCCAGCTTTGTTCACTGACACAAGGTAATTGTATAAGGCAACGCGTTTAGACAACTTGTTGTATCCAAGATGCTGGACATCAAGACGCTTTCCTGTCTGCTCTTCAAATTTCAGAGATATATAGGACATCATGAAACCCTTTCATAATTCACTTGCCAGTAGCATCTGATAGAGAAATTGCTTGAAGTCATCTTTCTATATTCTTCTAGGCCGACACAACTATTAGGGTTTACATTGACTCTTTCAATAACTTTTATATGATCAAATATAACATAAATAATTCCCAAATGAAGTACAATTCAAATAATACAAATAAGCCAAACAAGAATATCTTCTAAGAATATCTTCTGAAGTTACATTCTTCAACACCACAACTTAGGAAAGTTTCCCTCAAGAATTTTCTAGGATCTACTTTATAGAAGTGCAAAAGATTCTCTTGATTTCTATTTATATAACTCATTTTTTTTAATTAAAAATTTGATTTTCATACTTTTAATAATATATTTTTTTTCTTTAAAAATAATTTTTGAGAAAATCATATACACTTCTCATTCATGGATAGTACCTAGTGTAAATCGGACCATGCCTAAGGGTACCCATAACCTCATGACCTCTTTAGCCAACAATTTAAAAATTATATTTATTAATCATATATGTATTTTTTCCATATTTTTAATAAACAATAAAATATATATTTATTAAGAAAATGTATAATTTTATGGAGAATTATATATATAATTGGTTTGGAATTAAATTTTTTAATTAATGAATTTCAGTTTTAAATTTATTAATTAATATTATAATTAATTTCGATCATTATTAAAGGATTTAAACCAAGATAATCGTAAAGATCAATTGTTTTATTGGAAAAAAATTCACATAAATTGATAAAAGTTGATTAATGTAAAACACAATTTTAATACGTGGATATTTCAATGATTATTATGAACACTACCACTTTAGAAGAAAATCGAGAAAATGATATTGTCAAAACCATCATTCAACAAGTGAAATCAGTGGCATAGCTGCTTATACTTTTCTCTTATAAATGTTTTAATGTATTAGTTATACACATTTGAAAGTTAAAAGTATTATGAAACTTGTAATAATGTACTATTTGTGCATAGCCTAAAAGTAAGAGAGACTGTGACACATGCTACTCCATGCCTTTAAATGTTGAAATAGAGAAATGAAATAAGCAATATAAGTAGTGCATGTGCCTTATGTAAAAGATGATCATCTTGCAAGTTAGGAAGCCATTGAAAAATTATTAAAAGACATTAAGACAATTATTTAATTCACTATATTTATGTCATTGTATGAGTGAACCATATGTTGACCCATGAGAATGAGTGTTGTATCAAAATATAGGTTGTGAAAAGGAGTTAGGAATGATTTCCATGGTGAGTAATGTTATGTTGCTTTTCTTGTTAATGGATATTTCTTATATACGAGAATTAAATAATTAATAAGCATAAACTTGAGCACAACGTTAGTTGTGAGGACAAAAATTGTCCTTGGTAAGTTTTTAATTACTACCTCATGATGACAATTGTATAAGGGAATTTTTCTAGAGTGATTGCCATATTTATGATAGATAATATAAAAGGATTGAGTACATAATGGAGATACAAATCCTTGTGATTGTCAAGTAGGATGCTTTATATATTCATGTAAATTGTCAATTTTAGTAGAGGTAAATATCTACGAGGAAGAGAACTTGAAACAATAGAGCTAAATATCTACAAGGAAAAGAACTTGGTATAGTAGAGGTAAATATCTACGAGGAAAAGAACTTGAGTGATTTGTGTTATAGAGAGATGTCGCCATGGAGATGATATCATGATACATTTTTGTAAGCCTTGGTAATTGATCTGATCCGGGGTGACCTTAAAACCAACTTGAAGATGCTTCTAAGCTTACTTAACAAAAGGATTGACGATAGGATATTTTTTATTGAACTTGATTGCAATTAAAGGCTTGAATCAAATGTGCATGTTTAACTTTATGAATGTATCATTAGTCTCTTTCATCATCAAATAATAAACATAATGAACACAATTGCGGAAAATAACATGCACAAAGAAAACATGAGACATGCAATACTCATTTAGTAATGGAGTTCACCAGACCCCCTGGCTACATCTCCAGGCTCGTTCAATCGTCGAACCGCCTATTCGCTTCTTGAAAAGATACTCCTCTTTACATAATGGCAGAATTCCCACATCGATGGTGGTTGAAGAACTCCTACAACAATGGCAGTATCAAAGAGATGCTCTTGTATATAAAGAAGAAAGCGATATGCCCTTGAAGAAGAAGATCTACTGCTCGGATCCACAAACTGACTACACCAGTAATTCCGGCTTGTGAAGACAGTGAAAAAAGGCTATAAGCACGACCAACTTTAACTTGGAAGAAAACCACAACAATCTCCCTCTCTCTCTGTGTATGAGCAGGGTACATAGAAGCAAATGTGCTCAAAGGCACTTAGAACCTCCAAAAATGATCTTCAAACAGAATCCAAAATGGCTCCTTCAAAACTGTAAAACTCCAAAAAAAAAAATGGATGCCAAAAAGATGCTCCTTCAAAGCATGCGGAGATCGCTCTCTTAAAAAGTGGATGTCCCTTCAAAACATATGGAACTCCTACAAAGTGGATGCCAAAAGCCTCCTTCAAAACATGTGTAACTTCCACATGATGGTCCCCCTCAACAATAGCTAATGGGGGTTTATATAGCTTGATTCTCCCCCATGGTGGCATGTGGCATGATAAACATGGCCTAACTTAGCGCATTTGTTACGACTTGCTTGCATCCATTTTCTAAATACATATGTTGTTACAACCCACATAACATCATTGGTTACAACAACTTTACCCCATGCCTTGGTCGTGTTGGCTCTTTTTATGTTCATACACAACTACATACCAAATGAGCCCCATATTCGTTGGCATGTACAAGTTGTTGGTTAGTTGCACACCAAAAAAGGTTGCTTACAACTTACAACTTGTTTATACACATAACAATATAACACATTCGTTGGCATATATTCAAAAGTTCAACGACCACATACTATGGCATGTGGTTATGTGTGGTTCGTGGCATTTGGTTTTAAATATACCCCATAAAAGACTTTGTTTTAAGACCCATATGGTATTAGCATATAATCCGTTGGTTTGTTCCGTGCTTGGTGTGGAACATTAATACGATAACTTCCATGTGGCAGTGGTTGCCAAGAATAGTAGAGAGGTTGGTGGAGCCGCTAACCATTTTCCCAACCCCACCACAACTAGGAACAACTAAAATACTTGTGAAATGCTTATCAAGAATTATTGGTGGTTTGTTGGTAAAAGCTTGTGGTTGGCTGATTGGAGGTCTAGCGTTCAACTATTGCGCCCTCACATATACCCTTTTATTCTGTAAACATAAACCAAATCTAGCCAATTGGGGATGCCACGTGTTAATAGCTGATAGGTTCGCAACACACCAACGGGATGCCAACTGTGCAGGTTTACAAAGCCACGTGTACTGCCAATTGGGATGCCACATCATTCCAACATGCCACATGGCACCCTAGGAGGATGCCACGTCACTACCACAAGGCCACGTGTCACCCTTTTAGTGGCACCCCTTTTGGCCATTTTTTGTTTGGCCCAAACTTTAGAATGCGATATCTTCGCCATACCAAGTCAGTTTGAGGTGTCATTTGCGCCATACTATTAGAGAGATTTTGAGGTCAAAAAATGGCCTCCTAGGAGATGTAATAAAAAAACATGAGATATATTAAAATATTATGAGTTACAGGTTTTATGGGGTAGGTATATATGACAGGTCACCTCCTATACTATTTTCTATGCACAATATAAATAACCATAGTTGAGTTACTTTTCAAAATTCACTAGAAATAAAATAATAAAATAACTCTACATTGATGTGACTAAGATTCATTGTAAATTTCCAAAAAATTATTGTCCTTTAACATTTATTTGTCTTGAACTTGCAAATTAAATTAAATAATAAAAAACATTTTTAAGAGCTATTTTTTTTAATTTATGTTGATTTTTTATATTTAATATTTTTCTCATCAATTAAATATAATGTGATTTAATTGGAAATTTATTTACATGTAAAATGTTAATAATATTATTATAATCCATATTGCATTATTATTATTATTCTTTACTCATTACATCTATATTGGTAAATTTTAATATCAAAATCATAAATATTTTTGGGATATTTATTTTATTTTAAAAGAATGTTATAGTTAAGTCTCTCATAAAAAATAATATAATATTTAATTTATTTTAAAATATTGAGTAGTAAAAATATATAATTTTTATTAACTATTAATATTATATTTAGAATATTATTATTTTGTAAAACATGTTTCGACTTTGAAAATTGTGATAAAATTGTTTTTTTTAGAAATATTATAATATGTTGTCATGTATTATTATTGAAATAAAATGGACAATTTGTATGTATATTCGTTTGGCATTATAATATTAAATATAATGAAATGAATATATAATTTAAAATTAAATACATGAAAATGATAATATATTATTTTATAAAAAAATGTGAAAGGATCTTTTTTATAAATTATGAATATTCTACTTGAAAATGACAATAATATTATTTTATGAGAAAGTGTGAAAAGAAAAAAAAAAAGTGTGAAAAGACATTCATTATGAGTACTTTACTTGAAAATAACAATAATATTATTTTATGAAAAAATGTTAAAGGACTTTTATTATGAGTACTTTACTTTATGACTTAAAAGTACTTATACCGCTACTTTTGTTAACTATGGGTTTTCATTCACCATAGAAAATTTGACAAATAAGTATTCTTAACTCATGCAATGCCACCTCAACTATGGGGGATGATGTCATCTACTAGAATGTGATTGGTTAATTTTTATAGTACATCTTCTTTGTTTTGAGGCCAATTTTTTACCTCAAAATTTCTCTAATACGACTTAATTCTCTCCATAATAACATAATAAACATGGGCTTAACTTTACCTATTTGTTACAACTTGGTTCAACTTGGTTATAACCATTTTCTAAATACATGTGTTGTTACAACCCACATAACATCATTGGTTACAAGAACTTTACCCCATGCCTTGGTCGTGTTGGCACTTTTTATACTCATACACAACTACATGCCAAATGAGCCCCATATTCGTTGGCATGTACAAGTTGTTGGTTAGTTGCAAACCAACAAAGGTTGGTTACAACTTAAAACTTGTTTATACACATAACAATATACCCCATTCGTTGGCATATATTACAAAGTTCAACGACCACATACTATGGCATATGGTTTTAAATATACCCCATAAAAGACTTTGTTTTAAGACTTGTTCCATGCTTGGCGTGGAACAATAATACCATAACTTCCATGTGGCCGTAGTTGCCCAGAATAGTGGAGCGATTGGTAGAGCCACCAACCACTTTCCCAACCCCACCACAACTAAAAACAAATATAATACTTGTCAAAAGACTTAACAAACATTATTGTGGTGTGTTTGTAAAAGCTTGTAGTTGGCAGTTTGAAGGTCTCGGGTTCAACTCCTACCCCCTCACATATACCCTTATTTTGGGTAGACACAAACCAAACCTAGCTAATTGGGGATGCCACGTGTCAATAGCTGAGAGGTCCAAATCATGCCAACTAAAAGCCAACTGTGTAGGTTTACAAATTAGCCATGTGTACTACCAACTGGGATGCCATGTCTTTCCAACCTACCATTGGGGATACCACGTGTCAACAGTTGAGAGGTCTACATCATGCCAACTGGATGCCAACTGTGCAGGTTTACAAATTAGCCACACAAATTAGCCATGTGTACTACCAATTGGGATGCCACGTCTTTCCAACCTACCATTGGGGATACCACGTGTCAACAGTCGAGAGGTCTACATCACGCCCACTGGATTCCAACTGTGCAGGTTTACAAATTAGCCATATGTACTACCAACTGGGATGCCACGTCATTCCAACCATTGGGGATACCACGTGTCAACAATCGAGAGGTCTACATCATGCCAACTGGATGCCAACTGTGCAGGTTTACAAATTAGCCATATGTACTACCAACTGGGATACCATGTCATTCCAACCTGCCACATGGTGCCTAAGGAGGCTGCCACGTCACTGCTGCAAGGCCATGTACCACCCTTTCAGTGGTGCCACGTAGCACCCCTTTTTGCCATTTTGCATGTTTGGCCCAAACTTGAGAACACAATATCTTCACCATACAGAGTCCATTTGAGGTGCCATTTGCGCCATTGGAAATATCTCATTGATCTCTTTGTGATGGTGCTATTATTCCTGGAAGCTAATCACTTTCATTCTGGAGCATCTTCATATCCACCTTGATCAGTTATTCATGCATACTCCTTTGTTACTTGTATGGTCTTATTGTTGCGGTTTGGACTTGAGTGGTATACACATGTGAAGTTCATAGTGATTAGTTATCTGTGATCACTAGTATTGTCTTCAAAACAAGAACTTTGTAGAGTGCAATTAAATCTAGGATACTATGTAACGATGCACTTACAAATATTTTTGAAGTTCTGATTGATTGGTTAATTGTATTCACTAGTAATGTAAGCTTGGTTACTAGTAAATTCCTTTTTGGTTAAATGCCATCATCAATACATAAGTTCTATGTCTACAATGCCTACACTGCTGGTTTTTCCCTAAGATAATTGTTGTTATCCAAGTTTGAACAAGGGAAATCTTGCAAACAACTCTTCAAAGTATAGGCCAACAATGGAATTCTTCCCTCAATATCATGTTGCTTTCTACTATTTGAACTTAACAGTTCAAACAATTACAAGGAGAATCTGAAACCGTGTTCTTTATTTGAATCCTCATGTGAGTTCAAACACATTTTGTCATGTACCCTTAATTTCTCTTAGATTCTTCTTTCTAACATTCATATTTTTTGTCTCATGCATTCTATAGAAACTGAACACAATTTAGGCAAATTGATCAAAATTCTTGCTTTTTTTTATTCTTGAAGATTCATTTCAATTCAAAACAAACAAATCAACAAGTACTATCTTGGTCTAGCAATGTCACAACAAATTTCGAGTCTCTTATCCTCGAAAGAACATGTTTCTTAGCATTTCATATAGTTTCAAAAATATGCAAGCTTTCAGTATAATGAGTCACTGTCTGATCTGCATTTTCCGTTTATCCTTTTGCATTTGATACTTTCCAAATAAATAGATTAAACTTTGTTTGACCATGCAATTGCAACTGAATATTCACTCACCTTTTTGCTCAACTGATTGGAAATATTCCCTCAAAATAAAAATTAATAGTTTTACATCACAGGAGAGAGCTATGGAGGTACACACACTTTCCATGTATTTAGTATTCTGTGTTGCAACTTGAAATAGAAAAGTCTCTGTCTCTGTCTCTGTCTTTGTCTTTATCTCTGTCTCTGTCAGTGTGTGTATGCAGACATGCATAGACAATAATATCCCAGGGTAAGAGTATAAAAGTAGTCATATTCATTGTGTCATACACATACATATATGCACTTGTAAATAAAATTATAGTGAGCAAATACATAATGGGCTATGCCTATAAAAAACCTTCCTAATCCCAATCCCGCCTATAATATGATTACGATATCACTAGTTTTGGAGAACTCATCAAGGTTATTGTTGAGTATTCATAGTATTCCTACAACAGATGGTATTCATCGTATTGAGAAAGAGCTTATTCTCACATTTCCGTAGCAATTTACTTTTTCCCAAGTCATATATTATTAGCACCTGTCCAATTCCAACTAATAGGCTGCCTTGGAATTTACATAATCCAAGAGGTACTCCATCAACCGATGTTTTATGCACAAGTTCTAGGGCTTTGCCATCATCCACAGGCCTATAGATATGAATAAAACCTCCCGAGCAATGCTTCTTTGCCCAAGACTCTAAATCCTTTGCAGTTCCAATGGCCACAAGAGTTCCATGTTCTTTGTCATGAAAAGTAACAGAGCAAATGCTAAATGCAGCTTCATTATCCTGTAGTGCCAAGAAGCATGTAGTTTCACCAGTTTTGGGATCTAAAACTCTCATCCAAGATCTCCACTTCTTTGACTCTGCTTTTGGCTAACCATACTTCTCATCAGCAAGAGGATCCTCCTTCTCTTCATCATCACCATTCTGTTGCTCAGCTTCCATGTTCCCACTCTCCCCTAAACCAACATTTTCCAAGTGTGATGTTTAAATTTATGTCTTTGTAATCTAAGATTGTTACAAACTTTGCTCTTTTCCTACCAGTATCATTCGCTGCTTTCCTCTTTTCCTACCGACGTTCATTTTTGCCCCTCAAGGGGCAAATGCTAGTTTTATCTGACATTTTCATTTATATAAACTATGTACTAATTGTTAACCATATGCATAATAAAACATACAAGAAACCGCATGTGCCTAACTTAAGTTTATATATATTCTTTACGGGGTTAATTTATTGTTAAGTTTAGGTTTAAATTAATTTTAAAATCTTGGATGATTTAAATTACATCTTCACTTTAGATTTGATTGCAGTATGAAGTACAATACATATTGCAGAATTGAAGGCATACTTAAAAACTGCAATGATAGATGGGATTGAAGGTGTACGCTCGACGAGAAAAGTGATTGAAGGAGTACGCAAAGCAACTTTTGCAATAACATCACTTAAACACTTAATGTGTGCGTAGGATAAAAGACAACTAAAACAACCCTCTTTTCCGGCGAAATTTTCATAGAAACCGGTCAAATTTGTTCCTGTAAATTGTTATTTCTACAATTCTGTAATTTCAACAATCGTAATTGTCTCTCCTAGACTAAATGCCCTATTTTAAAACTACCCAGATCGCCGAAATTGGAATTTGAGCACTCCAAATTGTCATTTTAGTTATTTTGACTCTGTCAGATTCCGGTGAATCGAAGATGTTTTAGTTATCTCTTATATTGCTTCCTTAATGTAGACATAATTTTAAGCTACGTTGCAGGTTAACTTATTTTTGTAAATTTTTATTTTTCTTGACAATTCTATTGTAAAGCAGATAAAAATTGTCATTTCAATTCTTTTAGGCAATAGAAAAATAAGAATATTGAATTATAAAATTTCAATTTTTTTTATTTAATTTTTAAAAAATTAAATTTAATATACAATAATATTTAAAATATTAAAAAACATTAGACACCCTAACAAAATTAATATATAGTCTTCTTAGTTTGACTTGAAAACGATTACTATATACCTACCTGAGGCACGTATAAAAAAGGGAAAGTAACGAAAATACTGCCATTGCTTTTCAAGTTCCTAGAAAATTGTACTTTCTATCACATATTTCTTTGTAAATCCTCCATGAAATTAGTCACCATAGTAATAAGAAATTGCATATAACTATTAGATTTAAAATGAGGTAGAAAATAGAGAAAATAGATTTAAAACACTGACGGACAATGGTCGTTCATCTGTCGTCTGTGTTATGGATTAGTTCATTTACAGTCAACACCAACCGACCATGATCCATCAACCAGTGTTCCATTGGTGTGGGCGTTGGTTTTGCATGTAAAGGAACTAAACCATAACACATAACTCTATGTCGGGTTAGGGAATATTCTTCCAAATCAAAGTTAATTAGGATAATTAATGAGATGATCAAGAATATTATTTTATTTTCTTTAGATTTGAGTTTATGACCTCTTGGGAGGAAACACACATGCTTAACAACTAGGCTCATTCAAGATGTACTAGTAACCTCAAAATAGAGTTTAACATATATGCATGGGCTAGTGACTTCAATGTATGTATTTGTTTAATGTTGTTACTTAAATTAAAGATTATACTACCCTTTCAAAATTTTAAGGTAACATTCATTCTTCATTGTAAGCAACTTGAAGCATATCTCAAATTTGAAACATATCATATGATATAGTAATGTGAAAATAGAGTTTAACAAGTATATATGGGCTCGTCCCCTCAACGTATGTATTTTTTAGCAACATGAAATAGAGTTCAACAAGTACGTATGGGCTTCATGGCCTCAAGGTATGTATTTTGAATGTTGATTAAGTAACATTTGCGACTTCAACGTTCATTACATGGAACATTAATCACAAATTTGTTTAAAATATTCTTATGTTTTGTGTGTACATTTTTTGCTTTGTCTTGCTTTTCAAAATCATTATTTCTTATGTGGAATTTTGTTTGTGATGGTAAAGTCACAAATAGTATGAGACTCAAGTTATCATTGGATACGTTATTTTAGTTCGAGTCTTATATTAATAATTAATGAATAGTTGAATTGCTAAAAATTTAACAACTTGAGCATTAGTTATTCTTGCGCACTTTGTAACATCCATGGTCATGCCACTCCATCAAATTATCCTATGCTACACGAGTTCACGAGTTGCAAAACTATCTCCATGTACCCATAATGACCCTACTTTGACTGGCTCTATTGTCTCAAAGCATAGGACCCTCTCTTGAAGGAATGTTCATAGACATACATCCAATCATTGCATACCAAACAACCTTACACCTTATGTAAACATTTACCTATTACACTTACCCTTATCTGGAAACTCTTTAAATTTTGGGATACCCTTGTATCTTCTCACCAATAACCTATGCCAACTTTTCACCCAATTGATCTAAGTCAACATGTGTTTCCCCCACCTCACACCAATAACATAGAATATTCTACCATTTACCATATACTCCACCTGGATAGGTTCTATGTATTACAATGAACCTCCTTTTCTTTAGGCATTGATATTGGTCCCTCATTAGCCATTCCTCATTAAGCATTGATATTGGTCCCTCACCTTTTTATGTACCATCAACCACATTGTGGGTACTAGTCCCACTCCTTGTGCATTGTTTGGCCACTTCTATGGACTTTTCTTATGTCAACCATCCATCATTTATATACAAATTTGATGGTGGTCACAACACTCACCCTTATATCCCGTCACTTACCACAATGCTATCACATGATATCCTTGGCTCTAGTGCCCATATCTTCCACTCTAATTAAGACTTTTAGAAACCATGATTGCTCTTAATTTTCCATGGGATAGAATGCATCATCATTCAAGACGTTTTCATCTTTTCCATCCATTTTATCATTGAGGCCAAGGAATTTAGCCCCCATGGACATGTAGATTGGTTGAAAACCCCCATTCCTCTCCAAACACCTTTGAGGATGGAAATATGACCAATATTTACCATACTATAAAGGTATACATTTATGTTACATGTGTTACTACTAAGAATTTACTTGTTACAGTTGCGCATTCTCTCGAAGAGGTTTTAGCTCACAAACCACTCTTCTAGGAGTTTTGTGGCAATTTTTCTTGGTCCTACTTAAAAATAATTACATTAATCCTAACATTGTCAAACATCACATTAACATGTATGGTTATACACATTACATATTTGAAAAAAAAGTATCCTAGACATATAGCTAAAGATCCGACCATTAAGGTAGAAATTGATAAACTCCACACAACATGGTATATCTATCCAATTGCTTATACTGTCTGGTCTCTAATCCTATCGATGTTAGCACAAATTAGGGAACTATTCATATATATCTACCAATCTCAGAGATCTTAACCAAGCATGTCCTACGGACTTGAATTTTCTATCCTGGTCATTAATCAAGTGATCATTGGATGTGCTGACTATGAGGTACTCTCTTTCATGGATTGGCTTTTGGGGTATAATTAGATCTAGAACCATCAACAATATTAGTACAATAATACTTTGACTACCCCTTGGGTTTTTTTCCATATTGTGTTATCCATTTGGACTTAAAAACATTGGAGCCACTTTTAAATGCACCATGTCCTATGTGTTCAAAGAATTGGTTCACATCATTTTGTCTTACCTTGATGACCTTAGAAGTCGATTGAAGAAATGGTCATAACACTTATAAGACCTTGTCACCATGTTCCTATGATGTCAACAATATAACATTTACTTAAACCTCCTCAAGCTTGTCTTTTGTGTCATCACATCTTCTAGGATTCATTATCTCAAAGTACAAGATTACTATTCACTACAAAGAAAACACCAATTAGTAGAGGTTTTTGTAGAACCACTTCTCCGTTCTCTATTTCTAATAGAGTCAAGAAACTTGAGGTTTTTGTGGATGATTTTTTTTTCTAGTGTTCTTATATTGAACGAATCTGTCATTGCATTTCAATCTAAGTGCATTGGTGCACAACTATACAACATGTACCAATAAAGGTGATAATATTTTATTTTTGGTATGAAAATATTAGTCATTTTTCCCTAAAAATCATGTTAGTCTGTTTCATATATCTTAACATCCCTAGTGTGTATACATACAAGAGCATAATTATGCTATATACCACTAAATGCATCATTGCATATTGTTGTTGGGTGCACTAGGGTAGGGTAAAATTATAAGGAAAATTACCGAATTGAAAATTCATTTCTACCATTCAATGTATGCTTGATTCTCATACTAGCATCAATGGTAACTTTGGCTCAACTATGACTGCCCTATGACCCATTTTATTGGATTGCTTAATTTCTCAATTCCTTCACTTCTATTGATGACTTGGGTTTGATTTGGAAATTTCCAAACCATACCAAATATTTCAATTTTTCTCTGTGCAACAACCATGCCCCCTCTACGGAGAAGAGACCAAGTATATTAATTATTATCTCTCAAATCATATTTTTAGTGGATTAAAAACTAAAAATAGGCTTTAATTTTTCCTATTTTCAAGGGAATTTTCTTAATAGAATTTTTGATGTTTTATTCATAGTGTTTAGCTCACACTATATTTTAGTTCTTTTACACCGCACATGGCATAGTGTTTCTCTTGTACATCCTAAGCGCATCAAATAGTTTTATATATATTATCAAAAGATTTACCAAGCTATTCTATGCGATCATAGATGTATGGACATGTTGTTGGTAGCGCATTACATTATTTAGGTGCATCTATAACCTCTTGAAACAATTTTCAAATCTCATTGTCCACATAAACATATGGGCATATTTATTGCATGCACGAATTTTTGTTGCTTATTGAGGACACATAAATATGGGTGGCACCACATGAAAGTAAGGGACCAACAAGAAGAAAATGGGCATTGGGAGGGTACATGCCCTAGGGTTGAGACAACAAAAGTGTCAAATGATATTTGAGCCATGTTTAGACATGGAACTTAAAGAAGTGTCTCTTCAATACCAACAACTCTTTCATTGGGATGTTATGATGGCAGCATAATGACAATGACATCAACAAATTTTACTGGGGGAGAATGTTGCAACCCTGGGATTTGAGGAAGACTTGGGCTTGTAGACTCTTGCTTGCAAAGAAGATGCATTGGGTAGGACTTGGCAAGTCTGCATGGACAACCAATATTTGATAGCTTTGGTGGCCAACTCATGTGTGGTAGGCATGAGTTGGTTAGGAAGATGTAATAGCATAATCTAGGAGGACCAAGGGATGGCTTTCCGAGAGGGGTAGAGAAACTAACGAGGGATTGAAGTCAGGAATCGTCAGAGGACAATGCGATTGGAGATGTGTCATCCATGCTA
>BSBM01000535.1:16625000-16782500 GCA_027924585.1 Larix kaempferi | reverse complement strand
TCATCATCCTCTTCTTTATCATCACCATCATCGTCATCGTCGTCATCATCATCATCATCATCACCATCATCTTCATCATCCTCATCGTCATATTCATCATCATCTTCATGATCATCATCCTCTTCTTTATCATCACCATCATCATCATCATCATCATCATCATCACCATCATCTTCATCACCATTATCTTCATCATCCTCATCGTCATATTCATCATCATCTTCATCATCACCATCCTCTTCTTTATCATCACCATCATCATCGTCGTCATCATCATCATCATCATCATCATCATCATCGTCATCATCGTCGTCGTCATCTCCATCATCATCTTCATCATCATCATCATCCTCACCACCATCTTCACCATCATCATCCTTATCACCATCTTCATCTTCATCTTCATCACCATCTTCATCTTCATCTTCATCATGATATTCATCACCATCATCATCATCATCATCATCATCATATTCATAATCATCATCATGATGTCCATCATCATCGACATCATGATATTCGTCATCCTCATCATTGTCTTCATCTTCATCATCTGCTACTCCCCCTAGCCAAAACCCCCTCCTCTCTATTTCTCTCCCCTCCTCTCCCTAGCCCTTACTAACCTGGGCTCTCTCAGTCTCTCTCTCTTCCCTACACCTCCACCTACCTGTAACCACGCCTTCCATCTCTCTTTCGCAGTCCCTACAACCAACACCCTCTCCTCTCTCGCTTTCTCTCTCCCTCCTTCCCCCCCCAACCATTACTAACCCCCTCTCTCATTCTCTCTCTCTCTCTCTCTCCCCCCCTCACTAACCCCCCTCCCAGCCTCTTACCCCTAAATACCCCCCCTCCTAGCCCCATACCCCTACCTAACCACCCCCCATCTCTAATCCCTAAACCCCTAACACCAAATCCCTATTTAACCTCCTAGCCCATAGAAACTATTAAATAAACTATTGAATAAGGTTTTTTGATTATTTCAATAACGCTAGCACGTTTATGAATACAAAATGCGCGTTTTGTGCAACTAGGTACATTATTTAGCCGTGCACCAAACATATTAAATACCTAGGTTTTTTCTTAATATTCAAGAAATGCGCGCGTGTTTTGTGTGTGAATAATGCTAGCGCATTATGTCTGTGCAAAAAAAATTGCAAAATGATTTTATCCTCCCGCGTTCTATGTTTTCTCCTCCCACCTTCCCGTCTCCCATACATCACGACACTTCACAATTAACAGTCAAAGAATTGGAGGAAGCTCAAGACACTCCATGTTCACCATCAACAAGTTTGAAGAGGATTGTACAGTTGACATTTGGAATTGACGATTCCACATTCACAATTACCAAGCTTCAAGGGGATTCTACATTCACAAATTCAAGCTTCAAGAGGATTCTACATTCACAATTTCAAGCCTCAAGGTAATTCTATATTAACAATGTCAAGCAAGTTTGATGAATCTATATGAACACAACTGAAGAAGAATCTACATTCCCTATTGAGCAAGCTTGAAATTTCTATATTCACAAGTGAGGTAGAAACTTTACTTTCACATTTGAGCAAGATTGATGTTCATCTATATTCACAATTGAGGAAGTATCTATATTGACAATTGAGCAATCTTGAAGAACCTATATTCACAGTTGAGAAATAATTTGGATATTTCAATAATTGAGCACACCTCTAGGATCTATTTTCTTAGTATTGCTCATTGTGGTCACGGGGAATCCATGCAATAGAAAAAGGAAATCGACAAGGAAAGAGAAGCCTCAAGAAACCATGGAAGAAGTTAGAGAAAAGAAAAGATTGGACATGTGGAATCGAAGGCATTCCATGGAAACTCACCCAATTCCAATCGTAGATGATGCCACAGTCATTCCTACCCATCCACCTCAAGAAATACAAAGACATTCACTAGAGGGGCCCTCAATTTCAATAACATTTGATGAACAAGCACCCCATGGCACTAGTGAAAAAGTAAGATGTAGGTGCTCATCTGGGGATGTTTCAATTCCCACATCAAGTCAACCTCAAAATATGGTATTGAATGACTTGTTGGGTAGTGGTTATACAAGCGACGAAGTTAGAGAGGCATTGAGTGGAGGATTGACAATGGAAGAAGCAAATGTTATGGAGACTGTCCAAGAGAATGAAAGACAAGGGGCTCCTATGGAAACGACGGAGCGTCCTGGTGATGGTGTACATGCTCCAATTCCAACACCCTTACCTCCATTAGCAACTTCACGCTGAAGAACTCCGAGACGTATACAGGTTGATGAAACTCTCATTAGTTCACTTGAAGGTACATTGTCTAAACGTTCTATTGCTTATCAAACTTGACAAATACTTGATAACTTTTTTGATTCTAAATGTGATGGGGACAAGTGCAAATTATTTTTATCATTGTTGAAATCTAGGCATATGACTGTTGTTAGAAGAACATTAGGGATAAAGATGGCCAAAAAGTTAGAACCAAGTTCTCATATCGTTAAAAGTTTAGTAGATGCATTTAGTACAATTGGAAATAAATCTCGCTCAAAGGATCGCAATGCGGCTCGTCGTGTGTTGTCACAATCAATCATTAACAAAAGCACTAGGGCACTTCGTTTTCTTAAACCTACATCCAAAATTGTTAATTTGAATGTGAAGACACTTCATAGGTATTGTGTTAGAAGAGAACAACTTGAAACCGGTCAAATAGATGTTTGGGCCTTCATTGGCAGGTTGCCACGCTCTGATATGAAGCTCGTTGATGCGGTAAAGGGATTAGTGCAAGCTTTTTGGCATGACAACACTAGACCTTGTTCCAACCAAAAAGATGTATTGAAATTGAGAAGGGGTTCAAAGGATCGTGAACCACACATTAAAATTTTTCTTCATATGACATAAACATAATTATATGAGAGATTTAGGAATGAACATAACGAACTTGACTTGGGCCAAAGATCCTTTGAAAAATGCAAACCATGGTATGTTAAAATAAACACAATTCGTAACACATGTTGTTGTCGATACCACATTGAGTATGGTTACTATTATGACACGTATACATATATTTTTCGTGTATTGCATAACACTCTTGTGCAGGAATGCTCAGCTGCATTACCACCAATTCCATCTAGAGACTTTATTCATAGCATCTTGTGTAGCGGGCCAAACGATTGCACATTTTATCAAAAAAATTGCATAGATGGGACATGCCCAAGGTGTGGTGGATTCGCATTATTGGACAAATGCATACATGTGACCAATGAGCATGAACTTGGGAGGCGGGAGGTGAACTTGAAGTCATTCAAATATGTCACATGTGATATTGACGGAGGGAATGAAAGAAAAAAAATACAATTGGTCACTTCTCAGGTTGGTAATGAGTTATTGAATAATATTTTTTCTTCAGATTGCAATTTCATATGTAACAATCTATTGATATATGTATTTATTGTCAATCTACCAGGTACGAGTTTGTGACTTCATGGAGGAATTATTTGAAAAGACACAAAATTATGTAAAGCATGTGCATGTGGCTCGTTGGCAAGATGAGTAGTTTATAACGTGCAGGGATACATTTCCTATTGGGACTATCCTGTCAATTGTCGATTTTGCGGAAAACTACACTCTTCAACCGTAAAATGAGATTCAGAGTCAATACTATCACTCAGACCAGGTCAACATAATGGTCCATATCACCTATAGACATGGGGTAGATAGTACTGAAGACAACAGGGTTATATTGAAGGAGTATCACTTCTACATAAGTGATGACAGGTGTCACGACTTGGCTTTTGTACAACACAACTTTCAAATGTTCTACAATCACTTGAAGGATAACAATATATAGATGGAACAACATTGGATTTGGTCTGACAGTTGTGCAGGGCAATTCAAAAATGCCTGTGTCTTCCAATGGTTGTGTATGCTCCACAAAAGGCACAAGGTGCCACATATTTGGAACTATTTTGAGACCGGACATGGAAAAGGTGAACACGATGGAGAAGGTGCGTGCATAAAGACTGCATTACGCAGGAAATAAATGAAGTTCACAGATGGACCTATCATCCGAAATGAAAAAACCATCGTTGAATGGTGTGCATCAGTCATGGGGGAGGGATCAAGAAGGTAGGAAGATCACTCAACTAGGAAAGCACATGTGGTTAGATATTTTTGGGAGTTGGTGGATGTAGATCATTCATAGTTATATGAGTGCAAGACCATCCAAGGAACTCGTGCATTTCATTCAATTAGAACGTCGGACAATGCTATACTTGAAATGTGGACAAGGAAATTGTCATGTTTTTGTTCTTCATGCAGTAGTGGTGAATGGGACGAATGTGAATCCATGGATTGGGTTGATAGCTAGGACCGTGTATCACTCCCCATTGGTCGACGGATGGCTACAGAATTATCCCAGTTGGAGGAGGACCAATCAAGTATTTCACCAGACTATGACCACATATCATATCTCGTACAACCAGGTTTGATTAATATTTTTATATTTTTGACAACTAGTTGTGTCTAATTAGCTGTGAATATTTTTGATATTTTTGACATCTAGTTGTGTCTAATTACTTGACTAAAATGTTGGAACTATATTTTCTCTAGGGCACATGTACGCAGTGGTTTCCCCGGGACGCAATGCATGGCGCACTGACTATTGGCTGGCATGTTGCTTAGAGGGGAAGCAAACCCTAAATTTCCCATTGTGGGACTCTGAGGGAGTTGATTTTCCGATTGGGTCGATGGTTATAAAGGGAGAATATTTGAACCAGGTTTCCCACTCAACAAATAGAAAAGGGTATACATATGAAGAATATAGACCAGGTGAGATTGTATACCATTATACAAACTTAGTTATTGTCACAAACCTCCAGCTACAAACAATGCCAAGGAAGAACTCCTCAAAGGCACGATACTTATTGCCTTATTCCGAGCACGAGAGGTTAAAGGAAACCATTGGTATTCGAGGGGATCCTGATGGTCTAGTCGAATGACCATAGGTAGGTAATCTGGTACGTGGTTTGCTTGTTTTATTGTGTACTATGTTATAGGTATGTGGTGTACATGTATGCTATGATTTTGTTTCGTGGTCTCATTGAGTATTGAAATTAATATTTTTACTATTGCAGCCATACATTGAAAGCTTGATAGATTCATAAATTGCATAGACTTGGTACATCTTGATAAATTGCACAAGTTTTGTAATCATCATCATCATATTCATCACCACCACCACCACCACCACCACCACCACCATCATCATCATCATCATCATCATCATCATCATCAACATCTTCATCATCCTCACCACCACCATCATGATCTTCATCCTCATCACCATCTTCATCATCATCATTAAATCTAACTCTAACCCTAATTCAATTTCCTTCTATAACTATAACCCTAACCCTCACCCAAATCCTAGAAATAAACCATCTTCTTCATCATCACCATCAACACCACCATCACCATCATCATCACCATCTTCATCATCATCACCATCATCATCTTCATCACCATCACCATCATCATTGCCATGTCTAGGTTCCTCATCAACATCTCCATCATCACATCTTCTTTGTCATCATCATCATCATCTTCATCGCCATCACCATCATCATCAATGTCTTCATCATCATCACCATCTTCATCATCATCATTAACTCTAACTCTAATCCTAATTCAATTTCCTTCTATAAATCTAATTTCCTTCATCATCATCACGCTAGCTATACCTTCCCGATAGACGATTTTGCAGAGTTGACTCCCGTGGCAAAAAATTGCACAGTCCCTCACTGAGAAAAACCCTAGTTTGCAGAATGCACCTACAAGATGACATGTAGGCCATGGGACCAGTGGAGAGGGGCACCCCTAGCACTGTCCTGATGTCCTAAACCCAACAGAGTAGACGGTTTGTTGATCCGAGCCACGGTCTTCATTCTATGGCTCGTTCCATCCAACATCCAAAAGGCCTTCAGGGACACTTGCTGGATACCTGCCGGGGCCATAGAATCCCAATTGTGCGACAAAACCAGGTTCCGGTGAGTCCTACAGGTGTGTCTAGGACAGTTCTAGCTGGGAACGCTAGCCACAAGTTCTCGGTGGACGATTTTGCAAAGTTGACCCTCGTGGGAAAAAATTGCACAGTCCCTCACTGAGCAAAACCCTAGTTTGCAGAATGCACCTACAAGATGACACGTGGGCCACGAGACCGGAGGAGAGGGGAACCCCTAGCACTGTCCTGGCATCCTAAATTCAATAGAGTTGATGGTTCGTCAATCGGAGCCACGGTCATCATTTTATGGCTCGTTCCGTCTCGCATCCAAAAGGCCTTCAGGGACACGTGCCGGGGGCATAGAAGTCCAACCGTGCAGGAAAACTGGGTTTCAGGGAGTCCCGCAAGTGTGTCTAGGGAGGTTCCGACTAGGAACGCTAGTCGTAAGTGCCTGACGGACGATTTTGCAAAGTTGACCCTTGTGTGCAAAAATTGCACACTCCCTCATTGAGCAAAACTCTAGTTTCCAAGATGCACCTACAAGATGACACGTGGGCCATGGGACCAGTGGAGAGGGGCACCCTTAGCACTATCTCGACGTACTGAATCCAATGGATTCGACGGTTCATCGATCGGAGCGACGATCTTCATTCTATGGATCGTTCCGTCCGGCATCCAAAAGGCCTTCAGGGACACCTGCTGGATCCTTGCCGGGGCCATAGAATCCCAACCGTGCAACAAAACCAGGTTCCTGGGAGTTCTATAGGTTTGTCTAGGATGGTTCTAGTTGGGAACGCTAGCCACAAGTTCCCGATGGATGATTTTGCAAAGTTGATCCCCGTGGGAAAAAGTTGCATAGTCCCTTACTGAGCAAAACCCTTGTTTACAAGATGCACCTACAATATGACACGTGGGCCACAGGACCGGAGGAGAGGGGCACCCCTAGCACTGTGCCGGTGTCCTGAATCCAACGGATTTGATGGTTTGTCAATCGGAGCCATGGTCGTCATTCTATGGCTTGTTCCGTCTCGCATCCAAAAGGCCTTCAGGGACACCTGCTGGATACCTGCCGGGGGCATAGAAGCCCAACCGTGCAGCAAAAATGGGTTCCAGGGAGTCTTGCAAGTGAGTATAGGGAGGTTCCGGCTTGGAACGCTAGCCACAAGTGCTTGGCGGATTATTTTTCAAAGTTGACCCCCATGTGCAAAAATTGCACACTCCCTCACTAAGCAAAACCATAGTTTCCAAGATGCACCTACAAGATGACACATGGGCCATGGGACCGGTGGAGAGGGGCACCCCTAGCACTGTCTTGACGTCCTGAATCCAATAGAGTTGACTATTTGTCAATCCAAGCCACGGTCTTCATTCTATGGTTCGTTCCGTCCGACATCCAAAAGGCCTTCAGGACACCTGCTGGATCCCTGTCGGGGCCATAGAATCCCAACCGTGCAACAATACCAAGTTTCGGGGAGTCCTGCAGGTGTGTCTAGGATGGTTCTAGCTAGGAATGCTAGCCACAAGTGCCCGGTGGATGATTTTGAAAAGTTGACCCCCATGGGAAAAAATTGCACAGTCCCTCACTAAGAAAAACCCTAGTTTGCATAATGCACCTACAAGATGACACGTGGGCCACGGGACCGGAGGAGAGGGGCACCCCTAGCACTGTCCCGGCGTCCTGAATCCAACGGAGTCGACGGTTCATCGATCAGAGCCACGGTCGTCATTCTATGGCTCGTTCCATATCACATCCAAAAGGCCTTCAGGGGCTCCTGTTGGATACCTACGGGGGCATAGAAGTCCAACCGTGCAACAAAGCCTGGTTCGGGGGAGTCCTGCAGGTGTGTCTTCTGGGTAGATTCAAGCATTCTCGAGGATCTAAATTTATAATTGCCTTCTGGGTAGATTCAAGCATGGAATAATATTTGGCGGCACTTCCAAGCTCCCCAGACCATTTGATCAGCCACAATATGTGTGACTCCTTTGACGAAAGATAAATTCTGGTGTGGACGGCAGCATTTGATACACTAGCCAAATCTATGTTGTTGGAAGAACTTACATATTTCAACAAAGGAGCATTTTGCAGGTGACTTGAAAATCCCTTCCATTTTTCAGCAATAAAACAAAGAAGTTCAACGTACAGATTTTTAGGCAAGCTTGTCAACCAATCATACAACCGAATACAGGGAGATAACCATGCCCAAAAAATTCAAGCTATTATAAAACTCTTGTTTATCAAGATAAGGATGGACTATGTGTGCATTACGAGAATATACATGAATGAAGTCACTTTGATGAACTTGTCCTCTTGCTTTCTCTAGAATGCGTTTGAAAGCAGGGAGTATTGTCCGAGCTTCTCTTGGTTTACATAAACGTTTATTCCCAAAGCTGACGTCACATAAAACCACTTCCTCAGCTCTCAATTGGGTCAACTTGGGTCTGTAGGTACCTTCCCTTTCATATTGCTCATTATAGAGGTGAATTACCACTTATCAGAGCACGAAATGTAGAACAAAAGGCTAATGGAACACAACGAAGGATTCCCTGGTTCCACTTGTTATTGAAAATGATACTTTCTCTTGACGAAACCGGTAAAAAATATACCTGCATTATAAATGGAAATCTTGTTACAATTTTCGTCGGAAGAAAAGCATAGATACCTACAGCTGCCATATTTCCTTCTGTAAGCCACTCACCCATCGGAAAAGCTAATGTAATAGCCCATTTCCCAACATCTTTCCTCTGCTCAACCCTACACTCGTTTTCCACATGTAATAACTACATTGTTTTGTCGAAAATTGATCTTCTTCTGCTAACAAATGCAAAATGAAGGATTCATTGTCATTGCTACGAGAAGTTCTAAGGTCAATTTCTCATAAAACAAAGATTGTATAAATCCTGTTAAGATCGATATGTTCCAGGTCACGAACCGAGAGCTTCTTTATCTTAGACATAAACAAAAGAGCTTCAGGATGAATACTAGAGAGTTGTTGCTTTACATCTTCAACCTTTTCAGGATGTGGGGGTATAAAACGAGCCATAGAATGAAGACCGTGGCTCGGATTGATGAACCATCGAATTCGTTGGATTCAAGACGTCGGGACAGTGCTAGGGGTGCCCCTCTCCATCAGTCCCATGGCCCACGTGTCATCTTGTAGGTGCATTCTCCAAACTAGGGTTTTGCTTAGTGAGAGACTGTGCAATTTTTTCCCATGGGGGTCAACTTTGAAAAATCATCCACCAGGAACTTGTGGATAGCGTTCCCAGCTGGAACTGTCCTAGACACACCTGTAGGATTCCCCGAAATCCGATTTTATCGCACGGTTCGGATTCTATGGCCCCAGCAGGTGTCCCTAAAGGACTTTTGGATGCCAAATGAAACGAGCCATAAAATGAAGACCGTGGCTCAGATCGACGAACCGTCGACTTTTTTGGATTTAGGACGTCGGGACAGTGCTAGGGGTGCCCCTATCCGTCGGTCCCATGGCCCACGTGTCATATTGTAGGTGCATTCTGCAAACTAGGGTTTTGCTTAGTGAGGGACTGTGCAATTTTTTCCCACGGGGGTCAACTTTGCAAAATCATCCTCCAGGAACTTGTGGCTAGCGTTGTTGGCCCGGTTTTGCAACCAGGCTTAGTGCTATGGGCACCTGCTAACTAGTAGCAGCAGTTTCAATAGAAATAAAAACAATAAACTAAATAAACAATACTATTCATGGATCTAAGCAAGAATCTAAGCAAATAATGTAAACATTTCAAAATCAAGAACAAGAAACATAAGAAATAATTTTTTGTATTGAAAAATGGGGGGCAAGCAAGTGCTTGCGATATTACCTTCAATGGTGAGGGTTGATGTTGAGCAACTCCCAAGATGAGTAGCTCCAAACTCCAAGAGGTCTCCTTCTCCAAGGTTGCTTCAATGGCTAAAAGTGCTCAGGGGAGATTTCAGCAGCATAAGGATGAGATAATGGAAGAATGTGAAATGAGGAGCCCCTACCACCTTTTTATAGGTTTTGGTGCTGGGAAATACCATTTGTGGTTTTGTGGAAACCAAATGGTATTGACCAACATGGTTTAGGTACTTTTCCCTCCTTTTTCCTTTTTTGAATAAAAATAATATTTTAATTCCCTTTTTAATATTTTTGGGAATTTGGACCCTTTTTAAGGGTTTTTTATGATTTTCTTGGAAAAATAATCTTTTTTAATGGAAAAAGGGGTGTACTGAGGTCTTTTGGTGACCTTTTGTTGGTTTCAGAGGCTCAGATGGTGGAAAAGTGGACAAATGGGTCATGTGAGTAAGGGAATGAGCTAGTGAGCACTTTTTAGGTGTTAACAGATTGCCCCCTGATGTGTGAGGGCAGGAGCTCATCGTATGGCCGATAGACATCATAGTTCTTTTGTCCTTTTTTCTGGGGTTTAGGGGAGAGAAGAGACCGGTTGGAGACTGGAGCCACGGCCCTTGGAAGCTGCAAAAACAAAAAATATTACATGGCCTCAATATGAATGAGGTATAATCTCTGATAAAGGACGAGGCGGGCATTCCCATGCTCGTATCAAGACATATACAAAACAATTAGTCCCAAGAAGGGGGATCTAATACGTAAAGAAATATACTGGTACATCATAATGGTCCAGAGGGGACATTATTGTGGGATATACTCATGATCATGACTGATCTCAATAACTGATACATTGGAATAACTGTTGAACTGCTGAAACTGAAGGTGTCCAACATCTGTATGGACTCAATGACTATGAGTCATCTCTGAGAAATAATGTAACTGTATACTCAAGGGAGTATGAAACTGGGGTAAACCTGAATACTGTCGCCATGCGCAACCCGGATCTCTATAGAAAAAGTGTAACTGGTGTTATTCATAGGAAGACTCTCAAATGTGGAGGAGTCAGGAGGTATCCGGGGTCTTGGACTAATAAGTGGAACGGACAAATATCCTGTGCGAGTCTCAACGATGCGATCAAGGTGTTGAAGTCGAGCATGTGAGAAACAACCATTCGGAGAGGCACTGAGGGTTCCTCTCGAAATGATTCATAGGCACTCATCATAAATGGTAATGAGTCCAAGACACAGGGACCTCTAGGTCTATCCTCTGGAATCAATGTAGTTGTCGTCGACAGAGGGAGACTGGCAACTAACAAGGCAATGATGTTTCCTTGATAGGAGCAAGAGGTGTATAACTGAAGTGATGTAGTACTGATGGTAGGACTGACATACTTGTGGGGAAGGAAAATAACTGGGCCAAAAAATGGGTAGACTCAAACTTCCTTTGTTCAGAGCATGATGACATGGTTGACCTGGCAGCGTAGGGAACTGACCTGTAGGTGTGGGGATCATTGTTTTGACTGAATGGTATATATTGACTCTGGGGGGGAGGACGAGCTGATAGGTGCCGTCGAGGGGTTATCAAGGTGACATACTGCAGAATACTCTGAACAAAGGCGACCAAAATGGGGAAGCTGCCATATGAGTAGATGTGATCTGTCGTGGCGCCAAGAGGTACCATTGATTCCTTCTTCGTAGTTTTAATGAGCTCCAAGAAGGGATAAAAGTGTGCTCTGAAATGGTACGGTCCTGAGGATTTTGTGAGCCCAGGACGGCTCATGCTCATGGTTGCTTTCATGTTTAGAGAGTCTGAAAACGGTAAGTGGACTCTGTTGGTGTTTCTTTTTCGTAAGTTTAGTCTCCAAGGCCCGAAAAAGGATAAAATGATGCGGATGGAGAACTCTTCTAGCCGATGTGACTAGAGTATACCTTTTTCGTAATTAGTCTACAAGGTCCGGAAAAGGGGTAAACTTATACCAGGTAGACGCCCTTTCAGATACATTTAGCGAGCATGAAAGGAAGCAAGATTGCTCGGCGATCTTTTCATTGTTTTAGGAGTCAGAAAAGAGCTTAACAGAAACTCCCTAAGTGTCTTTTTCGTAAAGAGGGGTTGCTCGGCCCGAAAAAGGGATAAAATTATACCGAACAAAAATGGATTGATGAGGGCGAGGAAAGGTCTCAAGCATCGTCATCAGCACGGAAAACTGGATCCGGTGACATAAGGATTGTCGAAAACGGAGAACGGCCGATGTGGCACGCAAACCGAGGTGATGAGGGGGCGTGGAAAAAATGCCCGAAAAATATAAAGGTGAGAGCGAGAAATGATCTCAAGCATCATCACGAGCGCGGAAAACTGAATCCGGCTATATAAGGCACGTCTAAAACGGAGAACGGTCGATGTGGCACGTAAACCGAGGCGACGAGGGGGCGTGGAAAAAACGCCCGGAAAATCTAAAGGTGAGAGCGAGAAATGATCTCAAGCATCATCACGAGCGCGGAAAACTGAATCCGGCTATATAAGGCACGTCTAAAACGGAGAACGGCCGATGTGGCACGCAAACCGAGGCCACG
Organism: Larix kaempferi; assembly: GCA_027924585.1. Classification (NCBI taxonomy): domain Eukaryota; kingdom Viridiplantae; phylum Streptophyta; class Pinopsida; order Pinales; family Pinaceae; genus Larix; species Larix kaempferi. The sequence continues at coordinate 16,770,100 of BSBM01000535.1, read as the reverse complement.
AGGGAGGCTAAAAAATGGTCAAAAAATGGACCCCGTGAAAACGGGAAACGGAAGGAACCTCTATGAAGTTCTCGCTGTGCTGATCCCAACGGTACCAACGGTTTGAGAAATGGACTTCGTATGACCCCGCAATGGTTGTTTGAAATTTGTGGAATTTCTATAAATAAGATGTGGGGCCCAATATGACTTGTCATTGTTACGTGCGAGTTTGATAGAGCTGTCAGAGCTATTTCTCGATTTCCGGGAGATTTCACCGTTGGTTTTCGATTTAGCGAGTTGCAGGTAACTCTATTCGCCTTAACCTTGTCAATTATGTCTTTTTTGTTTGGCGGTGGGCCCCCGAAGGCCGCGAAACTTCATGTTGACTCTCCAACGTGGAACCGCGCGGGTTTCGGGGCTGAACCTGCGATGAACCGCGCGGGTTTTAGGCTCACAGTCGCGATGTTCATCGCGACTGTGAGGTCGGAACCCGTGATGTTCATCGCGTGTTCATGGGGGATAGTCGCGATGTTCATCGCGACTGTCCTGCCAAAATCCGCGATGGTCATCGCGGGTTTTTGCATGGATCCCGCGATGGTCATCGCGGCTTTTTGTGGAAAAGCCGCGATGGGCAGCGGGGATTTTTGTGTAAAAGTCGCGATGGCATTTTTGTAAATTTTTTGTGCTGGGGCTAAAAATTTCCTGTGTTTTCCTAGCAGGATGTTGCGGAGAGCTCAGTCCGTGTGGCGGGAGAGAGAGATTGATGCCGAGATCATGTTGAGGATTGAGACTGATGGAGGGGTGAGACAGACCCTAGCCATGAGCGGACTCTTGAAGTTCGCTTAGATTCCTCCTATCCGTTCAGTGAGGCGACTCCTGAACAAGCTCGTGCAGTGGTGGGTGCCGGCAGAGGGTGCCTTCATTATTGGTGGTGAGAGGTTAGAGATTACTCTCACTGATGTATATTTTTTGACTGGTTTGCCTCGCTTGGGTGAGGTGGGTGATATTTCTCCGAGGTTGCCTCCGGGTGTGGATATGGAGGACCTCTTACAGACCTTCTGTGTGGATGACGCTGTTTTGGTAAACAGCTCTATTAGTCTGAAGTTCCTACGTGAGTGGGATATGCGGGCTGTTGGTGCCTGTGTTCTGAGGGTTTTGGGTGCTGCTGCACCACATCGTATGTCTGGGGGGCAGACGATGATGGTGGATTCCGTTCTACGGGGTACTTATTACGCCTGGGCGCAGATGTTCTTGGCTGGTGTCCGGAGAGATCTGGACAAGGCCGTGAGAGAGGGAGGCGAGTTTTGTTACGCCTCTTTTTTATGCTGTTTTTTCTTCGAGCGGGTGCCGACCTTGCGGCCACATGTACCCGTTCGTGCTGGTCTTCCGAGCGAGCCTCGTATGATGAGGTGGGGGCAGATGATGCCCCATGCTGGCGGTGGTATCCGTGGCTACTTCACAGAGGACTTTTATCAGCAGTGGGAGCAGATGCCTCTGGTGATCGAGGACTATCCCTACGCCGGCATGGACTACCGGGGTGATCCAGAGATGCCACGTGCCCCAGGACAGGCCTGGAGCTTAGACGGTATGTTTTTGTGTATTATGTGATATTATATCATATGTAGTTTGATTTATTATGATGATATATGTTGTATAGTATCTGATGGTTTTACTCGCTTTGTGCAGATATGGGTCCAGTACCACCACCCGACTAGGTGGCTCGGCAGGGGCGGGCGATGGTGGTCGCTCGTCCCCCTGTGCCTGTACGTCCTCCTCGCGGTGGAGGATATGCAGCCCGTGGGCGAGGGGTTGGCCCTCACGACGACGCTATAGATGGTGTCCGACGGACTTTAGCCCGGATCGTAGATGGGCTCCCCGAGGATGGCTGGAGGGACCTTGATCGGGACATTTTGCAGGGATGTCTTGGTGCGCCGCCTGAGTGGCAGTCACTTCTGTTGAGGGCAGCGGTGTTCGTTGCGAGACACGGGGGTGGTAGAGGAGATGCTCCGGGAGGGCCGGCTCAGGGGAGGATACGTCTGAGGGACGATCCAGCTGGGCCAGCAGAGCGGCGAGTTCGGGGTCGTCATGACCCGGCGGGGCCGGCGGAGGAGGAGCCGGAGGAGGAGCCTGAGGATCCTCAGGATCCAGATGAGTAGATGATACAGTATCTGCCCCCAAATGCTGATGAGCATGTGGGGAAGCATTTTTTGTATGACAGATGTATTTTTTGTATATCGAGTGCTGAGGGCACTTATGACGTGTTGACTATTTGATTTGTATATATATGTGGATATATATTTTAGATATATTGTCGTGTATGCACGTGGATGCACATTTGTCTTTTATATGCCCGTGGAGGCACATGTTATGCACGTGGATGCAGTGTGTTTATGTATGCCCGTGGAGGCACCTGTTATGCACATGGATGCATTATTTGGTTTGTTTGTTTTATGCCCGTGGAGGCACATGTTATGCACTTGGATGCAATATTGGTTTTTTGTATATGCCCGTGGAGGCACATGTTTTGCACATGGATGCATTTTTCGTTTATGGATATGACCTGATGTGATTGGTGTGCCAGTCGAGGACACTGTTGGCCATATTATCTGCTACACTATTGAGGTGTCTTGGGATATGTGTGAATGTAATGGATTCAAACTGTCTAACCATTTGTTTAGTGCGCAGGAATTTTCTGAAAAGACAGGGATCGCGTACCTGGTAATCATTGTTGAGGTGGGAAACTAGGAGCTGTGAGTCCAAGAAAACGTTGAGGTGACGTATGCTCATCTGGAGACCAGCGGCCAGGAGACCGGTCACGGCATCGTATTCAACTTGATTATTGGTGGCGGCACCTAAACATACTCCATCAATGTGAATTAACTCATGTGAAGGGGAGTATATTACCCAAGCTGCGGAGGCGAGATTGGGAGACCAACGGCTTGCACCATCAGCGAAACCGACATGGCAGAGTGGAAGAGGCTCCATCTGTGGTCATGCAGAGAAAAACAAATATTTAGGTTTTTGAAATTTTTTGTGAACGAAAAATGTATGCCTATACTAAAATGGACGATGGTGTCCATCATATTTTCTATGGGTAAAATCGTTTAAGGTACAACCCGTTGCGTGGGTTGCGTAAGGTGTTTCCTTCTGAATCGGTCAGAATGTATGCCCCCTGCCCGAGGCAGGTGTGTATGATGTAGGGGCCTTGCCACATAGACACGAACTTTCCCTTTCCGGTTTTATCATGAGCTTGATCGTAAGCGAGGACAAGGTCTCCCTCCGAAAAGGTTCTTGGGTGGACGCGTTTGTCGTAACTTAGTTTCGATCCTTGTTTAGCAGCTTCCATGTTTTGAATGGCTGTGCGCCGATCTTCATCGGCCTGCTCTAGGAGCAGTAAACGTTGCTCGATCGGGGAAGTATCCGGTAGGAGCTCAACGACGATATGTAAGGCTGGGATCTGGCACTCAATAGGGAGGAAAGATTCGACGCCGTGAACTAAATGGAAAGGGGTAAAACCGGTGGCGGTTTTGGTTGAGGTGTGGTAGGCCCATAGTGCCGGGAAAAGCATGTGATGCCAATTGGATTTGTGCTTGTCTACAGTGCGTTGGAGAATGGTCTTCAAGATTTTATTGATCGCTTCGACTTGGCCGTTTCCTTGGGGATAGTAAGCGGAAGAGAAATGGTGTTCAAATTTCAACATGGTTGATAATTCCTTCCAGACGGCATCTTCGAAGTGAGAGCCGTGGTCAGAGATTAGCTGTTGTGGTACTCCGAAACGAGCGATAACATGGTTGAAGAAAAACCGTGCTGCAGTGTCGGCTTTGCAATTATAGGTCGGCATGGCTTCTGCCCACTTGGTGAAATAATCCACGGCCACAATAATGTGTTTGTGACCGCCGGCTGACGGGGGGTTGCAGTCGAGGAAGTCGATGGCCCATTTGCAGAATGGTCCAACAGTGATGACTGGATGAAGGGGGGCAGGGGGGGTTCTTGCTTTGGGGGCAAATAGCTGGCAGTTCTGGCAATGCTTGACTGCTGTGATGCAATCAGTAAACAATGATGGCCAAAAGTAACCGGCCCGAATGATTTTCTGGGCGGTGGCCATGCCGGAGAAATGGCCTCCACAGGCACCGCTATGACAATCATTGAGGACTTGTTCTGCCTCACTATGGGATAGGCAGCGGCGTAAGATAGTATCAATGCCGCGTCGGTAAAGTACATCCCCAATCAGTAGGTATCGGGGGGCATGGTGTCGTATGCGACGGCGGCCATCACGATCGATGTGTGGTCGGAATTTTTGCGTACGAAGGTAAGTCAATATGTCTCCATACCAAGGGTCGTCAGACGAAATAATGAAGATCTGCTCGTCAATCAGGTCCGTTTGGATCACGGGTGATGTTGAGGAGGATGGGAGGTCCGTGATGAGGTGAGCTAGCGCGAGGGCTTTGGTGCTTTTGGGAGTTTTGAAAGTGAGGTCATATTCCTGGAGGATAATGACCCATTTAGCAACACGTCCTTGTAGGAGCCGCCGGGTGAGGAGGTAGACCATGGGGTTGGAGTCGGCGACAACCGTGGTATGACTAAGCAAAATATAGTGTCGCAGTTTTTGTACGGAAAAGACTACAGCTAGGGCTAATCTTTCCTCGTATGGGTAACGTAGAGGTGGGCCGGACAAGGTCTGGCTGACGTAATAAATCACATGCTCTTTGTGGGAAGCATCTTCTTGGACCAAAACTCCGGACACGGCATGTTCAGATGCCGAGACGTAAAGGGTGAAGTTTTGAGAGAAATCCGGTGGGGATATCAAGGGGGCTTGTGTGAGAGCTTTCTTGAGGGCTTCGAATGCCGTGTCTGCTTGCTCATCCCAAACAAAGGGTATGTGGGTACGAAGTAAGCGTAAGAATCCATGGACTTTGGTGGCGTAATCCGGAACAAAGCGCCTAAGAAAATTGGACCGCCCTTGTAAGCTCTGAAGCTGCCGAAGCGTGCGAGGGGGGGGAAGTTCTAAGATGGCTTTGACTTTCAGGGGATCGACAGTGATTCCGTCTTGGGAAACAATGAAACCCAACAACCGGCCCGCCGGGACGCAAAAGACACACTTGTGTGGGTTCAAGCGGATTTTATACTTGCGACAACGCAGGAAAACTTGCCGGAGGTCGTTAAGGTGGTCTGATCGTTTTCGGGAACGAGCTGTGAGGTCGTCGAGGTAGACTCGCAAGATATGGACCAAGTCGTGAAAGCAATAGGTCATGGCTCACTGGAAAGTGGCACCAGCATTTTTAAGGCCAAATGGCATGACGCGATAGGCAAAGGTGCCCCATGGGGTGGTAAAGGCAGTCTTGTACTGATCCTCCTTGCGGATGTGAATCTGGTTATATCCGGAAAACCCGTCCATGAAGGATAGGACCTCATGGCCCGCACACTCATCAATGAGTTGGTCAATGAATGGCGTGGGGAAATTGTCTTTTGGACAAGCGTGGTTTAGATCGTGGAAGTCAGTGCATACTCTAAGGGTGCCTTGCTTTTTGTTGACAGGAACGGGGTTCGACACCCAGGTGGTGTACGGAATAGGGTAGATGAACCCTGCTTTTCTAAGTTTCTCGACTTCAGCCTTAACAGCGGGGAGCTTGGAAGGGTGAATAGGTCGCTGTTTCTGACGAACAGGGGGTACTTCCGGCCATGTATCGATGTGGTGTTCAATAATGGCGGGGTCGAGACCAGGCATCTCGGTATAGGACCAGTTTAAGACATCACGGAACTCTTGAAAGAGCTTTTTGTACGCCTGAGTTTCTGCTTGAGTGCAAGATGCGCCCAGCGAGATGAGCTCAGGTTTCCCTGGTGTTGTGGAAATGTCTATCTGTATAGTGGGGGAAATGTTTGACATGTTCCCTTCTTCAAAGGCATCCGGTGCTCGGATGGGGTCCTTTAACCAATCGACTTTGGTGGGTATGAAGTCTTTCGACTCGATCGATAGCTGGTTGGATGCGGTGGAGGTAGATGCTTCCGGGAGGAAGTACGAGCGATGATGCATATCATCCCAAGGGTAGTTGGGTGCAGTGAGTGTCTCCAAAATTTGCTCGTCAGTATTGAAGTAGTCAGACCATAAATCAAGGGGTTCTGGTTTGAAGGTTGTTGAAATCATATATATCGTATTGACTTCTTCTGACGAGGATGATGGTGGGGGGTGGATCTCCTCAATGAGGGGAGGAGATATCTCTAAGTCGGCATTGTTTAACTCGTACAACGCTGCTCTATAGTCAGGTAGATCAGGGCAATGGTGAGAGTAGTGGCCGTAAACACTGCATATAGCACAAGGATGGTTAGTGCGCAGTGATTTGTCGCGAGGCTGTAGAGGTGGCTCTAATCTGACTACTGGGATGTCGATGTCATCGTCCAACATATTCATATGCTCTTGGAGTGCCGGTAAATGTGGGCATTGATGAGTTGGATGGCCAATTTCATCGCATAATGAACATTTGGGGGGAGCTCGAAACACCGGTGGGGGTTTGACTGCCTTAGGAGGTGGTATAGCAGTGTATGGTTGTGGACCTCTGCCCCCAGTGGGCTTAGCAAGAAGAGGGGGATCCTTTGACGTCGAAGCAATCGTGAGACCAGGAGGAGGTTTCATTGACGACGAAGGGATATTGAGGTTAGGAGGAGGTGTCGTTGACGACGAAGGGATTGCGACACCAGGAGGAGGCTGATTTGTGGTAACAATAGGTTGTACCGGTTGGAGGATGACGTCAGGTGTCGGTGGTCGAACGGGAGGCGGAATATACCACACGGGTAATCCCAATGTTAGCCCGGGTAGGCTAAGGGTAGCCATAACCGGGGCGCTTACTACACCCGAAGGAGGAAATAGGAAGGGGATGGTGTGGATGGGTGTAACACCAATGTGACTGGGGATCAATGGTGGTGGACCACCGGACATTTGCGTATTCTGCGAAAGAGTACAGAGGTTTGCGACTTGGGTCTCCGGTGACGGTGGTGGAATGGCCTGGAATGTAGAGGTCATTGGTGTATCCGAATAAAGTCCGGGTGCCACAGAAGACACAAAGGAGGTAACTGCACTAGAAGCGGGTTGTTCAATCATGGGAAGAACATTCTCGGGTGCTGCAGGGGCGTTGGGATCATAGTAGGTGAGTTGGTCAATTTTGACCACGCGTCCCTCGTGGGGGAACATCATGGTGCGGAAAACGGAGGAGGCGACCGCTTTCATGGCGTACATGTAACTGCGGCCAAGTAAAAGGTTATAGTCGAGCTGGGCGTTAATGACCTCTATATCGATGAGCACAGTTTTCCCACCTAATTGGACGGGTACCTTGGGTAATAAACCTTGAGGTTGAGCTGACCGGCCGTCGTAGGCCCGCAAGGCAGTGGTGGATTGCTGGAGAGCAGGGGATCCCAACTTCTGCCAAACAAAAGTGGACATGACGCATGTGGAGGCACCCTCGTCGATGATACATCGATGGATGACAAGATTCCGAATAGAAACGGAAACTTGGACTGCTATGGTAGAAGGCAGCCGTGGTTCAGATTGGTCTAAATCAAAGGTCATCAAGTTCGAATCATTTGGGTCAATCGCCCCAATGGCGGAAAGTAAAGTCTTGTGCTGAGTAGGACAGGTTTTTAAGACTTCTAACGCAGACATGGCTGCGGGAGATTGAGCTAAGTCATCTACAATGTTGTAGTTGGACGCAGCCCGTGCATTGGGGTTGTTGTTGATTCGGCGTAGGGGAAAGCGAGGTGCTTTAGAAGCGCCGTCGAGTGGAACCTGAGGGATACGCAATGTTTGATCAGTGGGATGAGCACTAGTATCCTTTTCAGTGGGGGGGGCTTCAGCAGTCGGTCCGTATTGGTTTCGACGGGTTTGGATATTGACGTCGACAGTGGACATCATCAATAAGTGGTGGGTGCCTGAATCAAACATGGGTTGGTCAGGAGCTGCGTAGGTAATTTGTTGTGGTTGCACGTTGCCCTGTGGGGGGGCTAACGGCTGAGTTTTCACCACTCCTTGTGTTGGAAAAGGGTTTTGTAGTACCAAAGGTTGTTGTGGAGGTGGTGGGGGGTTGGGTGGTGGCTGAGGAGCCGCCTGCCCTTGACGATGGGCGTCATTTGTCCATAGTTGTCGAGCTCGCTCGAGATGTGGGCAAGCGTGGGTATAGTGGCCATAGACACCGCAAATGGAACAAGGATGGTTTGTTCGTAAATTAGCATTTTTGGGTTTCTTAGGTGGCCGATCAGGATTCTGATGAGCGGGAGCCGCGTTATTTTCTTGCGGAGGATGGGTAGGTTGTGGAGCTTGGTTACGGTTTTGATTGTTTCCACGGTTGCGTCCTCTTCCGCGGTTTGGTTGCCCACCCTGGCTGCGTTGGTTATTTTGGTATTGGGGCTAATGTTGTTGTGCGTACACATGCCCTTGAGCATTGGGGGGATTCTGAGGAGCCACAGGTGCGGGAGCAGGTTGCGGTGGATAGTACGCAGGTGGAGTTGGAGGTGGTCCAGTTGCCTGCTGGGGTTGTTGGTACCCCTGAGCTGGTGGAGGTGTGAGGTTAGCCGGTGCAACCGGTTGTGGGTAATGCATGGGCTGTTGTTGGAACTGCATGGGGTTTTGTACCGTAGGTTGAGCATAGTATGTAGGGGGTACATATGCTGATGGCGCTTGGCCATAACAATGTTGTGGACAAGAGGGTCCATGAACGTGATGGGTCTGGTTTGTTGGAGCATAAGAAGTTGTCGCCCCGGAGCTAGATGTAGCCCTAGAAAGGTCTGGGGCGGGCATGGTGCTCACCATACTGAAAGGTTTTGCTTGCGGTGTAATTTGGCCAATAATGCCATCAGCGGCATGTGATGCCCCCGGTGTGTCACCGCGTGCAGAGTCACCTCGTGGGGCGTCAGGTATGATTGTGTATAGGTAACCTGACTGGGCATAGATAAGATCAAACTGTTGGGCCTTAAGGATGGCCTCCTCCTCAGACTGGGGTCTTTCAGATGCTACATCCTTCGCAATGAGAGGAAGGAGGGATTTAAGGAACCAGTCTAAAAAGATTCGGTCGTCTAATTTGATCTTGCATAGGCTTCGGCGCCGACGCCAATCATGAATATGGTCAGTGATATGCGTGGCCGTGTTCTGTCTGCAAGACAGTAGGATCTCGACGCCCGCATCGTAGCGGATAGGTAGCTGGAAGAATTGTAGAAAGGTCGAGGTAAGGGAGGTAAATGTGGAATGCGTCCCATGGGGTTGCTCGATGTACCATTTGGCTGCGGAGCCAGTGAAGGTGCGTTGTAAAAGCCGTAGGCGGATTGAGTCATCCACTATGGAGTTGGAGGAACACCATAAATGGAAGGACATGATGTGATTTTGGGGGTCTTCTCCAGCCTTTCCCTCAAACTTAGGGATGTCAGAAGGAAGCTTAGTGGGCATATGGGGCCAAGTAGGATCATGTCTGATGGGGTCATTTGTGAGCCTAGCTAAATCTGGCAGGTTGAGACTTGCCATGTATGGTAGATTAGCGGATGTGGTGACCGGAACCGGGACCTGCCTAGCCATTGTGGTATGGTGTAGGGGTCCAGTAGCGCCTATAGGTATGCTAGGTATGGAGGGTATGTGTCCTCCAAAAGGTGTGGCCTGATATGGGTTAGCGCTCCCAAGTGCAACTTGGGTTACACTTGGGTTAGGAATCACACTAGGGATTCCTGGTATAGCACTGCCAAGTGCAACATGAGTTACACTTGGGTTAGGAATCGCACTAGGGATTCCTGGGATAGCACTCCCAAGTGCAACAGGAGTTACACTTGGGTTAGGAATCGCACTAGGGATTCCTGGGATAGGGTTTGTGGAAACCGAAGGGGGTATGACCCCCATGTTGGGCATGCCCATGACAGGTGGTGGCCCTGTGCTAGGCATTCCTGAATGTGGAGTGTTACCCATATTGGGCATACCCAAGGGGGTGGTTGTTGCCGCGGATGGTACTACCGCAGAAGGGTCTGCGGATGTCTGACCTATGGTAGATGTAAATAGTGGATCAAATGGTGTTCCAGACATAATTGTGGTTGGTGGTAACTCGGTGGGGTTTTCGGATTCTACCTCCAAATCAAAGGTGAAGTGGGGTATGTCAGAATCGGATGACCGTCTAATTGATTGACGTTGTGTCGAATCAAGGGATAATGCTCTGCGTCCGTGACGTGGAGAGCCAAGTGGACTAAACTCTGGGAGTTCGCCCTGTAGACGACGAGAACGTCTAGAATTCTCAATGGTGAGAATATGTTTTTTATGTAAAAATATGTTTTAAGTATCAGGTGGTGATATGTATGTAAAAGACTCAAAACCCTAATGCAACCAAGGGTGCAAGAAGGGGAGTGAAAAAAGAAGGCTCACAGGCCAAAAAATCAATCCTCAAAAAATGCACTTATTCTAGCAGCTGTGCTACAATAAGTGGAGGAATGCAACAACTGGTCAGAATACCAACATGCAAGCGGCTCCTAGAAAAAATAGGTGTAACTAGACTCAAAAGGTGGTAAAGATCATGCAAACACCTAATCTAAAAGTATTGTGACTCAAACAGACGATATCCTCTACAAGGTGATGAAATCCAAGTCAGACAATATGAATGTTGAGACAACGGCTAGATATCCCCCTACCGGGAGGGACACCGGGTAATCAATCCTAAAAGACAGGCTACTAGGATACTCCGTTCATGACGCGTCGAGAAAAGGTAAATCTGCCGTTTGGTCCTTTGATCGCAATATCCCAATACAGGGATATCCCGAGAACTGCGAATGGTAGCCCTTCGGTTACTGAATGGGTTTCGGTATCCCACTCAGGCTTCCGGAACCATCCTCGCGACTTCAACCCTCCTAGGGGAGAGGCCTTCCCACAAACCGGTTGTGACCGCGCCAAAAAGTACTAAGAGATTTTAGCTCCCTAATTGGACAACTTCTATGTCTCAGATGTATGAACTGAGGGGTGTTATTGGAACACCTATCCCCCCAATACTACCTAGCTACAAGAATTCTTTTAGTGTTCCCCAAGTGGGGTTAAAAGTGTGTTCAAATTAAGGTACGTTTTAAGGCTTAGTTCAATTAAGTGATCGTGTGAGTGCACGTGAGGTGTTGTAAACTGAACTTGAAAAAATTAAATGCTTTAAGAGAAATTTTCAAAAAATAAAGGATTTTTCGAAAATAAAAAGCAAATATTTAAGACTTTTTTCACTAAAAGGAATTAATATGCTTTTCAAAAAAAAAAACTCAAAAAATAAAGGATTTCTTGGATTTATGAAAGCAAATAATAAACTCCTTTTTAAAAGAAATAAATGGATTTCTTCGTTTCAAGAAAAATTGCTAAGGGTAAGATTCTAAAGAAGTAAACAAGAAAAAATTTGAATCTAGATGAAAATGCAAAATGAGTCTTTCTTTCACTTTCTTGAAAATTTTTAAAAAGATTTCTAGATATGCACTTTTAAATAGTAAAATTTTTTTCAAAGCTGTAAAATATGCAGAATGCAATACTGTAAAAAATGTGCTATGGGCAGAAAGTACAGTAAAAAATATTTTTCAAAATCGGGATGGCCGAATGAAAAATTCAGCCGCGCGGGTTTTGGACGAACAGCCGCGATGGGCTGCGCGGGTTTTGGACGAACAGTCGCGATGGACCGCGCGGGTTTTGGCCGCACAGTCGCGATGGACCGCGCGGGTTTTAGCTGCACAGTCGCGATGGACCGCGCGGGTTTTGGCCGCACAGTCGCGATGTACAGCGCGGAAATCGGCCGCCAAGCCGCGGCGTGCAGCACGGAAAAACGCAGAAAAGTCGCGATGGACCGCGCGACTGTCTGGAAAAAGGCTGCGATGGACCGCACGGAAAAATGCAGAAAAGTCGCGATGGACCGCGCGACTGTCTGGCAAAAAACCGCGAGGCGGAAGCCGTGCACGGAAACTGAGAAACGAACCCGAAAATTAAAAATTTCGGGCTGTTTATGGGGCCAAATCTCAGAGCAGCAATGGATCTGCTGTCTAAGATGGCAGATCTATGGATCTAAAGGTTAAAAACTCATAAAAACTAAGATTTAAAGGTAAAACTAGAGATCTAAAGTTCAAACCAAAACGGAGTCGCCAAAAACTATTGGCCCGGTTTTGCAACCAGGCTTAGTGCTATGGGCACCTGCTAACTAGTAGCAGCAGTTTCAATAGAAATAAAAACAATAAACTAAATAAACAATACTATTCATGGATCTAAGCAAGAATCTAAGCAAATAATGTAAACATTTCAAAATCAAGAACAAGAAACATAAGAAATAATTTTTTGTATTGAAAAATGGGGGGCAAGCAAGTGCTTGCGATATTACCTTCAATGGTGAGGGTTGATGTTGAGCAACTCCCAAGATGAGTAGCTCCAAACTCCAAGAGGTCTCCTTCTCCAAGGTTGCTTCAATGGCTAAAAGTGCTCAGGGGAGATTTCAGCAGCATAAGGATGAGATAATGGAAGAATGTGAAATGAAGAGCCCCTACCACCTTTTTATAGGTTTTGGTGGTGGGAAATACCATTTGTGGTTTTGTGGAAACCAAATGGTATTGACCAACATGGTTTAGGTACTTTTCCCTCCTTTTTCCTTTTTTGAATAAAAATAATATTTTAATTCCCTTTTTAATATTTTTGGGAATTTGGACCCTTTTTGAGGGTTTTTTATGATTTTCTTGGAAAGATAATCTTTTTTAATGGAAAAAGGGGTGTACTGAGATCTTTTGGTGACCTTTTGTTGGTTTCAGAGGCTCAGATGGTGGAAAAGTGGACAAATGGGTCATGTGAGTAAGGGAATGAGCTAGTGAGCACTTTTTAGGTGTTAACAAGCGTTCCCAGCTGGAACCATCCTAGACATACCTGCAGGACTCCCCGGAACCCCATTTTGTCACACGGTTGGGATTCTATGGCCCCGGCAGGGATCCAGCAGGTGTCCTTGAAGGACTTTTGGATGCCGGACGAAACGAGCCATAGAATGAAGACCGTGGCTCGGATCGACGAACTATCGAATCCGTTGGATTCAGGACATTGGGACAGTGATAGGGGTTCCCATCTTTACCAGTCCCATGGCACACGTGTCATCTTGTAGGTGCATTATGCAAACTAGGGTTTTGCTCAGTAAGGGACTGCATAATTTTTTCCCACAGGGGTCAACTTTGCAAAATCATCCACCAGGCACTTGTGGCTAGCGTTCCTAGCTGGAACCGTCCTGGACACACCTGCAGGACTCCTCGGAACCCATTTTTGTCGCATGGTTGGGATTCTATGGCCCCGACAGGCATCCAACAGGTGTCCCTGAAGGCCTTTTCGATGCCGGACGGAACGAGCCATAGAATGAAGACCATGGCTCAGATTGACAAACCATCAACTCAGTTGGGTTTAGGACATCGAGCCAGTGCTAGGGGTGCCCCTCTCCACCAATCCCATGGCCCACATGTCATCTTGTAGGTGCATTCTGGAAATTAGGGTTTTGCTCAGTGAGGGACTGTGTAATCTTTTCCCACGGGGGTCAACTCTGCAAAATCGTCCATCGGGAACTTACGGCTAGCGTTCCCAGCTGGAACCATCCTAGACACACCTGCAGGACTCCCTGGAACCCGGTTTTGTCTCACGGTTGGGATTCTACGGCCCCGACAGGTATCCAACAGGTGTCTCTGTAGGCCTTTTGGATGCCGGACGAAATGAGCCATATAATGAAGACCGTGGCTTGGATCGACGAACCGTCAACTCCGTTGGATTCAGGACGTCAGGACAATGCTAGGGGTACCCCTCTCTACCAGTCCCATGGCCCACGTGTCATCTTGTAGGTGCATTATGCAAACTAGGGTTTTGCTCAGTGAGGGACTATGCAATTTTTTCCCACGGGGGTCAACTCTGCAAAATCGTCCGCCGGGCACTTGTGGCTAGAGTTTCCCTTCTTATGGTGAAAAATGGGATGGTGATGGTGACAACATGGGTAGGCAGAGCACGGTGAGGATGATGATGATGATGATGATGATGATTAGGGTGAGGATGATGATGATGAGGGCGAGGATGATGAGGATGAGGATGAGGATGAGGGTGATGATGATGATTATGAAACTTGTACAATTTATCAAAAAAAACATAGGATCATGAAGATGTTGATGTTGATGTTGAAGATGATGATGATGAGGATGATGAATATGATGATGATGATGGTGGTGGTGGTGATGAAGATGATGATGATGGCGATGGTGATGATGATGATGAGGGTGAGGAGGATGAGGATGGGGATGAGGATGAGGGTGATGAGGATGATGATGATGATGCAGATGAGGATGTGGATGAGGGTGAGGATGATGAGGATGATGATCATGATGGTGGTGGTGATGATGATGAAGATGTTGGTGAGGAGGGTGATGAGCATGATGATCGTGATGATGAATATGTTGACGATGATGATGATGATGAAGATAATGGTTTACCGTGATGATGATGAGGATGAGGATGAGGGTGAGGATGACGATGATGATGATGATGATGATGGTGGTGGTGTTGGTGATGAAGATGATGATGATGATGATGGTGGTGGTGGTGATGAAGATGATGATGATTAGGGTGAGGATGATGACGATGAGGGTGAGGATGATGAGGATGAGGGTGATGATGATGATTACGAAACTTGTTCAATTTATCAAAACAAACATAGGACCATGAAGATGTTGATGTTGATGTTGATGATGATGATGATGATGGTGGTGGTGGTGATGAAGATGATGATCATGATGAAGATGATGAAGATGATGATGATGGCGATGGTGAAGATGATGATGAGGGTGAGGATGATGAGGATGAGAATGAGGATGAGGGTGATGATGATGATTACAAAACTTGTGCAATTTATAAAAACAAACATAGGACCACGAACATCTTATTTTTGTTCATCAATACAACATTATCAAGGAATATAATTAAACTAGTTAGGTATTTCATTTTCCATGGATTCTGGATGATTACTTTTGCATTATGACAGGTGGAAAATGGACATATGAAAGAGGTAAAGCACAAACTAGGGTCTTACATTGCTACAACAAATCTTGGAATTAACATCCCATTTAGCGTCCCTTTTTAGTGTAATTTTTTTTTTCATTGAGTGGTCAAAGTAGACGCTAAATGGGACATGTCATGGACAAAATTTAAAGAGTCTAAAATAATGTCTTTTTTTGCTTCCTAGATAGCATCCTTTCTAATGTCTAAAATAACGCCCTTTTTTTTGCTTCCAGAATAGCGTCCAATTTTGCTTCCTAAACAACGTCAAGGTTTGCTTCATAAATAACATCCTATTTTTCTTCCTACAGATCGTCAGCTTTTACTTCCTAAATGACATCCCCATAAGCGCCCTATTTTCATCCTTAAAAGCGTCATGTTAGCATTTATGTTTGCATCTACATTAGCGCCATATTTGCATCCAAATTAGCATCCAATTTTGCATCCATATGTGCTACCACTTTATCATCCCATTTTGCGCCATGTTTTACTTCCAATATGCACCAATTTTCACTTCTAATTTTGCACCAATTTTTGCTTCCTTTTTTGCATCGTGTTTTGCTACCAAGATGCAGTCAAATTTTTCTTCTATTGTTGCACCATATTTTGCTTCCTATGTAGTGCCATGTTTTGCATCCAAAGTAACATCTTATTTTTCTACCATATCAACGCCATGTTTGGCTTCCTCATTAGCGTCAAATGTTGGGCCTCTTTTTAACGCCTAGTTTTGCATCTCTATTGATGTCAACATTAGCACCATGTTTTGCTACCACTTTAGCACCCAATTTATCGTCCATTTTTACTCCCACACTATCGCCACATTTTGCTTCCTGTTTAGAAACTAATATAAATTATCACAACAAATATTTTTTTAGAAATACATTGCGATATCATTAGGGCATGGAGGAATCGAACCACTAACATCCTGCTTGTAAGGCAGGCGCTCTTCCATTGAGCTAGCACCCTTTAAGAATTGGGGAGAGGAGCAATATTAACATCTGGATTGCATGATTCGTAATTCTAATAAAAGACAATATGCATTGGTTTCAACTATTAGATTGAATATCATATTGGAGTTTTTTGTGCAAAATGGTTCTCCTTAAAAATATTGGTATGTTGTTGTATGATTTCATTTGTCTTCAGTTTTATTATTGCTTAATAAGGAAATAATATATGGTTGATAATATTCAAGATACCTATTATTTGGTTTTAACTAAAATTTGATATTAGTGCCATTGGGAGATTTCAACTCATCCAAAAGATTTAGATCGATTGGTATCATAGAAATATATTTATGAATCTATGGAATTGCAGTAAGGCATCCATGGGAAAATATCATAAGAGAGTGATACTTTAGGAACTATAGGAGATGAATAAACAAATCTATGAGGATAATGAACAACTAGAAAAGACTTTCTAGTAATTGGACGACAAGAATGAAGAGTTGCATACAACTTTGTAAAGCCATGTGAAGCTTCTTAAGGAGAAAAATGTCTAGGTTGTGGAAAATATAGTGTAATAGTTGGCTTGTAAGAAATCCATATTGATGAGTCTTTAAATGGAGGTGGAAAATATTAAGAAAGAAAGGAGCCTTGTTTTGACTCAAGATGTGCATACCATGATTGAGGGAATTTTAGGGTAAGCACTTCAACTTCACCCCTTGCTCAATTTCAATCAACATATGAGTGTTTTGGTAGTTTTGAATTTCATACCAAAGAGATAGGCTTGAATTTTTTGCAAAGGATGGGTTTTGATGGCCAATGTCTTGAAAATCATGATTAAGGCATGAAGAGCCCCATTGCAGTGAACTCTAGACTACAACATGTGCATTTAGGATATTATGGTGGTAAGGAAGTCAAAGGTGGATGTTCTAAGACACATTTAAATAATGTGAAAGCCTGAAAGATAATCTTTGTGGAGGCTCAATATTGAGCAAATACAACAACTCTAACCAAAGAATAGATCACAAAGAATGATCAACATCCCTTTGTAAGCTCTGAGAAAGGTAGCAAGAAAACAAGTTAAGCACCCATGTACATTCCAACAGTTGGAAGAACAAGTAACTTGGGAGAGAGAAATCCCAAGTGAAAGTAAGAAAGGTTTCAGAACTAGAAAGCTTTATAAGCCAATTACAATTATGTGAACCATTTATTTGCTAGGACATCAATAAATATTATGTACATAGAACAACCAAAATATTACTATTTTCATGGACGATTCATCAATAATGACTCAACTTCTCTTGAAAATGCCATTACGAAGAATACTATAATATAGGCTGGAGTGCTCGGACAATGCTATAAGTACAGAAAGAAATTAACCCAAAGAGTGAGAAAGTAGCCCATAACAATCTATGATACTATGTCTCGTAGATATCCCAAATGCTTCCAAAGGACATATACTACCTTAACATCAATTCAAAAAATGGCTTGCACATACTAGAAGCCTTCAAACTACTTTTATTTCAACACTATTCTAAATTCAATGACTTCAGCTGACCATTCATCAGTAAGATATGAACACTACAAAATAATACGTGCCAAAATGATATGGCATACTATAACTACACTGATTCTTGTCTTCAAAGAAACCCAATATTTCTCTTGAAGCAGGCTTAAGGCAATCCAATACGCCTCGTAATTTGGAGGAACATCATAAGCAGAAGACACCTATTATTTAAATAGAGCTACTCGGTAGAATACACAGTTCTAACAAGACTAATGCTTGAGCTATGAAACTATTACAAGAAAAAATAAGAAACCACACCAGCGAACAAGTGTGCTTACTCGCCATCTGAGATTGCTTTAGCCTTGCATGGAAGACATAATCGAAGACCACTTTACTTTCTATACATATTCGCAGATTAAAGCTAAACAATCATTATTAGGAAATTCAATTTTTTCACCAAAACTTTTGTTGTTCTTCAAAGAGCTTGCCAGACACCTGACATAGTTCTGCAATGCAGGGAGTAGCATTAAGTTTACATTTCACAATAGTCATTGCTTTTATTCATTAAAATTCTAGCCAACGTCTTACAGTTTTCTCCAACATATACTGATTTATTAGGCTTAGGATTCACTCAGAACCAACTCAGAAAACCTACCGCTTTCCATCAAATTTTGTACAAAACAACAATAATCTCTTGATTAAGCTACATGTCATACCTTGCACTATTGAATGGATTTCCCTAGAGCATTGTCATTCTCATACTGGAATTTTCCTGATAAGGTCTGAAAAGAAAGAAAGTCAAAAGGTCAATACACTAAAATATAGAAAGCAAATTACATTACATAGAGCTTCATTGACAAAGTGACTGCTACATTATCAATTTTAAACTTTCGTCTACAGTTAACTCATGGATACTTAGACAAGGTTTCTTGTAAAACCAGACACCATGCTTTGTCAAAAATGTGGCTATGCTAAAGAAGCACCACACTTGAATAAGTCAAGGTCTCTATGCCGTCGAACATCCACAACAAGAAAGAAAACTGTGAATTGTTTTTTGGATAAGAGTTTCAAAGTAAAGTTTTAGAATGCTCTTTTTCGCACATTTGACTATCAATTGCTGAAATTATTTCTCATTTTCTACTTCCATGTTTGTGTCAAATGCATGTTCTCACAGGAAACATATTGTTTTTACATAAGGCCATCTCATGAATGAAGTAGAACTGAAAGCAGATATCAAGGAAAATGTGCAAGCAGTATTTGTACAATTTATTTGTGAATATACTTAATTCAATCTCACTAACATGATTGTGATGAAAAGGTTTCAAAATTTGAAGATGTAAGTGCCCTACAAATTAAAGGAATGTCGTGTGTTCCTTTTATTCAATTGGAAGCAGAAGTGGAAGCAGATGTCAAGGAAGATGTGCAAGCAGTACAATACAATTTACTTGAGAGTATACTTCAAGTCAATCTCACCAACATGATTGTACATGAAATGGTTTCAAAATTTGAAGATGAGAGTGCCATGTCTTCCTTTATTAAATTGGAAGCATATTTAAACATGAAAATGAATGTATCATTAGTATCACTTTATACCATATTGGTCAAATTTGTTTCCAATTGACAAATTCTGAAGACATAAAGCATACAGTCCAACGAAGCACTTCTTGCTGTATCTTTTTTTCCTCAACTTGGGAGTATAAATACAAATATGACAAAGACAATATGGGGAATCCCAAAATAATTAACCAACAATATCTGAAACAGTCAACATCCTGATGCACCTGGGTGCACAACATTTGTTGGGTGCATATAAGACATGCAGATTAGGAATATTCTGTCATTATGCCAATTAGAAAATAGAAGGATTCTACTCAAACAATGAGGATAACAACTAAAACATATCTAAATTTCTATCTGAGATAAGCTCAGAATATGTATCACAAAAGTAATTTCAAACAAGCAATGTTCACAAACTACAATTTCAATAAACATCCTAAGACTAATAATCAGTATCATGAAATCCATTTTAAAAAAGCACTGGTAACAACTGCAATTTTAATGATCATTCCAAGACCAATTTAGCATTGATGAATGTTGTAAGTGGGAGGTGCAGACCTCCCAGGCCACTGTGAGAATGTGGGTTCCTAATTAGTATGGAATTATGTATCCCACAGGAGTGTGGGCTACTGGCAAGCGGCAGTTGATTTAGAAGCCACAAAACAGAGTTGTTAGGCCTCCCCTTTTTCCCTTCATAGATTTCTTTAATATTTGGTAGAGAAGGGAAGCTTCCTATTTCATGGTCTTGTTCACAAATGCGGCAGATTGCTATGCTGTTAAGAGTACATTCCCTTAAAGGGTGCTTATTCTAGCATTGTGAACATAAAATAACCATGGCTTTTTCTATTATAGATTTTTTTTTAATCTGCAAAGTGTCAATCTGTGAAGCCAAAGAGCTCAAAATATTATTTTTCAAATTGTAAAGCAAATTACCTACCTAATTTGGCTCTTGTAATACTGCTTGTGGCTAATCTCGTAGCTCGTGGTATCTCCTCTCAAATGCCTTTCACTAATTTCATTGCACCTCTCGAATATCGCCTACAAAGATCACAAATAACAACAAAGTCAACTTTAAAAATGTCGCCCTTCCCCATAAGGTTCAGGATGTCCACACATTCTTGTTTTAAACCACAACTAAAAATTGTTCTTTTTGTTTCTCTATCCAAATTATTTTGTCTAGATCTTTGCAAGTTATATAAAAATATTTCTACATAATCTTCGAGGCTTTCATTTTAACGTTGAGACATTTTGAAGATATCCTCACAGGTTTCTAGCACTACAATAGTCTCGATACTTATCCAGGAAAGCTTGTTTAATTTAATCCCATGAGTGAATGGTTTTCCCACCAAGATCCATGAATCATCATAATTATGCTCCCTTCAATGTGGCAGGAAACAACTTCAATTTATGTGCATTAGACAGATAATCATAGCTACTACACAACACATCGAACTAAAAAAAAAACCGTGTCGGGGTCTTCAGAAGCCAAACCATGGAAAGTAGGAAAAAATTACAAAGGAATGTTCTTCATAGGAGCTTGACCTCTGATATCCCTAATTGGAAATTAAAATGTAACATTTTATCTAGCCTCTTCATTCCCTGCCATAGTTTATTAATTTTCTGAATCTTAAGTAAAGTTAAAATACCAATGGATTCCTGACTCCCAGGAATAAGCAAAATTTTATGGATCTTTAATTGGATTATCTCTTGCTTCTAGTTCTAAATCATGGTGCTCCTGGTGTTTAATAACTAGTTCTTCTAAAAGTGCCTCTGTCAGAGGTGGAACCTCTTCCCCATCCTATACCTCATCTACCTACATGATTGTTAGCAGTGGGGTATTTCCTTTGGCACCTCATGCTTTATGTCTGTGATTCATGCATCCTCAAATGATTTTAACTCAGTGGCGTAGGGAATCACCTCTCAGGATGAATATGTAGGTTCTTACCTCTCGTCTTACTGCACTTGTTTACCCTGTGCTCAAATCGTGTTAGGACTGCAAAGAAAAGAGAAACAAAAATAACACACTAGATTATACTATAAAACTCTAGCAACCTCCTCAACAATAACACCAAAATGTTGGGTTTTAGTGATGTCTTTCACTAAAGCATCAAACATAAAATATCAACCAGGGTAAGTTTTTTATTTAAAGGTTGCCAGCATTGTATATGCAAGTCTGAAGTTCATTCCAGTATAGATTTTGATAGCTAATTCAATCTTCAAGAAATAAACTTTAAATGATAATTGTAACACATAATTCAAAGCAGAAATCAGGTTGTCTAACTAATAGATCAAATCCTGAGAAATGAGCTTTAAAGCAAAGCTACCACACTTGCAGAAGTAAAACACACTATTACATAACGTAAAGAGACACTTGCAATGGACTGAACTCAATGACAGTGAGTCAGGTCCTTCTTAGGAAAACTTTATCTTCTCACTCCAATAAAAACACACTTGCATCAATTTCAATAAATATGCTGAATAAAAACAACTAAACTAAAAGTAATGGAATTCCACAACACAAAACACTAAACACACTTACATACTATCCAAGCAGAGTCGGGCCCTAACTCGATCAAACAGATGTGATCTCTTACTTCACGCTTATGCTCAACACATAAACATATCTATGGGAAAGAAAATGAAGTTTTCTACTGATCTCCAAATGAAAATAGATTTCTTACAAACATAGTTCAATGCATTCATTATGTCTCTTCGTAACCAACCTGTTTTACAATATAAAAATAGAATCAAGTGGTTCATTCCTCCATCGATATCACATCTACATCCCCAAAACCCGTGAGCGGTTGTGCATGAAGACAATGCCTATCTTTATTTGGCTCGGTCGGTTGGAACAAGATAGGAACTTAACCTATAGGATATAATCCATCTAGAAGCCAAAATAAGGCAACCCATCTTATTAGTTTTGCCATCGGAATAGCCAGCTTGGATGCACGATTTTTATGGATCTGTAGCTTTATATTTCATTTTGGGGAGGATCTGCAGCTCCATATTGCAAAATTACAATCCACATATTGGACCTACAACTACACTCCAAAAGATAATAAAACAAGGCATAATTCATCTTAAGATTATTCTAATTGCATACAACAAAATGAAAAAGCACAAAAAATAATAAAATACTAGCAACCCTTCGTTACAAGGTAGTTTACTGCAATTGAAATAGGCATCATATAGATGGGAAAACTGAGGTGTAAATGGTAAAAAATAAGGACAGTTCCAACCCCCAACATCGCCTCCAACTAACGATCATGCAGGTCCCTTCTGCAATTCTAACTAGAGGACTCTGGATCACTTTCTTCAGGAGGTAAGAAAAGAAGATAAGTTTTGCTCCAATCTTGAGCGGGCTGCCCCTGCTCCTCAATACTCCTGAATCCCAACTGTTCCAAATTATTGTATTAACATAGATAACCATGAGGATAACAACTAAAACAGATTTGAATTTCTGTTCGAGATAAGCTCAGAATAGGTATCACGAAAGTTATTTCAAACAAGCACTGTTTACAACTGCAAATTGGATAAACATCCTAAGACCAATAATCAGTATCATGAAATCCATTTCAAAAAAACACTGGTAATAACTGCAATTTTGATAATCATTCCAAGTCTGATTCAGTGATTTAGCATTGATGAATGTTGTAAATGGGAGGTGCAGACCTCCCAGGCCGCTGTGAGAATGTGGATTCCTAATTAGTACGGAATTATGTATCCCACAAGAGTGTGGGCTACTGGCAAGCAGGAAATGATTGGACTTGTATTAACACAAAGACCTGGGTTCAAAGTTATTTCTGATATTTTCCCCGATATTACTGATAAGTTAAATTCCAAATCCTCAGTGATATATTCGCCGACAAGATAAATATAACATTGATTTATGTATTTATAATGTTGGAGAGTTTGTTTTTCACTTTTTCTAATGCCATTACAGGAATCCAAGACATATTATAAAGAAACCCGATCCTCAATGTATGTGCATAATAGTGTAAAGAAGTTTTATGTTTTCATTTGATAGTGAATATGTAAATTTCATAGAGTTTATTGAATTGTAGGATGGCGAAAAAACCTTACGTGCAAGGAAGAACAAAAGTGATGCAAGAGAAATCCAGAGCTTTTATCGGCAATACTATAAGGACTATGTTAAGGTGCTTGCTGATGAAACAGCTGATCAAACAGATCGGTACACTAATTATCATTAGAAAAAAATTGACTTGTCTTTTTTCTTCTTATAGTTTCCTTTGCATCCTTTTACATGATGATTGCTCTCTTTGTCCTCCTCCTTTGATCTCCATAGGTCTATCTCAGTTATATATACCAAAAACTCAGATGGATAGCATTTCCTTTAATCCTTTTAAGCATGGAAAATGCATGTGCTAATTTATATATCATTCTATAACTGGCAAGACTGCTTAACTTTCTGGGAAAATGTACTCTTTAACACTCTTATATTTATTTATTTTCTTTGATGAAGCTGTTCCTAAGAGGTTGCTGACTGGTTGTTGAATCTTCTTCAGAGCAGAACTGGCAAAAGTATACCAAACTACTGCTGCAGTGTTTGAGGTATTGAAGGCAGTCACACAATCAGAGGCCGTTGAAGTTGCTCCTGAGGTCAGAATTATTGCATGTTTTTTCTTATTGCTATGGTAAAAAAAAGTTGTAACCATACAAATATAAATAAAGGATGAATTATTTATAGTTGTAAGATTTTGATTGGTTGTTAGTTTGTCTGTAGATTCTGGCAGCTGGTAAAAATGTCAAGGAAAAAACAGAGATGTTAGTGCCCTATAATATTCTTCCTCTTGATCAAGATAGTGCACATCAAGCCATCGGGCAATTACCTGAGGTTAGTTGTTGTTCCAATTCAGTTGTTTGGTTTCTATTCCATGCAAGAAACTTGCCATTAACTTTCATGTTCTTGATGCATCCATTGTCCATGAACATTCTGAAAGTTTAATTTATATGTTTTCTTTTGGAAAATGATTGCTGGTGCTTTCACTTGTTATTATCACAACATTACCATTTGACTATTTGTTTACACTCTTGGAAAATTGTTCCTACTTCATTCACGATCTCAGATTAAGGCTGTAGTAACAGCTCTGCGCAATACTCGTGCCCTATGTCCTGGAGATAATCAAAAGCCAGAGCTAGATCTTCTTGATTGGCTGCAACCTAGGTTTGGATTTCAGGTAATTATATTTAGAGGCTCAGAGATAGTTTTTTGGAGCATCTGATTGAGAGTTGTTTATACATTGTCTTTTTTCCACTGCATTTATGTATTCAAACTCCTAAATAATTATTTTGATTTCATATTGACATAAATATGGAGTCCAGAAGAAACATCAACTGATCTAAGGAAGTCTTTTATGGATCCATGAAATATGAGCTAAGTGACTTGGTGTTAATGCTTTAACTTTTGCAGAAAGACAATGTGGCCAATCAAAGGGAGCACTTAATTTTTTTGCTTGCAAATGTGCATATAAGGAAAATTCAGAGGTCTACACCATGTCAAAGGTGATCCCTCAAGATAATCATGGTTTTCCATTCTACTGAAAACATTTCCATTGCAGATGAAGGCTGGGAACATGGATACTTGAATAACCATTTTTTTTTCTTTATGTGCGTTCTGACAGTTGGACGACGAAGCTCTCAATGAGGTCATGAAAAAGTTGTTCAAAAATTACAAGCAGTGGTGCAAATATTTAGGTCGCAAAAGCAACCTTTGGTAATATCTTCTGATATGACTATGTTTTTACTGATCTTACTTTTATCATCATTCTGTTGTACAGTGAGATGATAACTGCACATTGCCCTGGCAGTAGTTTTGGAGTTAATTATGAGAATATACTTAAAGTTTAGTTTTTCTAGCTTTGTCAAATACAGGTTGCCCACTATAACACAAGAGATTATCTATGCATTTTTTTGGTATCAGAATGGTGTAACGCAAGCATGTGCTAGCATGCTTGCATTATATTCACATGCATTTCTAATGTTCTGTTATTGACTTGTGTTCTCAATGGGGTTTTACAATGAAATATGTGCAAGATTGTTCAACATACAAATCTGATATATTTTATGGAAATAAACAAACTCAGATCTGACTTATATAGCATATTAAAAATAACCTTTAATTACATGTATAAGCTACAAATCATAGACCTGACTTGCTGTAGATGATGGCAATGAGTGACAAGTCTGTGGATGGCTGTAGTAGCTTTCTCTCTGCCCCGAAGTGGTATTAGGGTTTATTATAAGTGATGGTTCTCATCCAAAGCACCTAAAAAGGAAAAGATCAACTTATTTCTGTCCACAATCCCTCTTCAATAGGTTTGTTTGATGGGTTTTACTAATTACTTTAAACCCTAACCAAGATCTACTCCTATGTAAGAAATTAAACTTAATGCACAGCGGAACTTAGAAATCAAGCTTAATGCACAGCGGAACTCACTTTCCATCTTCAAAGGCCGCGGACAGCTTCCAAGGCTCTGGGTTGATACGCTCCTGGTCTTGACTTGAGTTGTTGGCTCTCGAATCCTTCCAAGAACTTGCAATCCTTTTCTCTGGAGAGTATCCTGTCTTCAAATGGAGCAGACAATTTTTCTGGATGATTGCAAGCCTTGGAGACTCAACCCTTTTATAGCAGTGCCAAAGAAAAAATTCTAATCCTAGGGATGCTGAAATTTAGCTAATACTTGGGAAACAAGTCTGAAAAGAAATATGGAATTTCCGATTTTATAAAAATCTTGAAATCGGGAAACTTCAGAAAAACTGAAATAAATCAGAATTAAATTCTGATTTCCTTATTTAGTTCAAAATTATTACTGCTATTATTTTAATCAACTATAATCGGTCCATTAACAATTATAATTGATTAACATTATTCTATATGTATTTGTATCCAAAACCTTATTTAAATACGTATAATGCCATGACTTAATTAATCACATTGTTTGGCATTTCTTAATCATTACATAAATGTAATCTTGCGACAGTATTTGATATCATAATCATAATGCACGTATGTCCAACTTAATTATTGTAATTAGACGTCTCTAAATCCAACAATCTCCCACGTGGACAAGTGCAACCTTTTGATTATATATCCTTAACTTTATTGCATGCAACTTTTCTGTCTTTCTTATCTTATCGTATTTCTTAAACAATTCTGTCCATCAATTATGCTAACAATGGACTTAAGCAGCACTTGTCACATTTATTCGCAACTAAACCGACATAAATCACGCTGCCAACATAACTAAATGACATGAATCTGATTTGGACATATAGTTTAGAAATTACACGCAAGTGTGATTATACGTGCCTATTTCTAATTGAGTCACCTTTACTTTACTGTATGAGGTCAAAAATCAAACTTTAAAGAAAGAAATAATGAAACTGGAACTGAATGCAATTTGTATATATCATCAAAATTGTTTACAATTGCATTACATAGAACATCAAAAACAAAACTTAAAACATATTCAAACTCCCACATTTTCTAACTATCCTAAATAGATATTACACCCATACGAGCAACATGTTCGTGAAACTTCTTGGGTGGTAATCCTTTAGTAAGAGGATCAGCAATCATGGAGTCTGTACCTATGTGTTCTATACATAATTCATCATTCTGCACTCTCTCTTTTACAACCAAAAACTTAATATCGATGTACTTCGACTTTGACGAACTTCGGTTGTTGGTTGCGTATAACACTGCTGAATTGTTGTCACATAATAATTTGAGTGGTTTCTGAATAGAATCCACAATTTTCAGACTTGCGACGAAGTTCTTGAGCCATACGCCATGATTAGATGCTTCATAGCATGCAACAAATCCAGCTGCCATAGTGGAGGAGGCTACCAATGACTGCTTAGTGCTCTTCCATGACACGGCACTGCCAGCCATCATAAAGATGTATCATGATGTTGACTTCATGCTGTCGACACATCCTCCAAAATCACAATCAGTATATCCAATGACCTCGAGCTGTTCCGATCTCCGATACGTGAGCATATAGTCCCTTGTTCTCTTTAGATATCTCAACACTCGCTTGGCTGCCTTCCAGTGTTCCATACCTGGGTTACTCAAATATCTCCCTAGCATTCCAGTGATGAACGCAATATCTGGACGCGTGCATACTTGTGCATACATGATGCTACCCACGGCTGAGGCATAGGGAATATCTTTCATGATGTTTTTATCTAAGTCAGTTTGGGGACATTGTTTTAGACTAAACTTGTCTCCTTTTGATACAGGGGTATCTCCTGGTTTGCTGTTTTCCATGCCAAATCTTGTTAGAATCTTATCGATATAGTTCCTCTGGGATAACCTTAGAATACCTTGAGATCTATCTCTAAGTATTTCAATCCCTAGAACAAATGATGCATCACCAAGATCTTTCATTTCAAAGTTCTTAAATAAAAAATTCTTAGTTTGATGCAACATGTCCTTATCGTTACTGGCAAGCAATATGTCATCTACATATAAAACCAAGAAAATAAATTTACTCCCACAGAACTTAAGGTATATGCATTCGTCTACTATGTTAGACTCAAAACCAAAAGAGCTAACAACTTTGTGAAATTTATGATACCATTGTCGAGATGCTTGTTTTATCCCATAGATAGATTTCTTAAGTCTGCAAACCATAGACCCTGCATCACCTGATACAAAGTTCTCTGGCTGCTTCATATAGATTGTTTCATCAATGTCACCATTGAGAAACGCCGTCTTTACATCCATCTGATGAAGTTCTAAATCATAATGTGCTACAAGTGCCAATATAATCCTTAAAGACTCTTTTGATGAAACTGGAGAGAAAGTCTCTTTATAATCAATGCCTTCTTTCTGTGTGAAACCTTTCGCAACAAGACGTGCCTTGTATTTTTCAACATTGCCTTTAGAATCCCGCTTAGTCTTAAATATCCATTTGCAACCAACGGGTTTCTTGTCTTTAGGCAACGGAACGATATCCCAAACGTCATTGTCATACATAGATTTCATCTCTTCATTTATGGCATTAATCCACATTTGAGAGTTAGAGCTTTCCATAGCTTGTTTGATATTAACAGGATCATTTTCAAACATGCCAATGTCAAACTCATGTTCTTGAAGATATGCATAATCCTTAGATTGTGTAGATCTTTTCTCTCTAGTAGACCTCCTAATTGGCACAGGTACTAGATTTTCTTGAGGTTCATTTACAACTTGATCTTCAATAGGAGGAGGAACATCATTATCAATTTCTGAATCTCCCACAGGCCCTAGGCCATCAACATTTGTCATGTCAATGTCAGGGTTTGGGTTGGGTTCAGGTCCATTTGTGTTCTCTATTCCATGTTGAGTTTCTAACTGAGTTATTTGTGATGATGAAGTTTGCATATTGTCAGAAGATGTATTTCTAAACGCAATCGGAATTTGAACAAAACCAGGACTTTGGTCCATAGTCTCATTTCTAAACGCAATCGGAATTTGAACAAAACCAGGACTTTGGTCCATAGTCTCATTCGCATTCGTCTCTTCTTCTTCAAAAATACTATCTTTTGTCATATCTCCCCCCACAAACTCATTATCCTCAAAAAATTTCGCACTTCCTGACTCGAAAACTGTATGTTCTGTTGGATTATAGAATTTGTATCCCCTAGATCGTTCAGAATAGCCTATAAAGTAACAACTAATGGTCCTTTCGTCCAGTTTCTTTTCATTTGGCTTATAAGGCCTAGCTTCACATGGACATCCCCAAACTCTCAAATGATTCAAGCTAGGCTTGCGCCCAACCCATAACTCGTAAGGGGTCTTGTTAGCTGCTTTAATAGGCACTCTATTAAGTATGTATGCTGCAGTCTTTAAGGCTTCTCCCCACAAATTCTCAGGTAGAGTTGTACGAGCAAGCATACTTCTCACCATGTCTTTAAGGGTGCGATTTCGCCGTTCAGCAACACCATTCATTGCAGGCGAACCTGGAAACGTATGCTGAGGCACAATTCCGCATTCCTCTAAGTATTTTGCAAAGGGACCTTGACGTTGTTCTCCTGATCCATCATAACGACCGTAGTATTCACCACCACGATCAGAACGAATGGACTTTATACGTTTGTTAAGTTGTAACTCAACTTCCGTTTTGAACTTTATGAACACGTCTAATGCTTCCGCCTTTTCTTTTATTAAGTAAATATGACCATATCTTGAATAATCATCTATGAATGTGATAAAGTAACGGTGACCATTTCTTGTAGCTTTTGGAAAAGGACCACAGATATCCGTATGAATCAATTCTAAGACATCATTACATCTTTTTGCATCATACTTACGTTTATTAGTTTGTTTTCCCTTTATACAATTCACACAATCACTTAAGTTTGTAAAATCTAAAGGTTGGAGAATATCATTAGACACAAGACGTTCTATCCTTTTCATAGAGATATGTCCTAATCGCTTGTGCCATAATGTTGGAGATTTCTCGCAAGTTAATTTACGTTTTCTATTATCTACATGCAGTGCCTCTGAATGTGAAGTGTCTATATCTAGAAAATAAAGATTATCATAAGAAGACAGGATACCAGAAGCAAGAAGCTTAGAATTTTGACACAAACTGAAATTTCCATTACCAAATGAACATACATAACCATTTTTGTCCAAATAAGATATAGAAATTAGGTTCCTTCTGAAAGATGGAACCACTAAAGCATCAAAACTTAAATAAAATCCTGTCTTACATAATAATCTAAATTTTCCTATGCTTTTCACTTCTACTTTGTTGCCATTTCCTACGTAAACGTAGCGCTCCGCCTCACTTGGCTTGCGATGGCTTAGGAAACCCTGCATCGACATACTGATGTAAGTCGTTGCACCTGAATCTATCCACCAAGTATATCTAGATACAGAACTTAAATTAACTTCAGAACAAACTAAAGCAAGAGACATACCTTTCTTTGCCAACCATGCATGATAGTTAGTGCAGAATTTCTTTGTATGTCCTGGCGCTTTGCAGAAAAAACAGTTCTTTTCTTCTGCTTTCGCAGAAGTATCTTCCTTCTTGCTTTTCTGCGCGACATTGTTTGCAGCTACCTTGGCAACAAACTTGCGCTTCTTGCCTTTACCCTTAGGTTTAGATGTTACTACATGAGCACTTTCCCCCTTAGTCATTTTCTGTCTCTCTTCCTCCTGCACCAACTGAGCCTCAAACTCAGGTAGTGTCCACGTCCCTTTTTGACAATTATAAGTCATCTTGAATTGACTAAAGTTGGACGGGAGAGACAGAAAAATGAACTCAATGAGAACTTCATCAGAGATGTCATAATTATGCCCTTTCAAGGCACGTTGAAGTCTTGTCATCTCAATAACATGCTCTCTAACCCCTTCTTTTCCCTTGTATTTTATTGTTGCCAACTTCACAAAGAGTGTACTAACTTCAGTCTTTTTACTCTTTGTGAATTTCTCTTCAAGGGCCTTAAGGTATTTAATAGCGCCAGTCTCTGTATCAGGTATTATGCCCCGAAAAGTCTCATGGATCGTTTGCTTCATCACCATTATGCACATGCGATTTGAATGCTCCCATCTATCAATATCAGCCTTCTCTTGGGGAGTTTCTTCACCCTCTTTATTGGGCTTGGGGCGATCAAATCTCAGTGCAGTGTCCAATTCCATGATCCCTAAGACTAATTTCAGCTTTTCTTCCCACTGTTTGAAATTGTTCCCCATGAGGGGCTTAATTTGACTTAGACTTGACATTATGTTTAGATATGAAAATTGAAGAACAAAAGGAAAAATTAGATATTATGCATCACGATTTGATCTTTAATCATAATTCTAAAATCCATCTAAAGGCCCAAATTAAATTATGTGCTCCATTGAATCTTTTAGCCAAAACACCACTCAATAATGAAAAACACCTTTGGGCGCAATCATTACCTTATTGTCTTTTCCGCCTTTGGGCCAGATTGACATATCCATTTGCTAACTACCAGGCCAGTCAAGTGGGGAAGGCAGGTCACTAACGGACCTGGTGCACCAAGCCCCAAATGCTTTTCTAGACATTGCCAGCATATGTGTGTTGCAACTTATTTGTTATACATCACCCTTATGCACCAAACAACTTAGCAGGTGCCAACCCTCCTTTGGGAAAGCTAACACCCACGTCCATTGAGCTTGTCATGAGTCATCCTTGCAATCGTCTTACATAGAGCGGTTCGTTTTGCGAACATCAATGCTTGACTCATGCGAAAACAACACATGTATACATAAAATGCCTTTAGTTAGATTCCAAAATTATACCTAAAATCATCACCCTTATTTGTTAACTTAACAGTTGATAATATGTGCTTGTTCAAGTAAAATATTAACATCTCTAAAAGAAAGTATCACATTCAGAAATACTAAACTTAAGATTGCCATTTCTAGGCAGACAGTATAGAAAGTTATTTACTGTTGCAACATCAAAATTTTAGCTTAAATGAATGAGCAATCTTTATAATTGTCAAAGGTCAAAATTTTTGAGAATTTAAAATTCTAAACAGATTTTGCCTTCTAAATTTATACTTAGTCTGGATCACATTTCAATGTTAAATTTAACCAGAATTAATTCATGTGAATTTAGAACCCTGATAGATCTTTTCTGTGTAATGCCGTAGATCCAAAAAAAGGGATGAAAAAGTTGGTTACTGTGAAATTTTTCAGTCAAATTTACAGTAAAAGATGATTGAAGTTATTCCACTTCGAACTTTACGAATCAATAAGCATGCAATTCAAAATAACTTTCCCATAAAATGAAATGTTCATAAGAATCCGATACTGTCAAGTTAAGGTAAAGTGTGATCGATATTCATAATCCGCAAAGAAAAGATCTGGTTCAATTCCTATTGCTTGCATAAATGAAGTCAGTTTAAATGCTGAACCAATACCATAGCAGGTAGTTGTCTGGTCAATCCTCACTACAACCATTATGGTGACTACAATCTGGAACTAATATTTTTCGTAACAAATGCATATACCAGACAACTATGAGGTGACTTTCTAACATCTCTACAACTTATAGCACAAACATAAATGAACATTGAACTTACGATCGTTATGCAGAGATAAAATAGCAATTCAGCTTCAGATCGTTAACAGGCATAAGGGGGAAACAAAATCGCAAAGATAAAGAAAATACGAACAATTCCCAGCCATCATTTAATCACCGGAGCGATTTCCTTTTCTGAAGTTTGCGGCATAAAAGACAGAGTTTAAAAAAAAAAATGCACAATATTCAGCCATAGCTAAACCCTAGATGAGTTATCCTTCTGAAATCGTGGCATACAAGACAACAAAGTTTAAAATAAAACCATATTCCTTCCATAGCTAATACCTTGGATCAATTTCCTTCTGAATCGTGACAAGTACAAGAACCAAGCTATCGCGAGAGCGATTCATGGGCATAATTTAGAAAATAGGGTTGCCAAGAACAAATTCCAAACTATCTTTCAACCAGCAGATTGAAATCGTGGCATGCATAAAAATTAAATTTCAAACAAAGGAAAAACACTAGCTATCGTGTGACCACAAGATCTGAATCGTGGCACTTAAAAAAAAACTTTAAGCCAATGATAAACACCAACTGTCATGCGACCACTAGAGCTGAATCAAAGCACTTATAAAGATCAACTTCCAGCAAGGCGTAAACCCAGCTATCCTGTGACCACTGGATTCGAATCCTGGCACTTATAAAGATTAAATTCAAGCAAGGCATAAACACGGGTTACCAGATCCGATTTCGTGGCACAGTAAAACTTATATCAGAAAAACATAAACGTAGGTTGCCCGATCTGATTTTGTGGCACTTAAAAAACAAAGCATAAACATGGGTTTTCACACACAGCATTTCATAGAAAACACATCTCATACTCAGGGGATCACACGCAGCAATTTCAGCCATGGAGACTTGGATTTCAAACTGCAATTCTCACATAAGGGAGGCTCTAATACCAATTGATGGGTTTTACTAATTACTTTAAACCCTAACCAAGATCTACTCCTATGTAAGAAATTAAACTTAATGCACAACGGAACTTAGAAATCAAGCTTAATGCACAGCGGAACTCACTTTCCATCTTCAAAGGCCGCGGACAGCTTCCAAGGCTCTGGGTTGATACGCTCCTGGTATTGACTTGAGTTGTTGGCTCTCGAATCCTTCCAAGAACTTGCAATCCTTTTCTCTGGAGAGTATCCTGTCTTCAAATGGAGCAGACAATTTTTCTGGATGATTGCAAGCCTTGGAGACTCAGCCCTTTTATAGCAGTGCCAAAGAAAAAATTCTAATCCTAGGGCTGCTGAAATTTAGCTAATACTTGGGAAACAAGTCTGAAAAGAAATCTGATTTTATAAAAATCTTGAAATCGGGAAACTTCAGAAAAACTGAAATAAATCAGAATTAAATTCTGATTTCCTTATTTAGCTCAAAATTATTACTGCTATTATTTTAATCAACTATAATCGGTCCATTAACAATTATAATTGATTAACATTATTCTATATGTATTTGTATCCAAAACCTTATTTAAATACGTATAATGCCATGACTTAATTAATCACATTGTTTGGCATTTCTTAATCATTACATAAATGTAATCTTGCGACAGTATTTGATATCATAATCATAATGCACGTATGTCCAACTTAATTATTGTAATTAGACGTCTCTAAATCCAACATTGTTCCCTTCTTAGCTGAATAACACAACCGTCACAATGAAATATTGGCCCAGTACTGAAGAGATAAGGCCCACACAACAAAGTCCTAGCCCATAAATGAAGTCACGACCCCTTTGGCAGGTAACACGACCCCTCTTCAAAAAGTGTGTTGCACATGCAAGGAAATATGGCCTCAATAGTCAAGAGTAAGACCTCAGGGAGTGAACTCGTCCTATGAAAAGTAATACGATGCCCCTTTTTTTAGTTAGATTAGCCTTCAAGATGAATGCCATGACCTCCTCTTTCTCTTTGAGTTTTCTCTGTGACAACTGCGCCCTCCTCCCATACTCTCTAAACTTAGAAATCTCCTCGCATGATGAAATTGACCCTCTATACACAGCTCGAATGACAATGAATGTGCAGACTTGGGTTTTCACTGACACTAAGAGTGACAGTGATCAATGTTTTGGAATTGGGGGAGGGAATAATTTCATATGTATTTTTGAAATTCAACATTGTGGGTTATGTTAAATATAATTTGTATATATTTGTCATATATTTTTGTATATGATTTTAACATATATAAAAAAATGTTTTAACAAAAGTTTTAACATAATTTTTAAATTAGTATTAACATAGGTTAAAGTTTAATTTTTAAATGTAGTTTTTAATTTAAGTTTTAACATTTTTTTTATTTAGATTTTTTTTTATGTGTTTTAACAATGATTATGATGATGAGGAAGACAATGGTGTTGATGATGAAAATAATTAGGATGATGATGAAGATGACGATGATGAGCTTCGGTTCAAAACTCGTGGGAGTCTTGTTGTGTTGGCCATTCCTATCAGGTACCAAAGTAATCCAAGTCAAAATGAACAATGAGAGAGAGGCCACACAATGAAATAGCAAGGATAGCAAGGAATGAGCAACCCTCCACCTTTTAAACGATGTCTACCCCAAGAACCTACCATAGGCTAACCCATGACCTTAAAAATACAATGGTGCCTTTCCACCTACGACCTTGTGAAGAAAAAAGGTGAGGACCTTCCAACTCAAACTTCTTTCCACCCATCCTTATAATATTCTGGGCACCAATACTTATTCGCTAAGGAAAGTGGGTAGATAGTTGTCAAGGTCTAAGCCATTCTCTAGGGACAAAATGGAGGGTATTAAGTGATAGTATTTGTGTACATGGTTGATGGCTTATGCATAGGGACAAAGGACATGACATAAGCTCAGCATAGTAAACATTTTCCATGTGAGAAAGATATCATGGCCATTTTCAGGTTTAGTATACCATGGATGGTTCTTCAAACTTAGGCCATGGTACATGGACAAAATTTTGGATCTTACCATAAAATTAGTTTGTGAGTTGAAGGGCCATGTATAACGTCCAAATACAGAAGCAATCCTTGCATACTAGATTAAGGCCTTAAATCCTATGTGTAAGCTCAAGTAACTAATGGTTCTCTATGATTTTGAACTAGGTCAAACACATGGTGTAGAAAGGGAGTGGGACAATGTAATAGTGCTAATAGGAATGATAAGGATCTACTCAAATAAAATGTATGTATAATGAAATCAAAGTGTGTGAGGTGTAACAATGTTTGGCAGTTTAGATCCCTTATAATACTTGAAGGGTTTGGTGCCATTGTTACTATGAAAAAACAAATCTTAATGTTAGGATCCTTTATAATACTTCTTGAAGGGTTTGGTGTCATTATTACTATGAAAAAAAAAACCTTTTTTGGAACATATTTCAAGTGCCTCCATGTCCAAGAGCTTGTCTTGCTTACTGATAATCCTCCGCTGCCAACTATTGTGCAAAATACTTGACCACCTATTAATTTTCTTCCTCGTCTGGGATCTGAAGTAGTTTATTTGAAATTTGAACCATTTTTTATGCCTATCAGAAATTGGATGAATTCATTGACTTATCAAATGCCCTCAAATATTAGAATGATTCGAAGGATGATCTTCTACCTTTAAAAGTTCCTCCACTTGTCATCAATCTCATTAGAATCTTGTAGTAGAAAATTGTGGATTCACCAACATTAGAAGAGGAAATGAAATGATCATCAATAATTCTGAGAAGGTCATTGCAAATCTTGTTGAGTTCATCCTCAACTTTGTGATGGTACTTCTTGATCTGTTTGAGAATAAGCTCATTACCATTTGTCTCTTCTTTCTGCTCAATGGAGGACATATATGCCATGAGGCTCTCGACACCCCATTGACATTCTTGTATCTAACTGAGAACAAGTTTCTCTTTGCAACTTGGCACCATGTAATCACATTTGACAGTTGATGGGTTCCCTCGATGAACACCTGGGCATGGTAAGCACTATCTGATACTCATAAACTTGGCAATGAGCACATACAACAGTTGGTAATCCCTTTCACTCCAAACTCTATGAAATCGCTATCAACAACGCCTTACATAATCTTGAAGGTTTTGGCTATTAATGTGGTTATCTATAGATATAGTAGCTGATGTTTTGCAATAAATTTACCACATCCAACTTATCACTGAAACATGTTAAAAGAATTTTAGGTTGCCACATGTTCATTTACATGATTAATGCAACAAATTAAATTATATTCAAATAAAAAAATAGAAATATTCGTAGAATCCTATAAAATATAATGGCCCTGTAATTGTACATTTCTTTCCAATCAAACCTCACAAATATGATCCATTTCTTGACAAACAAAATATGAAGTTATGAGCACATATCCATTGCTTTTATGCATAATGATATTCACAAACCTCCACAACAACAAAAATAAAATGAAAAATGAAATAAATAATGATAAAAGGTATTGAATATGGAAATAAAATGAACAAAAACCCCATGTGCTGAGGGAATATCTTCATCTTATTTCAATTGGCCATGAATATGTGATGTTGAGGCTTTAAGGGTTTATGGAGTAATGGAAATACTCTACAAATGGTAGTAAGAGAGATATCAAAATAAATCATGAACACATGGTCACTCATATTCCATTAGGTGTAGTAAGAGAGATATCAAAGGAAATCGTCGTTAGGATCACTCATATTCCATTAGGGTTCATAATCAGTCTTTGTTGTTTGGATACATGCCGTGCTTTTAGAGTCTCTCAAATGCCATTAAGGTCACTCAAATTTTGTCGAGTACAACTGAATTCCATCATCAAATACGTCATACGGTGCATCAACATCATCATCATCCTCATCCTTATTGTCAACATCATCATCATCAACAACAACATCATTGATATCATCGTCGTTATGGCCACTCATATTCCATTAGGGTTCATCGTCACTCATCTCCATTTGGATTCATGTCATGTTTTTAGAGTCACTTAAATTCCATTAATGTCACTCAAATGTTGTCGAGGACAAGTGAATGTCATCTTCAAGTATGTCATACATTGCATCAACATCATCATCATCATTGTTTCCATTGTCATCGTCATCATCATCAACATCAACAAGTACATCATCAAAAACATCATGTTCATTGTATTCCTCATCAATGAGTACATCATCGACCACATCATTGCCATCATCATTGATAGGATTAGACATATGCCACTATGCTTCATCATCAGTCATCGCCATTTGCATTCATGTCATGTTGTTATAATCACTAAAATGCCATTAAGGTCACTCAAATGTCGTCGACAACAATTGAATGTCATTAGAGTCATTTAGGTGATATTAATATGTCACCCATATGTGATTACATAAATTTAGGTGCCATTAGCATCAATCAGTGTCTGGAAGTATTATCACATGCATCATCATCATGGAAATCAACATTGTTGTCATCATCATCATCATCAATGTCGTATGGTACATCAACATCATCTTCATCATCATCCTCGTTTTCATCGTCATCGTCACCATCAAGTACATCATCAACAAAATCATCATCATCATTGTCATTATGGTAAGTCATATGGCATTAGTGTTCATAATCACTCATCACCATTAGGATTCATGTCATGTAATTGTTAGGGTCGTTTAGATGTCGTTACAGTCATTTTGGTGATAGTAGGGGCATTTAGATGTTATTACAGACATTTAGGTGCCATTAGGATCAATCAGGATCTAGAAGTGCTACCACATGCATAATCATTGTTGACATCGAAATCATCATCAACATCATACAATAAATCAACATCATCGTCATCGTCATAGTCATCAAGTACATCATTGTCATCATCAATATAATTGTGATAATAATGAGCAAGGAACCCTACTTCCTTGCAAGAATGGATGATATAGTCTTATAATTATCAAATCATATCCATAAGCTCCATCATAATTATCATAATGCATCATCATCATCATGTTGTTAGGGTCAATCAGATGCAATTAGGGTCTATCAAATGTTGTTGGTGAAAATCAAATCCCATTAGAGCAATTTAGGTGACATTAAGGTAATTTACCCCACATTAGGATCAATAGAGATCCAAAAGTTCCATGATTACGGTAATTTAGGTGCCACTACGATAAATAAAGATCCATAAGTACTATCACATGAATCATGATCATTGACATTGATATCATCGCCATCATAACCATCATCATCAACACCATACATGAGTACATAAAAATCATCATCATCATCATTGGCATCCGATCATATATCATCATGATCATAGTCATTCATCTCAACCTCATTATTATCATCATAATCATCATCATCAACATCCTTTCCATCATGCATCATCAACATGATCATCCTCATGCTTTTACGGTGAGTCAAGTTTCATTAGGGTCACTCAAATGTTGTTAGGGACAATCAGATGCGATTATGGTCATCTAGGGGATATTATGGTCACTCTGATTCCATTACGGTGAATTATGTTTCCATTAGGACCAACCAATATCAAATAATGCTATAATAACCTGCATCATCATTATTGGCATTGACATCATCGTCGTCATCAACATCCTATTAAATATTGTATAAATCATCATTGCCATATTTATAATTGTCGATATATGCATTAGCATGTCGTTAGGCACACTATAATGTCGTTATGGACCATAGGATTTCTTAGGCTTATTATGATTAATTAAGGTCTCTCAGTTTCCAAAATGGCCATTTGGGTGCTACTTCTGTCAACATGCTTAGCATTATCCCTGGCGCAACATTGAAGTTTTCCTGGCACTTTTTTCTGGCGCAATTCCTTTCGAACTTCCTTGAGCAATTCCAGGCACTATGCCTAGTGATATGCTTGGATCTATACCTGGCGCTATATCAGGCATTTTTCTAGGTGCAATTCATGGTGTAATTCCTGGCGCAATTCATGGCGTAATTCCTTTCAAAATTCCCGGCGCAATCACTTACTCTATACCTGGTGCTATTTTGGACATTATTTTGGAGGCTATTTTGGTCGTTAAATGGGATGTTATTATGGACACTAATTGGGATGCTAATTGGGACTCTAATTGGGACGTTAATTAGGATGCTAATTGGGATGCTCATTGGGACACTAATTGGGACACTAATTGGGTTGCTAATTAGCGTCCCAATTAAAATTTACTTTAAAAAAAGGATGCAAATAACGCCATTAAAAGTGCCATCTCGTGGAAAAGTGTCCACTTTGTACAAAAAATGATGAAAAATACACTAAAAGTGATAGTGGACGCTAAAAAGGGAGCTAAAACAGATGCTAATTCCAGGATTTGTTGTAGTGCATACTAGGGTTTAGTAAGGATAGGGTTTATATCTTCAACGATATTATGAGAGTGAATTCATGACCAGCTATTGGTTAGCATATTTTAAAAAACTAGGCTATATTTGTTACATATATTTGACCATATGTACATGAAGGCCCAATGAATTTTATTACACTTTAGTTATGCATTCCTTGCCATTCAATCGAATTGCATAGATGCTCATGTACGTATAGTTTGATGAAATACAGTAGCATTGATGAAATGTGTAGCATCCATTGGACTTCCTCTTACTGTCTGAAAATGTCATAGGATTACATTGATGGTATGCGTAGCATGTTACTATTATGACAGAGGTTTTTTCCTTGCAACCATAATCATGATCAATGGGTATGAACCCTTGGAGTTGACAAAAAACACAATTTTAAATTAGATATCAAATTAGCATGCATGTGCTAAGTTCATTGAACTGTTGAAAGATATTATTAGTTTTTTCCATTAAGATAATGTTTTCATAACACAATGGTGAGATGTTACTTGATCAATGCAATAAATGTAAGAGAATAAATATTGCTTGAAATGTAATTTTATAAATTTCAATAGCATAATTTATCAATTTGTGGAAGAGATGAATCATCACAAGCACAAGTCAAAACTCAAGAGAAAATATGGAATATATTGATAGTCGAATGTTTGTAATTCAAAATATGGGAAAGTAGCCAGCCCTCAAATGGCCTATCAATGTACATGTATCCCTAAGTACAACAATCTATACATGTATGTCAAAATACATCAATCCAAGACTATGCAACATGAAAAATCAATCTTTCTCTTGTTTTTCCCCGACTTTCCTCTATCGACCATCTCCCTAGGATCACTTTGCATCTCAAAAGTCTGCAAAAAAAATCATTATTTTTATCAAATAACTGCACTAATACCCTACCATCAACAAACTTAAAAAATTAACTTATGGCCAAATTATTTATGACAAACACTCACCAAGTCCTCATGGGGTATAGATGTGAGCAGTGTGCTCATGGAAGGCATCTCTATAGTTGTGCTCTGCAAATAAAAGACCATATCTCAATTAATTCAACAATTCAACATTGATCAACGTGTTTGGGTAAATTGAATAAAAAAACTTGGTCTTTAATGAACATCTCACCGCAAGAGGAGACCCATTCAGAACCATGGATTGAGCAGAGGGGCTAGGCACTTCTGCTGCTAATGGCTACAATCACCAAATGGAGAAATAGTTAGACATGCATGAACAAACAATATAGTAACATGGTTAAATACTATGCATTGTGATTGTCCAAATAGTTACCTCTGTATGAATCATGGCTATTATAGATGTGGCATTGAATGCAACATCAATGACCTTTGTTAGGTTAGGGGTAGATGGATCTCTCGTGTGTCTTCTATAGAGGACATCCACATTCTTTCTAGGAGTGGAGCCTCTCTTGTACACTTGTCCCTTTTGCACGTTGGGACTATGGGGAGATCGAATTACTGACAGTCTCGAACATATATCTCCCGGTGGCTACAATCACCAATACTGACGTAGTTAGAAATGCATTGGTCAGTGGAATAGCATGTATTGACAAACTGAAAATGATGAAATACATACCGATGTATTGTATACGTCAATCAATTCTAAGAAACGGTTTGCCGTCCATTCTATCTCCGCGGGCACGCTATCGATTGTATTCCCACCAGGGGGGAGCTCACTAGATGAAATCATTTCCATCTGATGGGGATCTACAACCTACAATTTAGAAAATTGTAAATTAGATCGTGTAGCATTGATTAAGTAACATGTGATAAAAAAATAACATGTGTTGAAATAATGTCATGTTGAAATAGTTACCTCGGCATGAGATGTTGTCGCTGAAGGTATGACAACATCTTGTAACTCAAAAGGTTCTATTGCATGAGCCTCTTGGCCCTCATGCCCTTCTTGTAGCAACTACAATTTTTAAAATCATTAAAAATATTAGCAATCTATATATGTGTATAGTAAGGAAAAATAATTTACAAATGACACTAAATTGTTAACTGGATCTACTCATGTATTAAAATAATGTCATGTTGAAATAGTTACCTCATTGTGAGTTGTTGTCACTGAAAGTATGGCAACATCATCATCATCATCATGCGGTGCTGGCACATGAGCCTCTGGACTATGCTCTGCATCATCACTGCAAAGGTCTTCAACCCCGTGCCCTTCTTGTAGTAACTACACATTTTAAAACCATTAAAAATATTAGCAATATATATATATGTGTATAGTAAGGAAATATAATTTAAAAATGAAACTAAATTGTTAACCACTTACTTACCTGTGTGAAATACCCAGTAAAGGTATCATCTGTTCGGACAAGACCAAAGCAAGGATTGCCGCATACTGTGCATGGGTGGGGTTGATGGTTGTGCTCATGCTATGTAGGTACAATGCCACTACTAGATGCTCCTCGACCTGCTGGAAGGTGGTGGCTCTACCTTAGCGGGAGGTGGTGGATCTACCCCATCGACAGGTGCTGGCTCTATTCCACCCATAGATGGTGGCTCTGATGGGCCTAGCTGGTGCATATCATGAAGATACGTGGTATGGCGAACAACCACCTGTGCCAACAGTAGGAAGGAATCTTGTGTCTCTGGTGCCAACTGATGTGTAGGCGGCACATCTGGCTTGGGTAGCCTCCTACGAGGTGGAGCTATGGGGCGATTGGGATCTATGTGCCTCGCATTGGGATGTTGCTGAGGCATCCCCATCCCAACACCCTGGTACCCCAAGATATCAAAATAGTTAACATGCTTCCCCATCACAAACTCTGCATACATCTTTCTCAGAAAATACAAAGGCATTTCCCTGTTGTTGTGTGGTGGTGCATCAAACACCATGTACCATCGGTCCATCCAGTTATCTATGAATGGTTGATATGTACACCACTCGATAGAAATGTGCCTTTTGTTTGCATTAGGGACTTCACCATCCCGTGGATTTCTAAATAGGGAAAAGATAATTTGTTCTTTTGAGATTTTCAACTTCTCGACTTTTCTGTAGCTAAGTCCATCCGCATATTATTTCCTCTTTCTTTCTCTAAATGTGGCAATATATTGCAAAGCACCATTAGACCTACTAAAGGTCTCTATCATTGCATCCAAATTGGATGCAAGCATAACATGCCTGTCATCAACAATAGTAATTGAGGCTCGAATTTCTCTGAGCCTCTGAATTTCTCTTTGGATGTCAAAGTGGGCATCCATAGTCGTCACTGCAAACAAAAAATAAAAATAAAAAACATTAGAAACGTATACATATGCTATAATGACATCTCTCAAAAATGAAAAATGTACAAACTTTGTGCAAGAACGAATACATTACAAACATAAATATCATCTCAGGCATACATTACAAACATAAATATCATTTCATATGCAGACCATTGCAGGCATACATTATGGGTCATTGAGGGCATAAGGGTGGAGACCATGAGGGCATAAAGACCATGATGATGTGGCAAAGATATGTATTTTTATTGGTTAAACAGAGGCAGCCTATTGATGGATAGAATGAAGACATGCTGGTAGAATGATGAAGAGATGACTAATGATATTGACATAATGTTGTGATGTGCATATGGACAGTGTAAAGTGTATGAATGGAGATATGGCAGCAGATTGATATGACATGAATAATGATGACATAATGAAGATGTGATCTAATTGGTGATATTTGCTGATGGACATAATGAAGTTATATTGAATAATGGGTGCTGGATGAGAATGATGAAGTGCTTTGGAAACAAACAAGGGCTTCTGGTTGATGATGTATGTAATCTGCAGACTTAAGAAGAGTCTGAAATATCATTTGTAAATCTATGATTGTTGGGGTGTTGGTGCATCCCAATGAGTTGCAGCTGACAAAATTATCTTGTGAATAGGATTGTCATTGATGACAACATTAATGACAAAGGTGTAAATGGCATGACAACAAGCAAACAAGGTGACTTGACAAGGACTTGGAAAAGACAAGACAAAAGACACGGTGATGCGAATTGGCACACCTAATGAGGCCAAATGACCCATACTGTGGTTATTTGGAGTTGGTCCTAATACCCTAGACAAGGATGACTTGGAGATAACAAGTTACATGAACAAAGAAGCATAAAGTAAAAAAATAAGCTTGAAGTTGACACTTGGCAAAGAGATTGCGGGCATCCCTTATGGCATCTGTGGGCATCCTGAAATGAAGCTGATGGACATGTGGGCATGTGGACAAGGTGACATGTGGGCATCTTGAAGATGCATATGCGGGCATGTTTGTGGAAGCTGCGGGCATCCTGGAGGCATGGCAAAGACCCCCATGCGGGCAATTGAAGAAGGTCTAGCTGTAGGCATGTTCAAAGGCATAAATATGGCCCTTATGGGCATGAGTTACAAGCTAGTGCGGGCATGCTGGAAGCAAAAGAAAATGGTGATGATGTGGGTATGAAGACCATGTTTAGGTGGGGAAAAGAAATTCTAAATAAATATATACATGTATATATTTATAATTTATGAGGTGTTTATGGAGCAACAATAGAAATTAGAGTTTAACCTTTATCTTTGGATTAATTGGGGCTACAGTATGTTGATTTGCTACTGGTGTACAAAACTAAGATGCTGATGATATGTATGGACAGAATGAATTCATGATTATTGGGGCTACATATGATGAACAAAATGTTGATCTAGGGCAGCATGAAACAGGGACATAATGCTTGCTTGGGTTATGACAATTAATGATAATCAGAATGATGTTATAGACAGATATGTTGGGTGACAATGATGATTGATGTGATCAGTGAGCCATTGCGTCTAACAGGGTGGATGTAAAATTCATTAAAATTTTAAAATTTTA
Organism: Larix kaempferi; assembly: GCA_027924585.1. Lineage (NCBI taxonomy): Eukaryota > Viridiplantae > Streptophyta > Pinopsida > Pinales > Pinaceae > Larix > Larix kaempferi. Next base: position 16,725,834 of record BSBM01000535.1, on the reverse strand, counting down.
AGTTGTGGCATTTCATTTACAAATATTTTTAGGTGACAATGATGGTTGATATGATTAGTGAGCCATTGTGTCTAACAGGGTGGATGTAAAATTCATTAAAATTTTAAATTTTAAGTTTTGGCATTTCATTTACAAATACTTTTAGATTAGGGCAACATAACAGTTTATAAACTTAATGACGAGATGAGGAAACGATTTAGATGCTTACCTTTCCAATCGTCCTTGCAAGATGAATTTGGGATTGTTGAGCCTCCAAATCTCCTCGGTTGAGCTTCTGCAATGCGTTTTGGGAAGGCGAAATCGCTCGAGTGTTTATGTTTGGCTAAAACAGTGCCGCGGTCCGCGGCACTTTTTTGTTTTGTTTTGTTATATTAACCATAACGCTTGAGCGTTTTGTAATCCTATCCTACATGTTAAATGACATGGCAAGTTTAGAGCCCGCCATTCCTAGTTTTACATAATGCGCGAGCGTTGTGGATTTACACAATTGTCGCGTGTTTCACATTTACCCAATTGCATCTATAGGGTCCCTCAACTTCATGGGAGGGCCCTCATGTATAATGTATGCTTGGCTTGGGTTTGGTTAAGACGCATCAATGAGGCATAGTCCACATGATACAAGCTAATTGTTGTTCATGTTCAACTAGTAAGATGATGGTGGTGCCGAGTGGTGACTAGAATCGCCCCATTACAACATGTCTTTAATTTCTAGTGTAAATTTTTATTTCCTTAACCATTTGGAAAACAAATTATATGGTGCAATAGAGACCTACACACAAAAAAGAAGGAAATCATCTTAAGAAAATATTTGGTCTGGTCTTTCAACAACAACAATTATTCAATCTCTCTATTTGCTTATTATCTGTCGTGAGATATTGTTTATTATCATATCATGATGTGGATGAAATTTTGATTCAATTTGCTATCCATATGTTGTTTCCATTCATTTTATTTGTTGTTGATGTGTTACAATTTGTATGTGTGAGCAACTTGGTTTAAATCTCTTTATTCTTTTACAAAAAATCCTAAACAACACTCTCTCCAATCACCTAAACATTCAAACTTAAAGAGCCTTAGAAACTCTTTTTAGGATCTACCCCTTGGCTTCGTTAGGAGTTTGCCTAAACAGAGGAGTTGGGATCAGGTGACAACACCTGACTCTTTGCTTGCCCCCAAGGCCACACCAAGTAGCTTAGAAAAATTTATGTTGCGCTCCCTTCCCAAAGTGTGTATCTTAGCAGCAACATTAATACATTAAATTTTTTATTTTTTAAAAAGTTTTGAATAAGTATATAATTTTTTAAAAAGTCTTGAATAAGTATATAATTTTTTAAAAAGCAAAAAAGTTAAAAATTAATACATATTAAAAAACTAAAAGTTAAAAAATTAAGTAAAATTAAAATTTCATGTTTTACATGTTTTTTAAAAAAATTTAAAATTAAGTCAAATTAAAGTTTCATATTTAATATAATTTCTTAAAATTATTAAAATTAAGTCAAACTAAAGTTTCATGCGTTTTTTGAAATTATTAAAATAAGTCAAAATAAAGTTTCATGTTTCACATGCTTTCTTGAAGTTATTTTTCTCTCTTTTTGTGTGTTGTGTTTTCAAATGCATTTACTTTGCATTTATACATCATAAAGTTCTTTAAAATTTGTATGTGGTTTATTTTTATAAAGTTCAAAAATTAAGTCAAAGTACAGTTTCATATTTCACATTTGTTTTAAAGTTATTTTTAATAAAAATGTATATGCTTTATTTTTATAAAGTTCAAAAATTAAGTCAAACTAAAGTTCTATATTTCACATGTTCACTTTCTCCAGAATTTAGGTTGCAATTTGGATTAGCAGGTTTTACTTTTCCAGAAAGTTACATTCGCACATATTTACAGAGCAAAACACTGACGCTGATACTTTTTTAAAAACTGGATTACTCATGAATGAAGGCATATGCAAGATAATTATTTACCAGCAGGCTAATCAGGAGACAAATATATCTTTAAATACTTTGAACTAAATATTACTCTAAGTTTTGTACAATTCTTCTACTATTTTGCAATCAGTATTCGGAATTTTATATTTAGACTATGGACATTAAGTCGGTTTTTGAACACTATCGTGCTTTTCAAAGTACTTGTAGAATGTATTTTTTGTTCTTTTAAAATCAATGGATATAATTTTTTTCTTTAGAAAAAAAATGTTGATGTGATATATATATATATTTTTTCTATACGATGTTTTTAAATATATTTACTTTATATTTATACATTAAAAATATTTTAACATTTGTAAGTAGTTTATTTTTATTTTAATAATAATATAAATGTTTAAATCCAAATATTAATTAACACATGTTTTTTATAATTTAAAACCCTTTTTTATTAAAATATTAAATTTTAATTTTAATACAAATTTTACAAATTTTAATTTTTTTAATCAATTAGATAAAAAATAAATAAATTGTAGAAAACAAAAAAGAATACATGTGTGATGTGAACATAAATATAATTTGTATTACCAAACACCAGGAAAAAAATTAAAAAAGGAGTAAAAACATAAGTTCATATTGAAAAAACACACCTCCTGACATCATCATATCACACCGAAAAATATGAATAGTTTTAAATTAGAACATAAAGTTTCCCATTGCACCATTTTCTCTGCCATCATCCCCAATGCCTCCTGCAAGGAGACACGTAACCTAATTATCTTTCCGGAGTCCATCTGAGTAACAGATTACACGCTAAATTTCCGGATTTCCGCCAAAATAAAATTTGAAAATAAACTATATCTATATCTTGATGTATTGCGTCACCCCTACTTCAGCTGCACAGTGTCGAACATTTAGTCCGCTCAACTAAAGCAACTTTTCAGAACTGTGTCTTTTGACGAATAAAATGCGCCTCTGTTAGCGGGTCCGTGGGAGGCGGGAATTTAGAAAGTTGAGCGGATCCCCGTGAATCATTTTGACAAAGCAAAAGCAACCCGTGATGTGCATCTGAACAAATTTCATCTGAATTGCGGCTCTCGGGTCAAAACTCGTAGCAAATTAATACCATAAAGCACGGGAAGGTGCATGTGAGGCACACCAGTAAAATAAATAAATATATAGAGAGACGCCACTGTTCAATCTTTAAGAATGATTTGGACTGTGGGAAAGGCCATGGCAATTCTTTGATTTCTTGGTAGTTATGAGAAATAATTATATCAAGAGGAAACCTACCTACTACTTTCTTAAGTCTTTGATACAATACCTATGATTATGATAGTGTGGTGGAGCTAAGACTTTTCCCATATGAGCAATGGTCGTTTTGAACAACCATGATTTTCGCCGTTTAAATGGACTCGCCCACATGGTGGCACTCTTTGATGACCAACTGATTAGACTAGGTATCGAAATCAATCCCTACTTCTGCAGTACATTTGATTCCTTTTAACAACTCTTCATTTGTTATATAAAAAAGGGCAAAGAGTTCATGCAGATTCATGCACACAATTAGCTGAATCTTCTCTTACTTAGTATTTGTTAGCAGAATCGATTGAGTAGAGATCCCGTATTATAATTGACAAGAGATGCATATAGGAGCCTAGTTGAATCCCATTTGCAATCTGCGGACTGTTACATCGTTCAACCCTTTCTGTAACCAAAATGTCTGCCTATCGAAGTTTGCTGGTATTGCTAGTTTTTCTTTTGATCTTTTGCATTCGATCCGAGGCGGGAAAGAGCTTTGGAATTTTCGAAAAATTGACGGGCGCTGTTCTTCGACGGTCTGCAGTGATGCCTGACGCTAAACATGGACAACAAACTTCAGCGAAACACGTGGAAGAACCGGAACGAGTAGTTGAAATGGTAGAAAGGTAATTGGTGTCCATACATTACTTCATTCAATTATTCTTGTACTGTAAGTAAGTAAGCATTTGTATTGAAGTTCTTGTATTCGTCCGGAAATCCTTCCTCCTGCCAAATCTTAGATCATTTAATATACTAACCGAAATGAATTCAAGACCAAAATTCTTCTTGCGAGCAGAACTTCCGAATTCCCGTATTCTTTGGCCCAATTCGGGCGAATTTGGTAACTATGTTAGTAGGAATCAAGTTGAAATTATTTTACTGCAGTCTGTAGAGCATTTATAGAATCTTGCTTCATTTTATTCTAATCTTGGTTGTAGAGATGGGCGATCCTTATCTTGATTGTTGATTCTTTATCCAATTTGATATAGAGTAAAATTAACTTTTAACTTTGCTCCATGCTCGTTGAATAGAAAAAATCAGCAATCGAAATAAACTCAGATCTATAGAAACCTTGTATATATCCCTACCATGGCTGTACAACACCTGCCTTGAAGCATTTACAGAATGTGTTTTGGAATTCAAGTTGTTCTGAGCTTATTTCATGTATTATAATATGACAGGATCATCATTAACACTTTATTCATGGAATGTATTGCAGGAGCATTAACAGTTCGAGAAGGGAACTAAGTTATCTGTCTTGCGGAACGGGGAACCCCATCGACGACTGCTGGCGCTGCGATCCAGATTGGGAAAACAATAGAAAGAGGCTTGCAGATTGTGCCATTGGATTCGGTAGGAATGCTATTGGAGGGAAGAATGGCAGATTCTATGTGGTCACAGATCCCAATGACTACGATGCGGTCAATCCCCGGCCGGGCACCCTACGCTATGCTGTTATTCAAACCGAGCCTCTGTGGATCATTTTTCAGAGAGACATGGTCATCCAGCTCAAAGAGGAGCTTATCATGAACAGTTACAAGACAATCGACGGCAGAGGCGTCAATGTCCACATTGCCAATGGTCCTTGCATTACGGTACAGTATGTGAACAACATTATCATTCACGGGATTCACGTCCATGACTGCAAGCCTGGAGGAAATGCCATGGTCAGGGATTCCCCCGGACATTACGGGTGGAGAACTATCAGTGATGGAGACGGAATTTCTATCTTTGGGGCAAGCAATATCTGGGTGGACCATTGCTCCTTGTCAAGCTGCACAGATGGGCTCATCGATGCCATCATGGGTTCCACTGCAATTACCATATCAAACAACTTTATGACGCACCATGATAAGGTTTGAATCTCAATTCCAGCTTTGTAATATTAGAGATCCAAACTTTTTAATCAATATTTGTCCCGTTCATCTAATTGTTATATTAATTGTTGCAGGTCATGCTCTTGGGCCACAACGACGCTTATACAGCGGACGTTAAAATGCAAGTAACAGTTGCCTTCAACCATTTCGGTGAAGGGCTTGTGCAACGCATGCCCAGGTATTGGCCAAAAAACGATCTGAATTCACATTTTCCATTTATGTTTCATGGATTAACAATCAAAATCAAAATCAAACATTAGAGTTCAGAAGATTATCTGGAAAACAAGTTGAATGCACTCATGTTGAAACGCAGATGCCGGCACGGCTACTTCCATGTGGTGAACAACGATTACACTCACTGGGAAATGTACGCCATCGGTGGAAGTGCGAACCCCACAATCAACAGCCAAGGCAATCGATTCCTCGCACCTGTCGATCGCAACGCTAAGGAGGTAAGCGTCGCTTCCTCAATTCTGTCCAATTCATTAATGTCAACATTAAAATAGTAAGCACAGGGAGTTGATGAATATGAATGACTGAACAGGTGACGAAGCATGAGATCGCACCGGAGAGTGTATGGCGACAGTGGAACTGGAGGACAGAGGGAGACCTGATGTTGAACGGGGCGTTCTTCACTCCGTCTGGCGCAGGAGCATCCTCCAGCTATGCGAAGGCTTCCAGCCTCTCAGCGAGGCCTTCATCACTTGTGGCATCCCTCACAGGGAACGCCGGCGTTCTGACATGCAGAAAAGGGTCCGCATGCTGACTCCAACAACACATCGCAGACGGCGACCTTAGATCTCCCAGCCACTATAAAATAGGCTCTATTTTCTTTCTTTATATAATAACAGCACTCCTTGTCCGTGAGATCATTGTGACGAAGCTCTTCTACCTCCCAACCTCTGCGTCCATGAATATCCCATTCTCTCCTCACCATGGAGGTAATTATTGGACAAGTACAGATGTCCTGTAGAAAATGTCACTTGCCTTAACAAATTAGATTGAGAGGCAAACTACATTTTCTTATTTTATTTTAATCAATCAATACCTGCGAGTCTTTGATTTAATTTCCGTATAGCAGTATTTGATTTTATATTTATACATCCTTTGCTTGGCCTTGTGAGCGTTTAAAATTGAAATTCGAAGGCCAGGACTTCAGTTGGAAACCCTAACACTTCATTAACATGGTATGTCCTTATATATATTTTTAATTAGAAATAAATAATTATAAAAAATTATATCAGTAAAATAAAGTATAGTTAATTACTTAGTTCGGTGGAGATAGCTAGTTGTTACACAAAGGTCTCAACATTAAACTAATTAATATAAACATTAAATTAATTAATATAAAGATAAAACAAATATTATTGTTGAGCTTAGAGAGATCTTGTATCATGTGTTGAGTGTTTGTATATTATGTTGGTCATAAACAAAAAGAATAATACAAAGTAAAAAGTAAATATGAGACTTAGACTTTATTTTTTACTATTGATACAAAGTAAAAAGTAAATATGAGACTTTAGAGTGTTTGTCTCAAAATAATACAAAGTAAAAAGTAATAAATAGGTGGCTCAGCTATTGCACTCAAGGAGCTATTCAAGGAGAGGTTTACACCTCGGAAGATTTGATCCCTCTTGGCACTTGATAGAGCCTAGGATTTGGATCTAGGCCGGTTTAATAAACATATCCCTTTAAATCTTAATCAAGATGCATTTAAGTATAACTAGATACAATGACCATGAAATAAATACCAAGTATACACTTATTAAACTCTCATTAATCTTGTTGATATTCTCCAAAAAATCCAAAATCTCAGATAATATTTAAAAGCCCATCCACATAATAATAAAATAATATAAAAACTAACTCACTACGATTTTAATTATTATCCCAACAAAAAATCCAATACAGCAAATAAATTCATTATATAATACATACAGTTTTAAACCACGAATTGACATAAAGCTAATCCACTCAACAATATAAACTTCAGCAAACAAATTCATTAAATAATACATACAGTTTTTTTTGCCACGAATAGACATAAAGCTACTCTTCGCTGTATAAACTTAAAACAAACAAACAAATTCTGAAAAAGCCATATATATGTAAACCTTAAACTTTTGTATTTTATTTATTTAAGGATAATTCCGATTTTTAAAAATCCTCTTTAAATGAGTATCGAAATTCTTCATTTACAATTAGATCAATTCAATCACAGCACAAGTTTAAAAAATTACACACCTATTTGAGAGTCAACAAAATAATTGTATGGCACCGAATATCTTTCCTAAAATGGTGACAGATGTTAGTTTAGAGAATGAATACCAAAGATTTTTAATTTTTAATTTTTAATTTGATTTAACCTGAAAAATAATTTCACTCTGAAAGAGATGCATAATGGAAGTTTTACAACCATTTTTTATAAATTTATTATTAATACTTTGAATAATAAAAACATTTAATCTATATTTTGGATTAAATATTTTAACTTTAATAAATATTTAATAATATTTTTTAATAATTAAATCAAAGTTACGGTGCAGTATTCCATTTGAGTATGAATTGTGTTAGAGTTTTACAAACATTCCAACTACCGAACACTGCACCTATCATTGTGACATTCCAACTATTGAACACTGCACTTAGAGAATTAAAAGAAAAAATAGATAGAAAAAAGTACGCCGGTGATATTAAATTTAATAAATAAAAACATAATTATTAGTAAAAATGAATAAAAATAATATTAATTATTTTATGATAATTTTGTAAAAATAATATATTAAACTTAATATTATAAAAATTAAATAATGATTTTTAAAATTTTGAAATATATATTTTATTTTATAATTGATTAATAGTAAATATATTTAATTTAATTAATTTTAAATAAATATACTAAATAAATTTTTTTGTCTTTGAACTTACATTTATTTAATACTCTTTACAAATACATTTATGAACTTTTTACGTTTCTCAAAACTTAAATAACGAAAATGGTCAGAGCTTTAATTTAAAGCTATATTTAAATTCAAATCTTAGAGGGTTTATCTTAAACAAACTGAATCATAAAATTGCAGAAGGATTTATTTGTGAGCTTAAGAAATATTTATTCTATTGTTATCACCATTTCTATTGTAAATCATGCAGAATTGCAAAAACAAAATAATTTAGAGCGTTTCACTGTTTAAAAATGGAAATAACTCCAATTTAATAATATTTTTTATGTCCATGATATTTCATTGTGACTGTAGAAGAGCATAAACTATGCCCATTATTTTTTTTATTCAGGGTTTGAGAATATCTCTAAAGTGCAACCATTGCCATTAAAATACTGAGTTATGTTACCAATTCATTTAATTGTAAAGGATTTAAAAAGTTTATATATAGATATATATATATGATTTTTTTTGTTACCTACTTCCATTATAAACATGATACATCTAACTTGTTTGGATTGTAGAAAACGTCTTTACTCACTATTACAATTTTATGGTGATTAAAAAAATAATAATATAAAGTTCATATAATTTTTATTATATAAATATATAATTTAATTCTTATATCTAAGAATTATTTGAAAATTTTCATAATTTTATTATAATAAATTATATTTAATATTAATTCTCTGATACCACAAGCTGCAGGATCTTCAATCTTCAAACATTCATGCCAAAGAATTCATCACACTGCTCTTTTAAACAAGTCTTGCCAATGATTCCCATTAAGATGAAACAGATTGCAATGAGGCAGACAATCAATATTATGATAAACATATTACAGACTCAAATATGGGATCGACTTCGGACAGCGAAGTTCGTCACCCAATCACTCTGACTGATGCATAGACACAATGTTGGCAATGAGGCAGACAATCAATATTATGATAAACATATTACAGACTCAAATATGGGATCGACTTCGGACAGCGAAGTTCGTCACCCAATCACTCTGACTGATGCCTAGACACAATGTCTTGGGTCCTTTTAGATTTCGCCTCTTCCCGAAGGCATGAGGTTACTCTCAGGCTCCTGGGAGTCCCAAGATATGTCTACTAGCATACCCTTACACAGACGCTTTTATACAGAGCGAGTCTTAGCTTTTCTGGTGCAATCTTATACCACAAAGGGCAAGTTGCAGAGCATACGAGCTTCGGCTCTCACACACCTAGACTTTGTCGAGCGGACTACTTGCTCAGACGACCTACTTGCAGAGCGGACTACTTGCTCATGCGACTCGACTCGAATGCCTCAAATGAGCTCTGAGGTCTCTTATTTATAATCCCAAAGCCGGTCATCCGGTCACTTGGAATTTACACCATCCAGTCTAAAGTGGCGCACTAACTAGATTCCCGGGGCATCGTGGGACCACACGATGTTATCTCATCCCTTCATCAGGCAGCGCCATGTGGGGACCCGGTACTACCGATAAGGACTAAATGACAACCATTATCTAAAGGAGAATCTTATGGCCGACAAGGTCAGGGCCACCACACTATTACAAAGCATCTCGGGGAACAGCAATCATCCCGAGGAATCAAACCAACAGGCGGAAAATATATATGTCCGACATATACAAAAGCGGAGAGGCCCACCAACGGCTTCCGTAAAGAGCAGAATATATACAAAAGAGAATATCAACTCGGACCGACTGGCTTCATTCCCGGAAAATGTCAACGGGATTCTTAATCAGAATAATAGCCGGAACCGCAGACACAATGTGTCTCACCGCCAGGAGCTGGAACACCACCACAGACGCAATCAAGCGTGCCATCATCATAATTACTCTCCTCGATTTCTCTGCGAACCAGTTCTTGTTCAATGAAATCAGGTTGAGTTTCAGGAAACTGCCAATATTCATTTTCAGGCTCATCATCAAACATGTCTGGATAAAGCTTCTCTCCAAAGCATTGATCAACATCTGATCCCTTCAATGCTTCATTAGGACCAAAGATAAATTCAGAAGCAAAATTAGACTCAACTCTGTAGTTGAGTGGCAGAGTTCTTCGATGGACTTTTGCATCTAGCCTTCGACCTTGACTGTCTCTTTTTATAAACTTTTGGGTGACAGTCACATAATGTTCCAGAGGAGTGTAACGTCCTCCATGGTGTCTTAAAAGAAATTTAAACCACTGATTCGCCTGATCAGCAGCTTGCATGTCAGCTTCAAGATGGAGAATAAAATTAGCTTTACGCTCAACCCATTCATGTCTTGGACAGAACTTATCCAAAAAGACTTGGGTCCATCCTGACCATTTCCTATTTCTCATGTTTCCTGGATCTGCACAAATAATCACAGATTTTTGTTCTCGGCAAAATTGAAGAATTAAATTATAGGATCTCCAGGTTAGATCCCCTTGCCCAATATCAACATACCATACCCAGCCATCTTTTTCTTCATTACCATCAAGCCAGAGTTCATCGCATTTGACTAACTGTTCTTGAGCCTCTGTCAAACCAAAGAACGCTTCCTTTTCCCATCGTTCAAGAATTTGCAGTTTGCAGGGACTTGATTGAATTTGCTTGATGAGAGTTAGACTTAGGTATTTATCAGCTTCTTCTTTGCTGGCATAATCCAGCAGTTGCTGTCGTTCTTCTTGAGAGATATCCTTATCCCATGGGGCAAGAAATAAGGATTCAGGCGGGGCGCGCATTTCTAACTCCTTTTCAGCCATAGGAGTTTTGCCTTTATAATTCACAATTTTATCCTTCATAGGTAGCCATCCTGGATGATCTCCAGAACCAGAACCGGAAGCACCAGCAGAAAACATGTTCAGACTTGGAGTACTCTTCTGCACAGTCTCACGTGTCAACATATCAGCTAATCAATTTAAATAACCAGGCTTATAAACAATGTCATAATCAAAATTGCTTAACCAGAGAAACCATTTCAAAATTCTGCTACTATTCTCAGCCATCAGATTTTCATTTTTAAAAATACCAGGCATGATCTTTAGATCTGTCCTAATCACGAATCTAACTGGTTTTAAATATAAGATAAAATGGCTGACTGTTTTCTTTACAGCAAGTATCTCTTTGTGACTTGAAGGATAATTAATTTCAGCTCCTTTAAAAGAACCTGATGCATATCCACAAATATTGGCTCTGCTTTCAATTTCTTCGATCAATACACCACCCCATGTGGTATTGGAAGCATCTGTCTCTATAATTAATTTACCATTTCCTTGCGGGAGACTGAGAGCTGGAAGTTGCTTTACTTTGGCCTTAATCTGTTGAACCGCCAAAGTCATCTGTTCAGACCATGGAAATGGCTTCTTCTTAAGCCTTTGCTGCAAACAATGAATATCAGCAGCTTGACCTTTATAAAAGGGTCTGATATAATTTAAGCAACCCAAGAAACGCTGCAGTTGGGTCTTCTCAGTAATTTGATCAGGAAAGTGCTCAAATGATTGTAACACATGCTTCTGCAAAATGACCTGACCACCTTTGATATGTAGACCCAAAAATTCAACTTCAGTTTTGCCTATTTCCATTTTACTCTCAGACAAAACCAAACCATGTTTATAGACTAGCTCATAAAACTTCTGTAAATGCTTCAGATGATCTTGTAAATTTTTAGAACATATCAGAATATCATCAATAAATACAGCTAGCCAAGGAATATCCCTAAAAATGTCTTCCATTCTCTTTTGAAACTCTGAAGGTGCATTATTAATCCCGAATGGAAGAACTTTCCACTGATACTGCCCATGAGGGACGACAAAGGCAGTTTTATACCTATCTTTCTGTTCTATTCCAATCTGATAAAATCCTGATTTTAAATCAAACTTACTGAAAATAGTACATCCAGTTATTTTCTGTAAAAGACTAGCTTTATCAGGCAGAGGATACCTGATCTTCTGGAGGACTGCATTCAGCGGCTTAAAATTAACAACTAGACGAGGCTTACCTCTCTTTTGCTCGGAGTGCTTGTTAACCACAAAAGCTCTACAAGCCCATGGACTCTTTGATGGTTCAATTAAGCCTTTTTTCAGGAGATCTTGAATTTCATTAGAACAGAACTCTCTTTCACTGGGACTCATCAATCTAGCTGAAGCTTTCATGGGTTTTATCTTTTGCATGGGATCAAAAGGTAAAGACACAAAGTATTTTTCCCTTGTCCAGAAAGCATTAGGACTTTCTGAGCAACAATCTTTCTTCAGCTTTTCGGCAATCCCAGACAGGAACTTTTCACTGTGCAATTCTGCAAATTGCATACATCTTTCCATCTTATGTAGTGAGGCAGGACTTTTGGACTCATTGGGAAGACTAGGAATAGGTTTACAACGCTGTACAGAGGAATAACTCAGAGGCAAAGAAATAGCTTTATTACTGACTGTACATTTGAAAGTATTTTCTTTGGTATCTACAGAAAAAGGACTTATACTTTGCAGAAATTCTGAACCTAACACACAGTCTTCTTTTATTAAATCAAGCCTTAACAAGGATAATGACGTTTTCAAACCAGACAAAGAAATGGGAAAATTATCAACCTTGCCATTCATATATACAGGGGTACCTTGAATAGCTGACCCAAATTCTTCAGCCTTTTCCCAGTAAAAACTAGGTATAGCATTTCCTCTAGCCAAGTTAAATTGACATCCTGAATCAAGGAGACACTGGACAGGATAAGCTTTAAACTCACTTGGACAAAAGTTCAGAGTTATGAATAGTTTGGGACCTTGAACAGCACCTAATAAACTAACACTTTTGGACTGGGGAGAAGGAGACTTCTCTGGTGAAGGAGACCTTTCAGGAGACTCATGACCACAAACTCTTTCAATTTCATTTGACAATTCTTCTTCGGAAGACTGTTCTCTTTCCATAGCTAGAGCTGTGAGAGCACTTTTGATATCATCTACTTCTTTTACCAAGGCTCTTATCTGCTTTTGTTTTTCTTTCAATTTAATCTTAAGCAGATTTTCTCTATCCATTCTGTGTAACTGTCTATCTCTATGGCTGCCTGGATAGTCTTGATATAGAGCTGCAGGGTTGTAACTGATATCAAACTTTTCTTTTCCTTTTTCTTTCCCCAAAGTTTGCAACTGGTTTTGTAAAGCTTTCTTTTCTTCTCTTAACGCTGTTCTTTCTTGATGCCTGAAGACCGGTATGGAAGATAATTGTAAATCAATATCAGCCAATTTCTTTTCTATCTGTACAGGAGAAATGGCTCTAGAAAACATATACAGATTGAAGTCAAAATCTGGGAGCGCACACCCCCCTAAATGTGCATCACTCTCGGAATCGGAACTGGAAGTTGAAGAGAAAGAGGGATTACATTTAGCAAGCTGTGGAGGGATGTCAGAATCTGAGGTGGAATCCCCAGAATCAGGAAGGTAAACAACTTCATCATCAGACGCAGGAGGCGTTGATGAAACTTTACACAAATCCCACCAAGTTGGATCAAGAGAATTGCAGAGTGCGGCCAACCTAGGGCGAGATTTTCTGTCAGGACATTTAGATGCCCAATGTCCTTTCTTTCCACAAATAAAACAAACATCACCAGAACCCTTTTCTTTCCTGCGTTTGACATATTTTTTACCATAAGCATATTTCTTTTTCTTGAACGGCTTTCTAAATCTAGACTTATGCTTATAGGGTTTATCTGGATGGTATCTTTTTTCAGAGGTGTAAAATTTCTTCTTTTTCTTACAATGGCATTCTTTGCCAAAATGACCTCTGTTATGTGCACCACACCCCCAATCAGGCATTCCTGCAACTTCTTTGCAGAAAGAGGCTGAAAACATTTTCTGATGCCGCTTAATATCTTTATTAACTCTTATCTCTAAGCAATGTTCTTGCCACGTTTCCATAATATGTTGGTGAAGCTGAGCTAGAGATAAAGTTCTAAGTGGGATATTCTTATCTTTAAGCGCTTGTTCTACTGCATCAGGGACATGTCCAGGGTAACTACGGAGGTAGTGCTTTAGGTAGGCAGGATCACCAGACTTACCAGAGGAGATTATTAATTTCTGCATATAGCAGAAATAATCATCAGCCTTACTTAGATCACATAACCTAGCAGACATAAATAATGAGGCTAAATGGTCTGTATCTTCTTGATCTTCTGGTTCATAGAATTCTCTCCCAAGGGCAGAGAGAATCTGCTCATCGGCTTCATTTGAAGCAAGCATTTCATTTCTGGTTTCTTATGGCAGCCAACGCCACCATTCATATGCCAATCCTGAGAGACCAGCAACTAACTGAGCACCAAGCATTTGGCCAGTTACATTATGGTCTTGCTGCTTTTTATATAAGATCCAATGTGTCAATAACTGAATAGCATTTTTTATTTCCTCACGACTTTGACATTGGATATTTAACACTGGCTGTTCTGGCATCTGAGAAATCAGATTGTTCATATTATTAATTCCAAAAGTAAAAACCTTTGGAGCAGAGGATACACCCTGTGCATCTGGCATATGAGTATCAAACTCTATGCGGGGCGAAGTCCTCATATTTGATGATTCTGCTGCCATCATATCTACATTTCCTATGTGCTTAGCATCTAGGACAGGTTTCATGGTTTTGAATTCAGAGATCCAGTTTTCTATTTCTTCTTTCTTCATGTCTGATTCACCAAAATCCCATTCTGGCTTTTCATCCTCTGGGATGAGAGATAACGCTCCTAGAGAAGCTGACTTTGAATGTCCTTTGCTAGCTAATTTAAGAACATGATCAGGAACTATATATTCTTTCTTCTTAAGCTCTTGAGCTGTTCTAAGCAAATCTTCCAAAACTAGCATTCTTCTTTGTAGCTTATCAGAAGCTACCTTAATAGCTTTCTCTATCTCTGTAGTATCATGGAGCAGATGGTCTAACAGATCTATTTTGGTGGACACTCTTTCTATCTGAACCTTCTGATTTTCATGGCTGGTTTTCAAAGCCAAAATATCTGAAGCCATATCGTCCAAATTTCTTGCAGTACAATACTGCTGCAGATTTCCCCAGTTTGCAAGCTTAACTTCATCAGATACACTCTGATCTGCCGCGGAGGACTTTATGGGTAAAAACTCACGACGAGACTGGCCATCAGGGGTGTATTGTCTAAAAGGAATTTCAGGAAGGTTCCTTCCAGGGACATAGGATTTTTGACCAGCTATTGTGGTTTCCATAGCAGAATTTTGTCGAGGCAGGGAGAACATACCTAGAGTAGGAAACGCATGATGAGATTCATGTTTCTCTTTTTGTTTTAATTTCTGTTTTATTTTATTGCATGCAGGGCAGTTTGCATGCTGACCTCTATGCTCAAAATCAGACAAACCGGAAAAGGATTCAGAAGAATTATCGACAGGAGAATTAATATTAACAGAAGAGGATTGTCTAGACAACTCATTAGACAGTGCTTGCCGCCTTGCATTATGATAAGAGGACAATGATGCTGATTTAACCAATGGAGGTTGGAATCTTGGAATAGGTTCCTACACAGGAGATCTGAAGGAGGATGAGGCTTCGTCAAATACTAGAGGTTTAGGATTTAACAATGCTTTGACTCTTTCTTGATGACGGAGTTCACTATACTTCAATTCCCAAGACTGTGGATATTTTAGACCGGTCCAATTAAAAGTAATTGGAGTTGCATTTTTAGAACGGGAATTAGGTGTTTCCACCATGCTACAGTCTGCAGAACTCTGATGGACATGGGATCGTAACTGAGGCAACGTATCGTTACCAAAACGGACACATACTCCCCCTTTGAGTTGGATTATTTTGGAACCATTCAGCATGTCAAAGCCTTTAGGAAGGATGTAGGCTTTCAAGATATTGTAAATATGAGGGTCGTCTACAGGATAATTAATTCTCCTGTCGATAATTCTTCTGAATCCTTTTCCGGTTTGTCTGATTTTGAGCATAGAGGTCAGCATGCAAACTGCCCTGCATGCAATAAAATAAAACAGAAATTAAAACAAAAAGAGAAACATGAATCTCATCATGCGTTTCCTACTCTAGGTATGTTCTCCCTGCCTCGACAAAATTCTGCTATGGAAACCACAATAGCTGGTCAAAAATCCTATGTCCCTGGAAGGAACCTTCCTGAAATTCCTTTTAGACAATACACCCCTGATGGCCAGTCTCGTCGTGAGTTTTTACCCATAAAGTCCTCCGCGGCAGATCAGAGTGTATCTGATGAAGTTAAGCTTGCAAACTGGGGAAATCTGCAGCAGTATTGTACTGCAAGAAATTTGGACGATATGGCTTCAGATATTTTGGCTTTGAAAACCAGCCATGAAAATCAGAAGGTTCAGATAGAAAGAGTGTCCACCAAAATAGATCTGTTAGACCATCTGCTCCATGATACTACAGAGATAGAGAAAGCTATTAAGGTAGCTTCTGATAAGCTACAAAGAAGAATGCTAGTTTTGGAAGATTTGCTTAGAACAGCTCAAGAGCTTAAGAAGAAAGAATATATAGTTCCTGATCATGTTCTTAAATTAGCTAGCAAAGGACATTCAAAGTCAGCTTCTCTAGGAGCGTTATCTCTCATCCCAGAGGATGAAAAGCCAGAATGGGATTTTGGTGAATCAGACATGAAGAAAGAAGAAATAGAAAACTGGATCTCTGAATTCAAAACCATGAAACCTGTCCTAGATGCTAAGCACATAGGAAATGTAGATATGATGGCAGCAGAATCATCAAATATGAGGACTTCGCCCCGCATAGAGTTTGATACTCATATGCCAGATGCACAGGGTGTATCCTCTGCTCCAAAGGTTTTTACTTTTGGAATTAATAATATGAACAATCTGATTTCTCAGATGCCAGAACAGCCAGTGTTAAATATCCAATGTCAAAGTCGTGAGGAAATAAAAAATGCTATTCAGTTATTGACACATTGGATCTTATATAAAAAGCAGCAAGACCATAATGTAACTGGCCAAATGCTTGGTGCTCAGTTAGTTGCTGGTCTCTCAGGATTGGCATATGAATGGTGGCGTTGGCTGCCACAAGAAACCAGAAATGAAATGCTTGCTTCAAATGAAGCCGATGAGCAGATTCTCTCTGCCCTTGGGAGAGAATTCTATGGACCAGAAGATCAAGAAGATACAGACCATTTAGCCTCATTATTTATGTCTGCTAGGTTATGTGATCTAAGTAAGGCTGATGATTATTTCTGCTATATGCAGAAATTAATAATCTCCTCTGGTAAGTCCGGTGATCCTGCCTACCTAAAGCACTACCTCCGTAGTTACCCTGGACATGTCCCTGATGCAGTAGAACAAGCGCTTAAAGATAAGAATATCCCACTTAGAACTTTATCTCTAGCTCAGCTTCACCAACATATTATGGAAACGTGGCAAGAACATTGCTTAGAGATAAGAGTTAATAAAGATATTAAGCGGCATCAGAAAATGTTTTCAGCCTCTTTCTGCAAAGAAGTTGCAGGAATGCCTGATTGGGGGTGTGGTGCACATAACAGAGGTCATTTTGGCAAAGAATGCCATTGTAAGAAAAAGAAGAAATTTTACACCTCTGAAAAAAGATACCATCCAGATAAACCCTATAAGCATAAGTCTAGATTTAGAAAGCCGTTCAAGAAAAAGAAATATGCTTATGGTAAAAAATATGTCAAACACAGGAAAGAAAAGGGTTCTGGTGATGTTTGTTTTATTTGTGGAAAGAAAGGACATTGGGCATCTAAATGTCCTGACAGAAAATCTCGCCCTAGGTTGGCCGCACTCTGCAATTCTCTTGATCCAACTTGGTGGGATTTGTGTAAAGTTTCATCAACGCCTCCTGCGTCTGATGATGAAGTTGTTTACCTTCCTGATTCTGGGGATTCCACCTCAGATTCTGACATCCCTCCACAGCTTGCTAAATGTAATCCCTCTTTCTCTTCAACTTCCAGTTCCGATTCCGAGAGTGATGCACATTTAGGGGGGTGTGCGCTCCCAGATTTTGACTTCAATCTGTATATGTTTTCTAGAGCCATTTCTCCTGTACAGATAGAAAAGAAATTGGCTGATATTGATTTACAATTATCTTCCATACCGGTCTTCAGGCATCAAGAAAGAACAGCGTTAAGAGAAGAAAAGAAAGCTTTACAAAACCAGTTGCAAACTTTGGGGAAAGAAAAAGGAAAAGAAAAGTTTGATATCAGTTACAACCCTGCAGCTCTATATCAAGACTATCCAGGCAGCCATAGAGATAGACAGTTACACAGAATGGATAGAGAAAATCTGCTTAAGATTAAATTGAAAGAAAAACAAAAGCAGATAAGAGCCTTGGTAAAAGAAGCAGATGATATCAAAAGTGCTCTCACAGCTCTAGCTATGGAAAGAGAACAGTCTTCCGAAGAAGAATTGTCAAATGAAATTGAAAGAGTTTGTGGTCATGAGTCTCCTGAAAGGTCTCCTTCACCAGAGAAGTCTCCTTCTCCCCAGTCCAAAAGTGTTAGTTTATTAGGTGCTGTTCAAGGTCCCAAACTATTCATAACTCTGAACTTTTGTCCAAGTGAGTTTAAAGCTTATCCTGTCCAGTGTCTCCTTGATTCAGGATGTCAATTTAACTTGGCTAGAGGAAATGCTATACCTAGTTTTTACTGGGAAAAGGCTGAAGAATTTGGGTCAGCTATTCAAGGTACCCCTGTATATATGAATGGCAAGGTTGATAATTTTCCCATTTCTTTGTCTGGTTTGAAAACGTCATTATCCTTGTTAAGGCTTGATTTAATAAAAGAAGACTGTGTGTTAGGTTCAGAATTTCTGCAAAGTATAAGTCCTTTTTCTGTAGATACCAAAGAAAATACTTTCAAATGTACAGTCAGTAATAAAGCTATTTCTTTGCCTCTGAGTTATTCCTCTGTACAGCGTTGTAAACCTATTCCTAGTCTTCCCAATGAGTCCAAAAGTCCTGCCTCACTACATAAGATGGAAAGATGTATGCAATTTGCAGAATTGCACAGTGAAAAGTTCCTGTCTGGGATTGCCGAAAAGCTGAAGAAAGATTGTTGCTCAGAAAGTCCTAATGCTTTCTGGACAAGGGAAAAATACTTTGTGTCTTTACCTTTTGATCCCATGCAAAAGATAAAACCCATGAAAGCTTCAGCTAGATTGATGAGTCCCAGTGAAAGAGAGTTCTGTTCTAATGAAATTCAAGATCTCCTGAAAAAAGGCTTAATTGAACCATCAAAGAGTCCATGGGCTTGTAGAGCTTTTGTGGTTAACAAGCACTCTGAGCAAAAGAGAGGTAAGCCTCGTCTAGTTGTTAATTTTAAGCCGCTGAATGCAGTCCTCCAGAAGATCAGGTATCCTCTGCCTGATAAAGCTAGTCTTTTACAGAAAATAACTGGATGTACTATTTTCAGTAAGTTTGATTTAAAATCAGGATTTTATCAGATTGGAATAGAACAGAAAGATAGGTATAAAACTGCCTTTGTCGTCCCTCATGGGCAGTATCAGTGGAAAGTTCTTCCATTCGGGATTAATAATGCACCTTCAGAGTTTCAAAAGAGAATGGAAGACATTTTTAGGGATATTCCTTGGCTAGCTGTATTTATTGATGATATTCTGATATGTTCTAAAAATTTACAAGATCATCTGAAGCATTTACAGAAGTTTTATGAGCTAGTCTATAAACATGGTTTGGTTTTGTCTGAGAGTAAAATGGAAATAGGCAAAACTGAAGTTGAATTTTTGGGTCTACATATCAAAGGTGGTCAGGTCATTTTGCAGAAGCATGTGTTACAATCATTTGAGCACTTTCCTGATCAAATTACTGAGAAGACCCAACTGCAGCGTTTCTTGGGTTGCTTAAATTATATCAGACCCTTTTATAAAGGTCAAGCTGCTGATATTCATTGTTTGCAGCAAAGGCTTAAGAAGAAGCCATTTCCATGGTCTGAACAGATGACTTTGGCGGTTCAACAGATTAAGGCCAAAGTAAAGCAACTTCCAGCTCTCAGTCTCCCGCAAGGAAATGGTAAATTAATTATAGAGACAGATGCTTCCAATACCACATGGGGTGGTGTATTGATCGAAGAAATTGAAAGCAGAGCCAATATTTGTGGATATGCATCAGGTTCTTTTAAAGGAGCTGAAATTAATTATCCTTCAAGTCACAAAGAGATACTTGCTGTAAAGAAAACAGTAAGCCATTTTATCTTATATTTAAAACCAGTTAGATTCGTGATTAGGACAGATCTAAAGATCATGCCTGGTATTTTTAAAAATGAAAATCTGATGGCTGAGAATAGTAGCAGAATTTTGAAATGGTTTCTCTGGTTAAGCAATTTTGATTATGACATTGTTTATAAGCCTGGTTATTTAAATTGCTTAGCTGATATGTTGACACGTGAGACTGTGCAGAAGAGTACTCCAAGTCTGAACATGTTTTCTGCTGGTGCTTCCGGTTCTGGTTCTGGAGATCATCCAGGATGGCTACCTATGAAGGATAAAATTGTGAATTATAAAGGCAAAACTCCTATGGCTGAAAAGGAGTTAGAAATGCGCGCCCCGCCTGAATCCTTATTTCTTGCCCCATGGGATAAGGATATCTCTCAAGAAGAACGACAGCAACTGCTGGATTATGCCAGCAAAGAAGAAGCTGATAAATACCTAAGTCTAACTCTCATCAAGCAAATTCAATCAAGTCCCTGCAAACTGCAAATTCTTGAACGATGGGAAAAGGAAGCGTTCTTTGGTTTGACAGAGGCTCAAGAACAGTTAGTCAAATGCGATGAACTCTGGCTTGATGGTAATGAAGAAAAAGATGGCTGGGTATGGTATGTTGATATTGGGCAAGGGGATCTAACCTGGAGATCCTATAATTTAATTCTTCAATTTTGCCGAGAACAAAAATCTGTGATTATTTGTGCAGATCCAGGAAACATGAGAAATAGGAAATGGTCAGGATGGACCCAAGTCTTTTTGGATAAGTTCTGTCCAAGACATGAATGGGTTGAGCGTAAAGCTAATTTTATTCTCCATCTTGAAGCTGACATGCAAGCTGCTGATCAGGCGAATCAGTGGTTTAAATTTCTTTTAAGACACCATGGAGGACGTTACACTCCTCTGGAACATTATGTGACTGTCACCCAAAAGTTTATAAAAAGAGACAGTCAAGGCCGAAGGCTAGATGCAAAAGTCCATCGAAGAACTCTGCCACTCAACTACAGAGTTGAGTCTAATTTTGCTTCTGAATTTATCTTTGGTCCTAATGAAGCATTGAAGGGATCAGATGTTGATCAATGCTTTGGAGAGAAGCTTTATCCAGACATGTTTGATGATGAGCCTGAAAATGAATATTGGCAGTTTCCTGAAACTCAACCTGATTTCATTGAACAAGAACTGGTTCGCAGAGAAATCGAGGAGAGTAATTATGATGATGGCACGCTTGATTGCGTCTGTGGTGGTGTTCCAGCTCCTGGCGGTGAGACACATTGTGTCTGCGGTTCCGGCTATTATTCTGATTAAGAATCCCGTTGACATTTTTCGGGAATGAAGCCAGTCGGTCCGAGTTGATATTCTCTTTTGTATATATTCTGCTCTTTACGGAAGCCGTTGGTGGGCCTCTCCGCTTTTGTATATGTCGGCCATATATATTTGCCACCTGTTGGTTTGATTCCTCGGGATGATTGCTGTTCCCCGAGATGCTTTGTAATAGTGTGGTGGCCCTGACCTTGTCGGCCATAAGATTCTCCTTTAGATAATGGTTGTCATTTAGTCCTTGTCGGTAGTACCGGGTCCCCACATGGCGCTGCCTGATGAAGGGATGAGATAACATCGTGTGGTCCCACGATGCCCCGGGAATCTAGTTAGTGCGCCACTTTAGACTGGATGGTGTAAGTTCCAAGTGACCGGATTACCGGCTTTGGGATTATAAATAAGAGACCTCAGAGCTCATTTGAGGCATTCGAGTCGAGTCGCATGAGCAAGTAGTCCGCTCTGCAAGTAGGTCGTCTGAGCAAGTAGTCCGCTCGACAAAGTCTAGGTGTGTGAGAGCCGAAGCTCGTATGCTCTGCAACTTGCCCTTTGTGGTATAAGATTGCACCAGAAAAGCTAAGACTCGCTCTGTATAAAAGCGTCTGTGTAAGGGTATGCTAGTAGACATATCTTGGGACTCCCAGGAGCCTGAGAGTAACCTCATGCCTTCGGGAAGAGGCGAAATCTAAAAGGACCCAAGACATTGTGTCTAGGCATCAGTCAGAGTGATTGGGTGACGAACTTCGCTGTCCGAAGTCGATCCCATATTTGAGTCTGTAATATGTTTATCATAATATTGATTGTCTGCCTCATTGCCAACATTGTGTCTAGGCATCAGTCAGAGTGATTGGGTGACGAACTTCGCTGTCCGAAGTCGATCCCATATTTGAGTCTGTAATATGTTTATCATAATATTGATTGTCTGCCTCATTGCAATCTGTTTCATCTTAATGGGAATCATTGGCAAGACTTGTTTAAAAGAGCAGTGTGATGAATTCTTTGGCATGAATGTTTGAAGATTGAAGATCCTGCAATTTTAGATCATCTTGTAAAAGATAGGTGGAGATATATATACGGAGACATCATTCCTAAACATTTTAGTAGTAAGGGCTCTAAATCTATAAATTGACACTCAATTAAAAGGATGGTTTGAGATGGTGATAACTCTTAAACATTTTTTTTAAGTAATAGGGCTCTAAATTTATAAATATACACTTTATATGATCATTATTTTTTAAGGGCTCTAAATCTATAAATAGACAAGCACTTAAAAAGATGATTTGGGATATATCAGGGTGACATCTCTCTTAAACATTTTTTTAAGTAGTAGGGCCTTTGAATCTATAAATGTACACTTCATATGATATTTATTTTTTTTATCTTTTATTTTGTAGTGACAGTAAGATATTATTAATTTTGTTTTTTTCAAAAGTTTTAATTTTTTTGTTAAAGTTAAATAGATATGAAAAACTTATATATAGACTTTAATTTTATTTAATTATGTGTTGAGCTTACCCATCCTATTATGATTAATAAATCCATATCAACATTCATGATTAAGTGGGTAAGTTCATCAAATCTATCAATTCAAATTAACTAGCATACCTTCGTAGTAGGGGAAATGAAACACTGAAGAGAACTTCGATATGTTGCAAAAATAAGAAAATTGTGTGTCTATGTAGATAATATAAGTTATGTATTAAAATCAAGTCTATTGAATCTATGGTATGCATATTTAAAAGAAAATTCTAGTGCAAGTACTAATAAGCAATAAATAGAAACCCATGTGAATGGCCATGATGCTGAAGAGTACCTATTGGAAAATGCAAAAGAGTTTGTTGTTTAGTAAGCATTGTAGTCTCTCGAAGTTTCTTTATGCCATATTTATTTCCATCATATATTCTCATGAGTTTTTCATTTTGTTGAACACTAGATGTAGATGGTTTTGTAGCAATTGGGTCAGCATCTTTGATTGTGACAATTTCTTTGTTCCATTTATCTCTTCTTCTCTTGTTTATTTTTGTTGCTTGGACTTTATGCCAATGACTATTGTATTGATTCTTACTATGAACCTCACACTGTGAAGACAATATATTTGCTAGACTTGTTGGAATGTGTTGTTGAAATATAGTAGGCATTTGTAGTGATTTTGAGATTCCATAAAATGTAGTGTATATCAGTATTGTTTGGAGCAAGAGGGCATGCTCATCAAGATGGAAATGATTGACCATGCTTTCTATTGCAATATGTGATGTTTCCTGTAAGGAAAGAAGTGAACGATTTGTAAATATAGCTTATTAAATTCTATATTGCATATAATTTGTTTGATAACATCTAATTTGACACATAGGAGTAATATTTCAAGAAGATGGAAATTGAATTTTATGATATGTTGGATATGGATGCATAGGTTGTGAAATAAATAAACTAAATTTATAATATCCACATTTTCTTTAATATGTAACTATACAAAGAAGGCCAAAATACAACTTCTTGCTTTGAAGAAAATCCATAACACATGACTTCACTATAGGGATATGCATGTTTTCTTTTGGACTTTTCATGCAATTCATTTTATCACATGCAATTACAATGTTTTTGATTTGTTTCTGATTGGAAAACGTTTCTTCAAGTACTACTAGTTTGAATAAGTAACTATTGAAGAACAACTTAGCAAAGATGTATGTGGTCTCTTTCATATTCCATTCATAGCCAAAATCAAACAACTTCTTAGTATGTATGATAATAAGTTGTTCTACAACATCCTAGAATGCAATTACATTGATTTTGCTTGTTTGGTCTTCAATGTTGAATTGGAAAATGTACCTATATTCACATCAAGGAAATGTTTAGGAGCAAAATTTCGCTAATTGGCTATTTTGGTGTTTCTTTTTCAGAAATAAATTCACTATTTGGTCATTTTTAGTCTCTAATATTGCCTATATTTACATACAACATGTTTTTTCTATCACAATATTCACCAAACTTTACAAGTTTCAATAGTAAATTGTATGTTTCCTATTTAATATTCTCCTACCAATCTATATATATGTTTTTTTTTAATCCAAAATAATCGCCTATAATGCTATACTTAAGGGAGCACGCACGAAGATGCTCCCTAAATTCGTTGCAACTAGAGCACGCGAGCGGA
This sequence comes from Larix kaempferi, assembly GCA_027924585.1. Classification (NCBI taxonomy): domain Eukaryota; kingdom Viridiplantae; phylum Streptophyta; class Pinopsida; order Pinales; family Pinaceae; genus Larix; species Larix kaempferi. The sequence goes on along the minus strand of BSBM01000535.1, from coordinate 16,701,155 downwards.
AAAAAATATAGCACGCATGTTCTTAAGACCGGGTGCGCGCAACGGTTTGGTAAAGTCCTGAACCGCCATGAAGGCGTCCATGTAGGTCTTAAGAGCACACATGTGCAATTAACGTGCACACACTATTAGTGCGTGCGCGTTAATAGTGCGCACGCGCTTCTCTGTGTATTAAAAATTGGGTCGAGGCCCATTGCTTACCCACCTTTCCTGATTTTTCCAGCTCAACGTTGTCAAAAAACCCCTCAAGAAAGCACATGCACACCGATCCCTCTACCAACGTACCCCAACAATCATCAAGGTAGATTTTCATGCTCCAATTATTTTTTTTTTTTGTATTTTCAATGTTTAAAAAAAAATTACATTATAAAAAATCCATAAAACTCAAACAATATTGTAACAAATTTAATTTTTTTAATTGTAGTTAATCTCTACCTCATCACAATGGAAGAAATCCAAGAGTCAAAACCCCAAACAAACAACCCATCCATAGAAAACCTTGAAGTAAACATTCACCGTGAGGAGAACCCAAGCACGAAAGCCCAAATAAACCAAAATTTACAACAATTAAGAAGCTTGATTCAAGAACATAGAACGATTAGGGAACCATTGATACTATCCCTAGCCACATCCCTTGAAGCATCATTGCCTCAATTGACAATGCTCATGGTCAATTGATGAGCATACGCGAGTATAGGGCTCAGATGAGAGCATATTATTCCATTGGTTTCAGTAGAGACCAAATCAAAGATTTGAACATCTCAAAACAAACTCTAGTTAGGTTTTTCATTGACCCGAGGACCAACCTACCCCCTGATCCACACAAAAGGCGCCTTTGCATGGATTTGTGCACTTATGAACCATGGAGACAAAACTGGACGAGTCAATGGTTCATTGTGTTTGACAAACCTCCTTGCAACAATAGGGAGGTCCCACTCTATTTCCTTCGAAAAATATATGCAGAGTTTGTGTTGGGCCTACATCTGAACTACTTCGATATTAGTGATTTTCATGGTTTTGGTCTTGGATATGCCCAGGATCGACCCGCCGCTAGGCGTAACCCATTGAGAGGGCCACCTGCACCTGGGTGTATGCCTAAACCCCCTCCACAGATGCCTCGGTTATTGGACCGACTACCTGATACTGGCACTTCCATATCACAACTTACCCATATTGTATTACAACACATCATGTTTTTGGCATCATCTAGGCATGATGGATGATAGAAACATGTACAGCCATTAGGTGTAGGTCCATTAGGCCCCATTGGTCATGGACCATCCAACATAACTACTGGGTCAAAGGATCCTTCTGACACCCAAGGATTACCCCATCATTGCACTCACTATGGCCATACCTGCCATGGCCCTACGGATGATCCAACATGAGATACCTTTATGTCTAAGGTTATTACATTAGGGTGGGGGAATCATGTAGGAAGGGTCGGTGCCCCCAAGTGTACTAATGGTGACCAAAGGGATGGTAGTTGGAACATATCCACTACCGATGGGTATGGAAGTAGTGATTGGAATGCCAAGTGTAGGTGTTGTATATTTTATAGCAGGGATGGATGTTGAAATGATGGCTGGGGCAGTGGTGGAGCCACCGCAAACAATCCTGTCGTAAAAGGGGTTGGGATTCACGCCGACCATGGGGCTAGACAGAGTTGTGTATATGGGTAAATATGACTCAGAATTAGAGGTAAAATAAAGGGTGTCGGGATGAATATCCGGTGACGAAGTTGTGCGTCTGTGACAGGTGAGATCAAGTGGACCGTGTTGCGGGGATAACCCCCGTAGGCGACGAGAGTGTCAAGGTGAATCAATGGTGAGATGTGTAAAAGTGTTGAGGGGTTGTGGTAGATAAAATGCTAAAAAATACTAGTGCAACCGTGTGTGAAAAAGGAGAGCTCAAAAAAGACGGCACTTAGGCCAACAACAAGCTCAAAAACACTTGCTGCAACAATGTGCTACAACAAGCGGAGCGGCAATAAAATGGTCAAAATACCAACAAGTAGCAATCTTAGAAATAAAAAGGTAGACTCCTTAACCAATGGGGGTATAGGAGAATGCAAACACCTATCTAAGAGATATGGAAGCTCACACAAATCATATCCCCAACAAGGTGATGAAATCCGCAGTCAGGCAATACGAAATGGAGAACTAAATAGCTAAAGGATATCATTCTACCGAGAGTGACTTCGAGTAAATGAGTCCTAGAAGAATGGAAACTAAGCTACCCCATTCATGGCATGTCTAGAAAGGTGTCACGCAACTTCAGTTCGTTGGTCGTCGCACACCTAGTATGAGCGTCAGTATGCACGATGAGAACAACAAGTTGGTGCCCTTCATTATAGAACGGATAGCGGTATTCTACTCAAACTTCCGAAACCAATATTGCTACTTTCCCTCCTAAGGGAGAGGCCCTCCGACAAATCGGTTTCAACTATACCAATAAGTAATAAGGGATTTTGGATCCCTAATGGACAACAACTATGTCTCAAATGTGTATGAGAAAGGGGGTGTTATTTGGATTCCTAACCCCCATGTCCTGCCTAGCTACATAATTTTTTGTGTGTTCCCCAAGTGGGATTAAGATGGGTTTAATTAAATCAATTTTACGTCTCTCTTTAATTATGGGGAGAATGTGTGTGCATAAGTGGTGTGAACCTAAGATATCCAGGTAGTAAATGCTTGAAAGAAACAACTGAGACTGAAATAAAATATTTTTTCTTTTACTTTTCAAAAATAAAGAATACAACTGCTATAACTGGTATGCAGGAAATAAAATTACTGAACTATGATGCAAGAGATAACAATGCACAAAGGATGCATGCACACTGAAATGTCTCTAATTCTACAATAAGAAAAACAATAGAAAAAACCAATGGCAAATGGGTGAAGGCAAAGAGGGGTTTGTGGGTGCAACCAAGGGCAAGAAAAAAGGAAAAAACAACTGTAGGGTGTGGCTGTGAGGCAAAAAGTTGTGCTCTAGGTGCGACATACTACAGAAAATTTGCGTCAAAACAGAAAAACAAAAACAAGAAAAAAGGGCGCGGGTTTGGCCAGAAAGGGTGCAGCTAGGGCGCAGGCTTCAGACTCAAAGGTGCATAGAGGGCACATATTTCAGGCAAAAATGCGCGCGAAGGGTGTGACTTTCTGGGATGAAGGCATGCTAAATGCCAGGCTTTCAAGCTACGATGCGCACGACTTTCTGGGCTGAAGGCACACTAAACGCACGAATTTCAGGCTGCAATGCGTGCAGAGGGCGTGACTTTCTGGAAAGAAGGTGCGCTAAAAGCGCAGTTTTCAGGAAAATAAGCGTGCTCTGGGAGCAAGTTGCAGGCCGAAAGTCGCACTAGGGAGCATGGGTTTCGGGCCTGAAGTCGCACTTGGGCCGTAGGTAAATGGCAGAAAGTTGTGGGTCGTGCCCTAAAAATGGAATTAATGGAGGGGACTGTGCAGGAAAGTGCCAAATCTGCAAGTATGGGGGAAAAAGGGTAGCCCAGAACTATAAAATGCAATGAAAATAACAAGTACAAAACTAAAAAATAACTGAAACCAAAGATCGATGGGAATTGATCCAACGGAGTCGTCAAATTGTAGCTAGTATTTTCACACCAGCTTGTGTTAATGAGCACCTACTAAGGATTATGTAAACCTTAGTAGCAGTTCATAAAAATGGATAAAAAATAGATAAATGATAATTGATATGTGTGAGTGCAAATAACAATAGAAAATAAATCTAATAAACTACTGCAGTAAAAAGAAAAAATAGATTAGAACCCATGAAAGATGTTTTATATTATGTTGCAAACAAGGGTTTACAATGAGGGTTACCTCTGAAGGCGAGGTGACGGGGGCCCTTGCAGCAGTACGAAGAGTAGCGCACCGGGTCTCTAGGGTTCCTTCATCTTCTCCAAATGCTCAATTTGTGGCCAATATTCAACTAGGTGGGCACAAAAGATCAAAAGGGTAGGCTAGAATGTTGTAGGAAATTTGGCAGCATGAGGGTATGAAGAGTGATCATGGATGTGAAATGGGGCCTCCATCACCTTTTTATAGTGATTTTGGGTGGTGGAGTATTGGCTAGTGGTATTATATATTTTTCCTCTTTTTTTATTTTATTTTGACTTTTTCCCCTTTTTCTTTTCTTTTTGGGGATTTTTGGACCCTTTTTGTGGGTTTTTAACCTTTTTGGAAGGAATTTAGGTTTTTTTAGGGGAATAATGATTTTTTGCCCATTTGGTTACCAATTTAGGGTTTTGGAGGCTAAAAATGTAGGAAAAGTGGACAAATGGGTTATGTGACTAGGGAGATGAGTTAGTGAACATTTGTTGGGTGTTAACAGGAGGAATTCTTGTAAAGTTATCAAGGATGAAAACAATTTTGAGTGGGGGAGGATGTAATGTCCCTTCTTTGGGAATTTGACCAACCCACACTCACTTACCTGTCAAAGGGATTGAGATCACTTGCAATTGACACAACCATGTGCAACCAAGGTGTTAGTTGACAAGATGGGCACATTTGAGAGCACAACCAACAATCATAATAAGAGATGATGGGACATTGGGCATGCATGCAAAAAGGGGCTTTGACTAAAGAGGTCTTTGATAGAGAAGGCTTCACTGAACTGTGAGGCTTCGACATTGACATGGGAAACGATCAAGGTGGAAAAAATGGGTGCCAAGGAGATTTCCTGAAGAAGTGCCAAGCAAGGGCATGTCGATAAGAAGACACTTGGGAACATCCCAAGAAGGATTAAGGACCATCAGGTCCACTTGCCCATATTCAATGGTAAGACATCTTGATCAGGTGCAAAACGGTTGTACACTGTGGGAAAAAAGTGGATGCCATGGGGCTCCTTATGAGAAAATTTGAGCAAGGAATGGGTTGGGCATCTTAGGGAAGAAGTTTCCAAGGTTGAGATTGGAACCCAAGGTAAAATGTACTAGATACCAAGGGAAGGAGGTGAGAAAGGCCTCAAGTTTGTGGGAAGTAAGTGAAGAGAATTGTTGGAAATAGGAGGAATAGTGCCCAAGTCTAATAGGGAGCACTTCTGTGATGAAGGGTTGCATGGAAAGACTCTCCTTGGTAAAGGATAAGGGAACAATATTTCCAATGGAGTAGTGATATATAGTTATTTGGAGTCAGTATACAGTTGAGGTTGTCAGTTGCGCCTTCACTTCCTCTGTCAATGCTCCTGCCAGTTCCTGCATGATTGCCAACACATTTTTCAAGAAGTTGGAGACATCTCTCAGTTCTCTCATATGTATTCTGATTCGAATCATCAACCAGTTATTGCAGCTCATACACACTCAGAACCACTCCTTGGTTTTATTTTTGGTGTGTTATTGAATACTATGGAGGCAAAATTACAGTTTGGAGTGATTGGTTTTGCTCTCTTTGTCATGCTTCTGATTCACTGCAGGATTATTGGCACCTATTGCACATAATATGGAGGACATCATTCATTTGGACCTGATATCAAGAAGCTCAAGTCTAGTGAGCACATTCCACTTCTTCCCAAGAAGAAGATTCCTCTAGAAATTTGACCAAGTTCTCACCTGCTTGGAGTTTGGAGAGCCTTATTATGGTGTATTCCATGATCTTGAGGGGAGGTTTTCTTCCCAAGTGGTTTTCCTTCTTTCCTCACCTACATGGACTAATAATTTTTTGTATTGGGGTGACCATAAGCCTTGTTGTTGGGGCCCTATATTTATGATATTTTACCACATACATTCAGGATTAAGGGGGGGTGTTGGAACATCTAAAAACCCATTCCATACTTAGGATATATTTTACTAGTCATCTAGATTAATTTCCTAAGTTTTGACTAGGTAAATATGGACAATTTTGTCTTTTAGTGGAACACTTGCCATCCTAAGTCACAAAATGGAATTTGGATAGATTCTGGATAATATTTCCTTGGATTCTGTCTGATTTTATTCCATTCATGAATTAGAATGACACTTTCCTGATTTAGACAGCTTTATCCTGTTTTTTCTACTTTCTAGTGGATAAGGTAAAGCTAGTTGACTTGGAAACTCTCTCCACTTGACTAATTCGACCTCCACCACTTTCTTCTCTGCTAAAGTCATCATTACATTCCATTTACATCACTCATGATCTTCCATACCATATTCAGCCAGATTGTGAGCCTTTAGACGGTTTTGGAAACAACTTTTGCCACCTAAGGGCTTTTTATGTTTTTAGTAAGCCTTATTTTTTTGTGCTTTACAACTTGCCTTTAAGACATTCTATTTTCTCTCTTGAGATGTATATTGTATTCATATTGAGGAATAAACATGAGATGATATTTCCATCAATTGAGTTCCTTATCTTATGTTTCTGTCTCAATATTTATTCTTCTTATTCTTGCATATCTTTGAATAATTCTTGTGAGGAATCCTTTGCTTCAAGATTCTTGGCTATTAGAATTGTTTCATGGTATTCAACCTATATAGAATTCTCACATGGACGTTTGCACAACAAAAAAAAATTGATGAGTTTTTTCCAACATTATTACAAAGAATAGGATTGCAAATGGAACATTTTAGAGTAATTTTAACACAAGAATATTGTTCTTGCATGGCCAGAGAGGGTTATCAGGGTGATGGAAATCCTTATGTATTTCTCAAGCCTTTAAACAAATTTTGGGACATTTTGATCCATGGTTGGGATGCTACAAATACAATTATTGTAGATGACTCGAAAGAAAAACATGTTTGTAACAAGGAAGGGAACTATATTATAACAAAAATGTATACTTGCCAAGATGTCAATGACACATTCTTGTTAGATCGATTATGGCCTTTCTTGCTGCACCTGAATGGCGTGAGTGATGTGAGGCCAATTATGAATAAAATGAAAGTATTTTGTTAAATAATACACTTGAATGTTTGTTTGTACTAGTGTGTTCAATTTCACAGTGATTATAATACTTTTCAAGTGTCGAGTTTGGTTTTTGAAAGTGCAAAATCATAGCTTGAAAGTGCCAAAATCGGTTTTCAAAATTGCAAATTTAAGTATTGGAAGTGTCAAAAGTAGCCTTCCAGAAGGGAAAAATCAGGTTCTAAAAGTGCCATTATCATATTTATCATATCAGAAAAGCGGAAAAACCAATTTCAAAGGTGGCAATATCAAAAGAAAAAGCATGCTTTTGGAACCTGGATTTGGCACTTTTGGAACCGGATTTGGCACTTTTGGAACTAGATTTTGCAGTTTAGAAACCTTGATTTTGGGGTTTAGAAAGGTTGTTTTTTACCCGTCTTCAAAGTGACTTGGACTAGAATATATCCAAGTTTAATGAAATACGCGCTTTTTATTTAACACTTAGTTAATTGAAATCATGTTGATTGGTTTACTTGAAGTGACCATTGTGAGTTCTTTAGTTAACTAAGACATATATTTAACCGATTCTTTAACTAAAGCATTGATACTTAAATGAAGCTTTATAACTGAAGCTTTAATAATTCGAGTTCTCTTTAATTAGCTGAAGTGTCTGCATGGGCAATTTCGAATTCTCTTGATCTCTATGCTTTATCTTTTATTTCTTTATCTCTTACTGCATGGTCAATATGTGCTAAATTTAATTATGGATAACATTACATTATACTAAGAAGAATTATCGGATGTTGTGATCATATTATATTATTCCAAACCAAATTATCATATGCTAAATTAATTCACTTTAGAGGTGATCAATATCTAAAGGAGACTTAATAGTAATCTGGCGATCATGGTTAATAATATATCACACAACATTAAATGCTTTTAACAAGTAAAGCATGACCTTTATACAGAAGGTCCACCTCTATACAGGAGGTCCATCTCATGGATACCTTTATATGGAAGGTTCACCTCTATACAGGAGGTCCATCTTAGGGATACCTTTATACGGAAGGTTCACATGATAATCATGACTTGATACACACAAGTTCAGAGCCTTGTCCAACAAGACTTTACAACATCATTACTTTGATCAATTACCTCTATACGGGAGGAATAACCTTTACATGGAAGGAAATCAAAGTGCTCACCTCTGTACGGGAGGATCAATCTTGGCTACACAAGATTGGTTTGGAGAATGTCTCCTGATGTTGTATATTTAACACTCCCTCTTAGCGAGGGAGGCATTCTATACCATACCAAGCTTGTTTCAGAAGTACCTAAAATTCATCACTGACAGAGGCTTTGTTAACAAATCTTCAATATGCTAATCAATAGAAAGGTACTGAAGTTTCACTGTACCTTTCTGGACCATGCCTCAGATGAATTGATACTTCATTTCAATGTGCTTTGACTTGTCATGAAACATTGGGTTTTCAGAAAGCTTGATGCCAATTTGATTGTCACACCTAATAACGGTAGGCTCAATATTTTCACCAAAAAAACATGCAAGTAGCTTTCTGAGCCACACTGCTTCTCGGCAGGAAACACTAGCATCTCTGTATTTTTATTCGGTACTGCTTTGGGCTAAGGAGCCCTACTTCCCGCTGGACCAAGATATCATAGTTTATCTCAGGCTATAAAAGTAGTCGGATGTGCTCTTACGGTTCACAATGCTTCCTCCCCAGTCTGAGTCTGTATAACTAAGTAACATGAATCCTCCACTGGAGGCATATCTAAGTCCATATGAAATTGTACCTTGCAGGTACCTAAGCACATTCTTAGCAACTGTCTAGTGTCGTTGTCTCAGATCATACATAAATTGACTCAAAATGCTCATAGCATAACTATATCAGGCCTCGAATGTATCAAGTACATTAGCGAGCCTATAAGTTGTCTATACAAAGTGGGATCTACTGGATTTGATCCAGATCCTGACTCATGATGTTTTCTCAAATTGGAAACCATCGGTGTAGTCATAGATTTTCAATCTATCATGCCAAACCTATGCAATATATCCACACTGTACTTCCCTTGAGATAGAAAATTTTCATCTTTTCTTTGCCATATCTCAAGGCCAAGAAAGTAGTGCATTAGACCTAAGTCTTTCATCTTGAACTCTGAGGTGATATCCCTCATGCACCAAGCAATCAGATGTTCCTCTCTAGTGAGAAACAAATCATCAACATACAGAACTAATATCAACGATTGGTTCTTCAGTACTTTGAAGTACAAATTTGGATCAACTTCACTCTTACAGAAACCCAGTTTCTGAAGTTAGTTATCAATTATGGAGTACCAAGCCCTAGGGGCTTGCTTAATCCCATATAGAGATTTATTTAGCTTGCAAACATGGGACTCCTTCCCATGCACCACAAGTCATAAAGGATTTTGAATATAAACCTCTTCCTCAACCTCACCATTGAGAAAGGATCTCTTAACATCCATCTAGTGAAGTCTCCATCCTAGAACAGATGCAAGTGCAATCACTGCTCGGATTGTGGTGTACCTTTCCACTGGGGAAAAGGTCTCATCATAATCAATGCCTTCTTTTTGAGAGAAACCGTTGGAAACAAATATTTCTTTATACTTATCAATGCTACCATCCGCAGCATGTTTGATCTTATAAATCCATTTGGAAGTCACAATGGACTTCCCATCATGTTTGGGAACAACCTCCCAAACATCATTCTTCATTATAGAGTTGTACTCTTCTGTCATTGCATATTTCCAAACTTGTTTCTTTGCAACTTCTTCATATGAGGATGGTTCTGAATCACTAATGTGACTCATCAGTGCAACATACCCTGAATATCTGTCAGGTTGCTTGCACTCTCTGGATGATCTGGCTGGTGTTCCATGTTTCTCTACATTTTGTAACATGTATTGGCACCATGCATATCTTCTTTTAGCGGGAGGTTCATCAGGTGACCTCTCAACCAGTTCTACTGGTTCTTCAGGAGCCAGCGAATCTGAGGCATCTTCTGGTTTCTCCCTCTCTAAATATGAAGGGGGGGGATCAAACTTGGGATCCTCCATCTCTAAATCACATTGAATCTCTTTCGATCTTTTGAAAGAAACTTCCTCATGGAAGGTAACATCTCGGCTGACTTCAATGTGTCTCCCACTAGATACATACATTCGGCATGCTTTGGATGACTCGCTATGACCCACAAAGGTGCCTTTCTTTCTAAAAGGCTCTATCTTTGTTCTCTTTTCTTTCGGTACATGAATGTATATTGGGCTCTAGAAGATCCTCAAGTGTGATATGTATGGATTCTCACCGGTAAACACTTCTTCGGGTGTCTTCTCATCTAGAATGGCATGTTGACTTATATTATGGATATACACATATATACGGGTGGATTCTTCCCATAATGATGTAGACATATCTTGATCATGCATCATAGATTTTCCATCCTCACATATGGTTCTATTATTTCTTTCGGAACACCATTTTGCTGAGGGTTGTATGTACTATTAATTGTCTATATATTCCTTCATCACTACATATCTCATTAAATGCATGTGAATCAAATTCACCTCCATTATCATACCTTAATGCACGAATGTGATTTTCTTTTTTATTTTCAACTAGGGCTTTAAACTCTTTAAATTTGTTAAGAGTTTCACTTTTAGCTTTCATTAAATAAATCCATGACTTCCTATAAAAATCATTTATAAACAGTACATAACATAAGAAGCCACTCAGGGAGGGGGATGACATGGGAACACATACATCAGAATGTATTAAATCTAAAATCCCTTTAGATCTAGTAGAACTACTATAAAATATTTTCTTAACATTCTTCCCAAGTGCACAACCCCGACATACACTATCATCCTCAAAATAAAATATGGGCATACCTTTTACCATCTTTTGAAGTCCTGGTAGCGCTTTGTAGTGTAGGTGTCCAATCATTCGGTGCCATAGCTCGCATGGACTGACAGTGTGGTGAATCATAGTTTGAATGTACTTCCTGAGTACCTTGTAGAGTCCTCCCTCTCAAAATCCAATCACAACAGCAGATTCCAGGATTTTGTTCTTCGGCCATAAAGTGCTTTGTTATCCATGAAGATAACTCGAAAGCCTTTGTCTTCAAGAACTAAAACTGAGAGGAGGTTCTTCTTCAAGCCTGGAACATATAGAATGTCCTCCACATGTAGAATATCATCGGTGCTCAGTTGGAATGAGGTGGATCCAACTCCTTGGATCGAATAAGTTGAGTTGCCCCGCAACTCTACCATGCATGTGAATTCTTTCTCTTTTAGATCGGTGGTGGTACTCTTGTAACCAATCATATTTTTGGATGCACCACTGCTAATCGACCATGTGTCTGCATTTGTGATGACAGATCCCGAAAGGGATGAGACAAGATAATACTCCCTTCTTGTCTCCTTTTCTTCCGATGCATTCTTTTGAGTGATTTCATCTTCTATGGCGGTAGAAGCATGAAACTTTCCTTTCCACTTTGCTCTGCAATATCTTGAGAAATGGACATTCTTGTTGCAATTGAAGTATCTAGCTTTTGACTTGTCAGAACCTTTGTTGAACTCCTTCTTCTTTGAATGAGAGAACTTCTTTTGGAAGAAGGGTTTATTTCCTTTCTTCATTCTTTTCGTGAGGGCAAGATTTTCTTCTTTGATTCACATTGAATTGCTCTGGATTTTCCCCTCTTCTTGGAGGTAGTAATGCCACAACCTTTCGAATTTAGGTTGTACCTCTCATCCATTTACCGCAGCCAAGAATGTCTCCCATGAGGATGGGAGACCATTAATAGAGGTTTGGAGAAGATCATCTTCATCCACCACTAATCCAATAATATCAAGCTGATATCTTACCTGAGAGATCTTGGAGAAGAAGGAGGCCACTATCTCATCTGTCTCCATCTTTAAGTTTCAAAGCTTACTCTTCAATTCCCTCTTTTGACTTAGGGCCTTCTTCTCATACATATCAGTCAATGTATCATAACATTCTTTCGCGGTCTTCTACGATATGATCACAGGCATCAAGTTATCTTTTACCAAATCATAGATGATCCGCTTAGCCTTAGCTTGATTCTTCTTGAAGTTGATGCACCCTGCATTAGATGTAGGCTCCTACACCACAATGGATACATAGCCATCCAAGTCATGTTCCTCTAGGATGTTGAGAATCTTAGCCTTCCAAGTGTTGAAATTTGAGGTTCCCTCAAGACGGTCTTCCGGTTGTGTAGAGATCGATGCCATAGTCTTCAAATATTGTTCTCAACTTCTTAGGATCAACGTAGGTTCTAGCTCGCATGCAAAACATGGATCCTTCACGCCCTGAGCTCTAATACCATGTTGAAATTTGGTTGAGATTTGATCTTTAATTCTTTTAGATGCAGATACTTGAAGCAGTGAGACAATTCAATCCATGAAATTCATACAACCCTAAAACAAGATATACCCCGGGGAAAATCCTCAAAATTATGAGAAAAAAAAACCCAACAATTCTTCTTTGTATAATATAATGGATAGTAGAGAATGCTTTCTTTTACAACATCACAGATTACTTTCGAAAGATAAGAGATCACCAAACTTCTTGATGAAGATATGGAAGAAGTAGAGAGATCAATTGGATGTGTGCCCAACACAACAATAACAAGTACGGACAATACCCTGCATAAAGAGAAGCGCCTTTCCTTCAATAGAGAAGAGAATTCGCTTCACACTGGATTCAACAATCATGTATATCATATTTATACATTCTTCTCTTCTATTTTTAACTTCTAACTCCAGGATAAATCCGCCCTCAAATTGGATGTATTAATATGGCATGGAGTGGTGTGCCCCACTTCTCATGCAGTGCTTCATCTCATTGAGCTGTCACTTAGGCTGAACTCGCCTCTTAATTGAAAGCTTTCCCACTTAGTTAGGTGGATAACTTAAGTGTCGACATGCAAGTGTCACAACTTGCGTGTCATTGTTTAGTTTAACATAAGTGTCGTCATGCAATAACACTTAGTTAACTAAATCTTCTTTGTTGTCGCTTAGCTAACTCTCTTTAACTGAAGTGTTGTATTTTAGTTTAACTAAAGTGAAAATACTTTAGTTAACTAGTCCCTTTTATTTAACACTTAGTTAACTGAAATCATGCTAATTGATTTACTTGAAGTGACCGTTGTGAGTTCTTTATTTAACTGATACATATCTTTAACTGATGCTTTAACTAAAGCATTGATACTTAACTGAAGCTTTAATAATTCGAGTTCTCTTTAATTAGATGAAGTGTCTGCATGGAAAATTTTGAATTCTCTTGATCTCTATGCTTGATCTTGTATTTCTTTATCTCTTACTGCATGGTCAATATGTTCTAACTTTAATTATCCATCACATTACATTATACTAAGAAGAATTATCGGATGCTGTGATCATATTATATTATTCCAGACCAAATGATCATTTGCTAAAGTAATTCACTTTAGAGGTGATCAATCTCTAAAGGATACTTAATAGCAATCTAGTGATCATGGTTAATAATATATCACACAACATTAAATTCTTTTAACAAGTAAAGCATGACCTTTATACGGAAGGTCCACCTCTATACGGAAGGTTCATCTCCTGGATACCTTTATACAGAAGGTTCACCTCTATACGAGAGGTCCATCTCATGGATACCTTTATACGGAAGGTTCACATGATAAGCATGACTTGATACACACAAGTTCGGAGCCTTGTCCAACAAGACTTTATAACATCATTACTTTGATCAATTACCTCTACACGGGAGGAATAACCTTTACACAGTGCTCACCTCTATATGAGCGGATCAATCTTGGCTACACAAGATTGGTTTGGAGAATGTCTCATGATGTTGTATATTTAACAAAATGAGTAGTCTGGCACACAGGATTAGGGTTTCGCAACAATAATGGAGAACACCAGGTTGTGGAAGTCTTTACGATAAGAAGGATATTGCAGAAGATTGTATAAATAATGCCAAAGGAAGAACTTTCAATTTTATGTAGAGCAATATTGAGGAGAGCAGATGTGAATAGAGCCACTGAGAGCAGGAAAAATGAATGGGCAATCTAATAGCCAGGGAACAGATTATGTAGGGTAGAATGTTACACACCAGGAAGGAGTTATGGCATCAACCTACTTTGATACCACTTGACAAGTATAACTCCCAAATTCATTTATTTCATTCATAAAACTCCTTATTTATACATTGGTTAGGTGCTTCTTGGGATTCAGATTCCAAGAGATCTGTTGGAGTCTCCAAGACTCCTCATCTTCCATAAGTGACTAAATATTTACATTATGTACAATATAGTTGAAATCATAATCCGAGAGGATTAGATTTCCAATAGTTATCTATCATCATCTTATCAAATTTTCTCAATTCTTTTATTTTTCGTTTTCATAGATAATGTTGTGTTTTTAAATGATCACTTAATCTTAAAAAAAATCATTTTAAGTGAATATATATTTTCAGGTGTAGTCTAAATATTCTAAGTTTTCAATCCTTTTTGAGCATATTTTCTGTCTAATTTTGTTCATATTCCGATTGGAAATCTTTAAAAAATATTAGAATCACATATATTAGCTATGTAAATTGCATAATTTGGGTGCCATAGGGATATTTGAGGGTGTTGAATCTATTCATGGATTAAAAAATACAATTTAAACAAATAGAAATTTGAATTTTACCAAAAAACAATTACCTACCAAAGTAAAATAAAAAATATAGAATAAATAAACTACTCCTATATTTTCATATTAAATTTTTATTTTTTGAAAAGTTTTGAATAAATAATTAGTTTTATAAAAATATCTAAAAGTAAGTCAAACTAAAGTTTCAATTTTCACATGCTTGTGGAGTAAGTCAAACTAAAGTTTCAATTTTCACATGCTTGTGAAGTTATTTGTCAAACTAAAGTTTCGAATTTCACATGTTTTCAACAACTTGATATGATATGTTCTTCTTTATTTTATATTATATTTTTAAATGTATTTAATTCTAAAATAATTATTTTAAGAGAACATATATTTTTATATTAAATTTTTAGTGTTTAAAAAGTTTTAAATAAATAATTAATTTTATAAAAATAAAAAATAAAAAGTTAAAAATATTAATGTACATTGAAAAATTATGTCAAACTAAAGTTTCAATTTTCACATGCTTGTGAAGTTATTTTTCAAACAAGTTGATGTGATATGTTTTTTTATATTTTAGTCAAATTATATTGGATATTATTATTTGTTTTTTAAATATAAATTTTGTAATGTTTTCCAAAATTTTGATATTAAATATAATATTTTGAAAATTAAAATAAATTTATAAATTTTTAAAATATAATATTTTGATTTTTTTTATTTGTTTAAGACACTTATGACGATGAGACATAAATTTATGTCGGAATAGTAATATTTATCAAAATTTTAAAATAAGTAAAATTAATTTTAAAATTAAAATTCTATAAAACTTTCATGTCTAGCTATTAGTACAATACGTTCGACATTATGGCCCTGCACAAAGTCCTTGTCGCCTCAATGCTTATCAATTGTGTCTCTCATGCTATTCAACCATGGTTCAACTTCTGCTAAAGCTATTGCATGCCTCTGATGCCATTTAACCATAATTCAACTCATGCTAAAGCTATTGCATGCCTCCGATGCCATTCAACCACGGTTCAACTCATGCTAAAGCTATTGCAGATAATTGTAATGCACATGATTTGATTATAGGGTTGAAAGAAGTTGTAAACATACATAGAGATCTAGTACATAAGTTAGCTGCATGTATGGTAGAAGGTCTTGTAGCAAGGAGGCATCTTTTAAAAGGACATATATACAAAACACTAAAATGCAAGGAACTTACTAGCTCCAGACTCCTTTCTTACATACATATCCTATATAAAGTTTGCCCTTAATTCAAATTTTCCATACATAACTACAAATGGTGCCATCGCAAAAGTGTCGCAAAAGCATTTAAAAACAAAGACAAAGTGCACATAATTGATTTTTAAATTGCTCAAGGTAGTCACTCGATAACATTAATTCAAGCATTTGCAGCAAGACAAGGTGGCTCACCTCATGTTCGTATTACAAGTGTGGATGAACCCAAATTAGAGTATGCTCGAGTCCAAGGATTAAATTTAGTTGGTTAAAGATTATCAAAGCTTACAGAAAGCTTTCAAGTTCCTTTCGAATTTCATGCTTTTCATGTATTACAATTTAAAGTTGAGGTAGAAATAGAGATGGTCCCGATCGTGTCATTTACATTTTACATTTTACAAAGGTTGTGTTATCTCATGTATTTTTTGGCTTTCTTTTCAATTTTTGTCGATGAAGCTCGCAACAGTCGAATCTAGGTTCCACATGGACAGGGGCCATTTCCCCCACAAACAGGTCTATACGTTTTGCATTTTATCGATTTGATACAGAGGAAAGTCGTGAAATCGTTCTTAAAATTCTCCATACAAATTGAAGGAAAATAGATATTTCATCTTCATCATCTTTTGTGCCTGGGCATCCTTATGGGATATTTATTTAATTGGACTTTCCTCCATGTAAGGTGAATTATTCCTTGGAAAGACACTTCGTGACACCATCATATGAAACATGATTAGTTTTACAATGGACATATTTGACTAAGAGTGCTCTAAAGTTTGCCTTTACACCATTTTCTCGGCCATCATCCCAAATGCCTCCTGTAAGTAGACACATAACCTAATTTTATCTTTCCTTAGTCAATCTGGGGAACAAATTACACGCTGAATTTGTGGATTCCCGTACTCTTCCCATTGCGTCACCCCACTTCAGCTGCACAGTGCAAACTGCAAACGCACCGAGTGCCGAACTTTTCGTCCGTTCAACTGAAGCAACTTTTCAGAACAAATTCTTCTGAATTGCGGCTCTCGTGTCAAAACTCGTAGCAAATTAATACCATAAAGTATCTTCAGATCAGCCGAGTGAGAAGAATCTAATAGAAAAGCTCCGTTTATTTTGGAGTTGCATGTGAGGCACACCCGTAAAATAAATAAATATATAGAGAGGCGCCACTGTTCAATCTTTAAGAATGATTTAGACTGTGGAAAAAGCCATGGCAATTCTTTGTATTATTGGTAGTTATGAGAAATAATTCTATCAAGAGGAAACCTACTATACTTTCTTAAGTCTTTGATACAATACCTATGATTATGACGCAGTGGTGGAGCTAAGACTTATCCCATATCTGCAATGAGCGTTTTGAACAACCGTGATTTTCGACTATCTCCATTATCAAACAGTGAGTTCGCCGTTTTCTTGGTCTCGCTCACATGGTGGCATATGGCCAACTGAGTTGACTAGCTATCAAAATTAATCCCTACTTCTGCGTAATTGATTCCTTTTAACAACTCTTCATTTGTTCTATAAGAAGGGGCAAAGAGTTCATGCAGATTCATGCACACAAGCTCAGTTCAGTTTGTAGGAATTAGCCTGGCAGCATTTCATCTCGTCCTTCCCTTGTCTAACCTTAAGTACTGAGTCTTCGCTTGCTTAGTATTTGTTGGGAGAGATCCCGTATTATTGACAAGTGATATATATAGGAGTTGAATCCTATTTGCAATCTGCGGACTGTTACATCGTTGAACCCTTTCTATAATTACTAAAATGTCTGGTTGTCGAAGTGTGCTGCTATTCTTTGTTTTGCTTTGGATCTTTTGCTTTCGATCCGAAGCGGGAATTTTCGAAAAATTGTCGGGTGCTGTTCTTGGACGGCCTGTGGTGGTACCTGACGCTAAACATGGACAACAAACTGCAGCGAAACACGTGGAACAGCCGGAACAAGTCGTTGAAATGGTAGAAAGGTGATTGGTGTCCTTACATTACTTCATTCAATTATTTAATTTGTAATTGCTGTGTTGATTAGATTCAGTATCATTTATATAATAATTATATGGATAGATGGGGTTGAGGGCAGGAGACAGCCCTGGGTTTGATGGTTGTCTAGAAAGAAGCCCAGTTTGGATTATTGGGGAGGTGTCAGGGTGTGGTATATGCAGGTTGCATTTTAGAAAAAGCAGGCTGTATTCTAGAAAAAGCTAGTGTAATTGTTGTGGTGGGTGGTTTGAAGAAAGAAAAAAAAAATTATATGGGTATATGTTTATATATTATAATTTGGAGAAAAAACAGGTTGCAACCCAAAAAAGCTAGTGCAACTGCTGTGGTGGGCTGTTTGAAGAAGGAAAAAAAAAATTATATAGGTAGATGTTTATATATTATAATTTGGAGTGGATTAGAAGAGTGCTGATTTTAATCTCCTTGAATACACCATATATTGCTAGCAGTGCTGTAGAAACCTTGTATATATCCCACTGTGGCTGTACAGCACCTGTCTTGAAGCAATTACATAATGTGTTTTGGGATTCAAGTTGTTCTGGGCTTATTTCATGTAGTGTAATATGACAGGATCAATATTAACACTTTATTCCTGTAATGTATTGTAGGAGCATCAACAGTTCGAGAAGGGAACTAAGTTATCTGTCTTGCGGGACGGGGAACCCCATCGACGACTGCTGGCGCTGCGATTCAGATTGGGAAAACAATAGAAAGAGGCTCGCAGATTGCGCCATTGGATTCGGCAAGAATGCCATTGGAGGGAAGAATGGCAAATTCTATGTGGTCACAGATCCCAATGACTACGATGCGGTCAATCCCCGGCCGGGCACCCTACGCTACGCTGTTATTCAAACCGAGCCTCTGTGGATCATTTTTCAGAGAGACATGGTTATCCAGCTCAAAGAGGAGCTTATCATGAACAGTTACAAGACAATCGACGGCAGAGGCGCCAATGTCCACATTGCCAATGGTCCTTGCATTACGGTACAGTATGTGAACAACATTATCATTCACGGGATTCACGTCCATGACTGCAAGCCTGGAGGAAATGCCATGGTCAGGGATTCCCCTGGACATTACGGGTGGAGAACTATCAGTGATGGAGACGGAATTTCTATCTTTGGGGCAAACAATATCTGGGTGGACCATTGCTCCTTGTCAAGCTGCACAGATGGGCTCATCGATGCCATCATGGGATCCACTGCAATTACCATATCAAACAACTTTATGACGCACCATGATAAGGTTTGAATCTCAATTCCAGCATTGTAATATTAAAGGTCCAAACTTTTTAATCAATGTTTGTCCCGTTCATCTATTTGTTATATTAATTGTTGCAGGTCATGCTCTTGGGCCACAACGACGCTTATACAGCGGACGTTAAAATGCAAGTAACAGTTGCCTTCAACCATTTCGGGGAAGGGCTTGTGCAACGCATGCCCAGGTATCGGCCAAAACGATCTGAATTCACATTTTCCATTTATGTTTCATGGATTAACAATCAGTCAAACATTAGAGTTCAGAAGTTTATCTGGAAAATAAGTTGAATGCACTCATGTTGAAACGCAGATGCCGGCACGGCTACTTCCATGTGGTGAACAACGATTACACCCACTGGGAAATGTACGCCATTGGTGGAAGTGCGAACCCCACAATCAACAGCCAAGGCAATCGATTCCTCGCACCTGTCGATCGCAACGCTAAGGAGGTAAGCGTCGCTTCCTCAATTCTGTCCAATTCATTAATGTCAACATTAAAATAGTAAGCACAGGGAGTTGATGAATATGAATGACTGAACAGGTGACGAAGCATGAGATCGCACCGGAGAGTGTATGGCGGCAGTGGAACTGGAGGACAGAGGGAGACCTGATGTTGAACGGGGCGTTTTTCACTCCGTCTGGCGCAGGAGCATCCTCCAGCTATGCGAAGGCTTCCAGCCTCTCGGCGAGGCCTTCCTCGCTTGTAGCATCCCTCACAGGGAACGCCGGCGTTCTGACATGCAGAAAAGGCTCCGCATGCTGACTCCCCACCTTAGATCTCCCTGCCTCTTTCAATTAGCTCTATTTTCTTTCTTTATGTAATAACAACACTCCTGGTCTGTGAGAAGATGTTATATCAATTAATAACACTCCTCCTGGTCTGTGGGTCTGTGAGAAGATGTTATATCAATTAATGTGACGAAGGTCTCCTACCTTCAAACTCGGCGTCCATGAATATCTTGTTAAGAATCATAATCTCACGGGTCTACTATCAGTTATTAGTACACTAATTAGTTGAGAAATTAGTTAGTTAAGTATGACTAGGACACCTTGTTGTTTCATAATATTCACTGTTTCATGGTATTTACCTGTGGTTTTGGGTGTAATGTAATCCTATATAAGCTTATGCTTAATAATGAGAAGGCAAGCTATTGCCCATAATGTTCTCCTCTTTTATCTGTGTTCTATATTTTAACATGGTGTCAGAGCGTATGGCCTGATCCATACATGTTGTTGTTGGGTAAGCCTTTTCACATAGTGGAAAGCACACACGTGTAAATCAAGACGGAACACATCGACGTGGAGGAGTAGCTTCACAGCTTTGGGGACACATCAAATATATTTTTTTTTTTCTTTAGAAGCACTGACTCACTTTCTGTTAAGGAAAAGAGAGCCACCGACGCACTTTCTATTAAGGAAAAGATAGCCACCGGCTCACTTTCTGTTAAGGAAAATAGAGCCACCAGCACACTTTCTATTAAGGAAAACTGTGCCAAACACTGTTCACTTGCACGGATTTATGTCTCTCGCACCCTCCGACGCACTGTGTTAGCAAAAGGAGTTGTAGCACTGTGTTAAAGGACCAGATCGGTTCATCAAATCTACAAATCTAGTTTTGAAGAGCAAGTATTACTGACGCTGAGCCAAAAGATTGGAAAACGTTCCAGTATTGTTTAGCTCAGATTGAAGAAGATCAAACCTTGTCGAGGTCGATCCAAGAAGAACATGTGTAAGAAATGGCAGAAAAGATCTGGAGTTTCTATCCAGCTTCCAATGATCTAAAGTCTGAAGGATCATTGATATAGAAGAAGAAAACCAAGAAGATTGAATCTTAAAGATGGTGCTAGAAGAGCTACCAGAAGAAATCGAAGAGGTAAGAAATTTGTTAACTTCAATAGGTTCATGGAAAACCTTTGATGGAGACAATTATGAACTATGGTCATTAAAAATAATGAATTTGTTAAGGTCACAAAATCTATGGCATTTTGTAGTTGAAGAGGATCCTAGTGATCTAGAAGCATTTTCAAAGAATTTGACAGAGTATCAGAAAGAAAGAAGACAAGTTGTTGCCTTAAGTCTTATACAAAATAGTATAGATTATTCCATCTTTCATAACATTGCAGAAATTTATACTCCAAAAGAAGCATGGGATATATTGAAAGCAGAGTTTAGTAAAGAGGAACCTGATGTAGAAGAAGATGAAGCAGAGTTTAGTGAAGATGAAGTAGATGACTTTGCAAGCCATGCAAAGCACCAAGAATCTCACAATGAAGTGGAACATAGCCAAGAAGACTGTGTTTATGAGGTAGTCAATGATCAAGTAAGCCCAACAAAGCTTGTTGATCTAGCTCTGTTTGCTTATGACAGTGAAAACAAACCTGTCAATGTAGAAGTCCCCAGTGATGTGAGTGATAGTCTCTTAGAAAAAGAGACATTCGATAGCTCAGTAGTGATAGTCTCTTAGAAGAAGAGACAGTTGATAGCAGCATAGAAGTTGCACCAACAGACAGTTAATCAAAGAACCATAAAACCAGAAGTTTGAGGGAGCTATATGAGCAGTCTCCTATTATTGATGAGCACCTACAGTATGCTTTCTTTCCCTATCAACCCACAGTTTTTTAGGAAGTAGTAAATGATGCAAAATGGGTACAAGCTGCAATAGTTTATGAGAATGATGATGTAGTTGTCATTGAAATCACAGAAGAGGAAGATGAAGGAAATGAAGAATACGAAGATGGGGAACATGAAGAAGTGAAAGCTGAGTCTCCAAGAAGAGCTGAAAGTCGTTGAAACAAAAGAAGAGGAAGATGTGAATGCTTTCCAAGAAGAGTTGAAATATATTCATATTTTTTCTGACAAAAAATTTGAGTGTGCAGGTAAGTTGGACAACAACATAAAATATGTTGAAACAGAAGAAAAAGAAGACTTGCACTATGTTCCAGTACCAATGAAAAGCAATAAAACTATGTATTTTGCAGAAGCCAAAGAAGATGCTGAAGAACACCTCTTAACATCAAGTTCAAGAAGACAAAGAAGAAGCAATCCAAGTACACACCAAGGAAAAAAGTAAAGGTTAAGTTTATTTGAATGAAATGTATGCCTAGCTGAGACATAGACCAGCAGACACAACACTTAGACATTGATAGTATTGAATAATGTTCCGGTTGAGATTAAGGGGGTGTGTTAAGAATTGTAATCTCACTAGTCTACTACACGTTATTGGTACATTAGTTAGTTAAGTATGACTAGAACACCTTGCCGTCCCATAGTATTCAGGGTATTTACTAGTGGTTTTGGGTGTAATGTAATTCTATATAAGCTTATGGCTAATAATGAGAAAGAAAACTATTGCCTATAATGTTTCTTCTCTTTTATCTATGTTCTATATTTTAAAATATTCCATCCTCTATTCTCCATGGAGATTATTAGGCAAGTACAACATCTCTGATAGAAATTGATAAATTTTATGGAAACGAACTATTTTTTAATTCACACAAACAAACTCGACCTCTTTGAATATCCAATCCTCTTCTTTCCAGGGAGGTTATGGAGGCTACTAGATAAGTACAACGTGATGAATTTTATGGGAACTAACTACTGCTCTTTTATTTATATGAAAGTTCATTATGTATTTTATAAATACTTATTTACTGCTAAAACCTAATAAAACTTTATTTACCGCTAAAACCTAATCTAGCTTTATTCACATGAAAGTTCATTGTGTATTTAAACAATTATTTATTGCTAAAACCTAATCTAGCTTATGCATACAGCTTTATGATTTATGAATAAAGCTTTATGCTGAACTCATTTTAACTTCTAATAAAAAAATTGAGAAAAACTAAAATTAATTACTTTTCTAACAAAAATGTCATTTACGTTAACAAATTATAATAAAAATGACAAAATCTAAAATTAATTACTCTATATAAAGCTTTATCCTGAACTCATCTTAACTTCTAATAAAAAAACTGACAAAAACTAAACTTAATTACTTTTTATAACAAAAATGTCATCTGCGTTAACAAATTATAATAAAAAAACTGACAAAAACTAAAATTAATATTTTAATTACTTTTTCTAATAGAAATGTCATTTGCTTTAACAAATTTTACTGAGAAGCAAACACATTTTCTTATATATTAATTTAATCAATCAATAACTACAAGTTTTTTATTTAATTTCGGTATATTTTTTTAAGCTCAATATAAGGGAGATCTGGATTTATCAATTAAAAAAAATCAAAAGAGATTAAATTTTTTAAGTTTAAATTTAAAAAAACAAAAACACACTTCAAAAAAATTGTTAGTTTAATCTCAAAACATCCTTATGTTTATGATTGTGAGCATTTAAACTTGAAATTCAAAGGCCACCACTCCCGTTGCAAATCCTAACACTTCATTAACAAACCCAATTTTGCATATATGTACCTAAAAATTTAACATTGGGGAACACTCGATGAGATTTAATCTTACTATTTGTTTTCACCCTAATTTAAACTTCCAATATTACCTTGAATTTGAATTATTAGCGCTTCTACTAAGGTCCGTGACATTATCGCTTCGTTCAAATGTTTGTTACTCAACCATAAGCCTAAACAGCAATGAGATAGTACCCATGCAGAAATTAGTTATAAATTTATAAAATTTATTTTATGACATTGGTAGGTGTTTATTTTTTTAATATGGAGTGGTTGAAGAAGATCATTTTATCTAATTTGAAATATTCAATTTACATTTTACATTAATGATATATGATAACTGATAGTTAAATTATTTGGTAGTACTTAACTTATAAAGAGGCAATAATTACATTAATAATATAATAAATTTATTTATAATTTAATAACAAATTAATTTAAATTAATAAATATTATATAGATTAAATTATAAATAATGTTTTTTAATTTAAATTTAGTTTTTGAAGTATCAAATTTCTAATTTTTTTTTTTTAAAAGGTGGTTCGCTGCTATTCTAGAGAATCAAGGTGGCATGAATTACAATCATTACAATATGGGCTCAAGGGTGGGGAGGGTAACAAACATTCCTCTCAACCACCCAGACTACAACCAATGGACCTTTCTAATTCTTTTTATTTATCATTATCATAGATAATACTTTTTTTTCATTATCATAGATATTTTTTTTAAATAATCATTTTTTTTATTAAATAACAATTTTTTTTTTTAAATCATCTTTAAAGAACATGCAAATTTACATTAAAAAAAATGATCTTTAAAGAACATCCATGCTTAGATTAAATTTTTTATTTTTAAAAAGTTTTAAATTAAAATTAAAAAAATTAATGCATGTAAAACAAATGTTAAAAATTAAGTTAAGGATGTTTAATTTTTCTACATTTTTTAGTTGTGTTTTCAAATATGTTTATTTTACATTTATAAATTAAAAGTTCTTTAAAATTTGATAATTTTTTTTTTTTAAATTAAATTTTTTTTAGAAGTTAAAATTAAATTAAAATAAAATTTCATATTTCATATTTTGTCCATGTAGTTTTTTATTTTTTCAGTGTTTTCCTATACATTCACTCTGCATTTATACATAAAAATATATTTAAATTTGGTTGTAGTTTATTTATATTTTAGTAGTAATATGAGTGTCTAGTAGTAATATTATTAAAATTAAAAAAAATACATAAAAATAATTTAAAAATAATTATAAATAAAAAAAATTACACATTAGATTGAAGCTTAGATTAAATTTTCTCTATACACCATAACATAATTAAAAATTTATTAATTCCAATTATAATAGCTGCATATTAATAATTTCAAAAACTTTAAAACTTAAATTAAAAATGATAAACATTTATCAATTATATATATTTTATCTTTTTCATAATATATATCTTAATATACATTTATGAATAATTAAGTGTTTTTTATTAATTAATTTTATTAATTAATAATGAATAATATATATATTAACTTGTTAATCATTAATAAATCTAATAATATAAATTAACGTAGTATATATAAATCTATTTTATATTATTAATAATAAATAATATTAAATAAAAACATATAATATAATTTTATATAATTATGAGTTGAATATTATGCCTATCATGTCAAATCTATCTTTAATCTTACCCAAAATTATTCAATTTAAAAAAAAAAATTATATGAGTATAATGACGACATTAATTCTTATGTCGTAGGTATGCAATAAGAAAAGGATGTTGTGTGACTCAGCATCATTCGTCTATAAGGTATAACTTGCATTTTTGTAAACCATGTATGTGTCATAAATAGTTGTACTCATTTGCAGAATAAAAGTCACCATTAGTTTGACGACTACATGTTATTTTACAGCTGTCGTAATGCATTATGATTACTGTTTATATTTTATGTATATTGTCTTATGAATATTGAAATTGTTCTTAACTTCATGGCCAGGCCATAATTCATTAAAAGATATCGAACTATCATCATTTCCATCATGGTATTAAATACCTCATGTGTGTAACTGCTTGTTAATTTTATTAATCTTCAAGGGATTAAATGGAGAGTCTTACTTATTGTATCGCTACCATAAGTCGACTTCATCCATAAACCACAACCAAACTAATGTCTGTAGTTCTACCAAAATATGCTCCTCA
This sequence comes from Larix kaempferi, assembly GCA_027924585.1. Classification (NCBI taxonomy): domain Eukaryota; kingdom Viridiplantae; phylum Streptophyta; class Pinopsida; order Pinales; family Pinaceae; genus Larix; species Larix kaempferi. The sequence goes on along the minus strand of BSBM01000535.1, from coordinate 16,675,537 downwards.
ATCCCCATGTAAACACATGCCATAGTATTCATAAATTATTCAAAACCCAATTGTGGACTCATAACTAAGTGACTATATCCACAATGCATAAATCCTAAGTATGCTCTTTGGAGCTTGTGTTAATGAGAATATGCATTATGCATAAGTATGTGCATTAACTTGAAACCTAAGCTTAACACTGATTTGTAATAAAATACGATTCATTTGTGGTTATATGAAATCGTAAAACTTTATATCCAAACTATGACCATAGTGCCAACCTATGCAACCATGCATGTGGATTCGAATCATATGCTTAAGGATTGTTTACGATTATGGTAAATCAAATGTTGGTTATTGAATCATTGATAAGATATTTGTATTAATGTGATACGTATGAAAATATCTACACATTAATTATTATATTATATGTTGATCTCCGAATTAATGTTATGTTATTTCTTGGTTGACGCAGGGCCACTGTGGGTGCCAACTCAAACAGGGTGGTTGAAGCCATGTGATGGATTTAACGTGGAGGCTGTACAGGCTAACCTCCTGTACAAGCTAGACTCCCTAGCGTGGCATCACAAGGATCATCGATCAGGATGTTCCGGGATCATCAACCCCGTCTCTTTGGTTATTTCAGGAAAATGCAAAGGTTTGAGGTTCATTGTTCTTCGTGGCATGCATTACGCTGTCGCAGGGGGGTTCGGCTCTGTACAGAGCTCTCCCATGCAATTCTAATGGTTTGAAGAGTGTAACGCAATGCTATCCTACTGCATAATGTGTTTATTATCACAACAACTCCTACGGCCTCCTTATGGAGAGCTCGTAGAGCTTCTACAAGGGTTATCCCTTTCATTTATTATGTTTATAGTATGGCTCTGTAATAACATGTAATGTATTTTGTTTATGGAGTTTGTAAATTGTGAGGTCGATACTATTGTTTATGAGTTAGCTGGAGTATCAGGGTTTTTACTAAGTGATACTCCCGTGAACTCTATGCTTATGTCTTGGTTCAACACTGTGTTGTGAACTAGGTGGTTCTGGAACAAGGGTTCGCTTTGCAATCGCTCTTGGCTTGAAGGTAAGGGTCATTCTCCCTTCCTCGATTCTTCTATTAAATAATAGAAATGTATTTTACTTTAGTTTATTAGTTTTTAAAGATGTATTAAACTCATAAACCTTGTGCAGCTGAGCTTCGACTTCCTGTAGGTTTTGAGGTGTTGCGAATGAAGAGAAACAATGCTCTGCTCTTGGCATTTCTAGCTGTACTTCTAATCAAAGGGTAAGTTCCACGGTTTAGACTTAGCTAAAGCTTTAATGTTTAAAAATATATTTGTCTCTGTAATGTACATATCTTTTTGGATTTCGAATTTGTAAATCAATGCATAGATATGTAACCTTGTTGTTAATGCATTTGCAAGTTCAACACAGGACCATGTTGAAACATAGGAAGCACGAAGGCTTTCATAATCTTGGTAATCTATATTTCGTTTAGAGATTCGATTAATGCATTAAATTTCACACCCTAACTAACTCTTATTTCGTTATGTGTTACAGGTGGTCATACGAACACACGGCAGTGATGTGGAATGAAAAGAAATGATGGTTGTTTCCAAGACAAATTAACCGGTAGCACAACTTGGTCTTAACTTCACTTGAGTGTGTGCTTTCTACCTTGCTATGAGCTTCGCGTGGGATGAGACAGCCATGCAACTTCATTTATTAACTCTTAATTGAGAATATTGTTTCTTATGGAGCCCATCGGCTATTACTTCCTGTTTTTCGACTTAATAAAACAAGAAGCTTTCGCCCCCTTTACTCCATTTCGATTTCCAGCTTGAATAAATTTCTTAATGACACATTTTGTGTATTTAAATGAAAGAAGCATTTTCTTGATTGCGTGCAACACCAGTTTAATCGTGGCTTCTTACCTATGTTAGCTTATAAGTTTGCAATGAACTTATTACGAGCCTTACGGCTCTGTAATAACATTCTTACGTTATGTATTTAACCTAACATTGTTATTGATTCAAGCCTTATAGCTCTATATAATATTTTCGTTAAAACTTGAATGCAATGTGATGAGCCTTTACAGCTTCTTCGATTAATGTTGACTTGTTAAAACTTAGCCTAGAAAAGGAATGTATCGAGCCTCTTGGTTCTGTGATAGCATGTTAGAATGAAATCGCTTGTATGAGAATCATGTTTAGATAGTAATGTATTTAACCTAGAATATGCATGCTTATGCCAGTTTATTGTGGCCTCTCGGATCTATACTAAGCAATGGAACCTTACGGCTTGACCCATTTAATGTTCTACTTATGCTTAGTATTAGTATAACTCTGCTTGCTATTTCTTTTGAAAATATGCATACTAAGTTTAATGAAATTGCAACTATGTTTTGTGATTACAGTATTATTCTATGTATAATGTATTAGTTTATATCATAACTCTGTTATTGTGTGTTTATTAAACAATCATTGGATACTATGTAATAATGAAAATACTAACTCTGTATAATGAGTATAGTAATACTTATTATTGTACAAACCCTAGTTTTACTTAATTATAAACTAAATACAACCAAAGAACAGAGTTGGGATATTATAAACATTACTTCTATCTGTAGTATTATGAAATACAAAACCTAAGCTTACAGATATAAGAATTTCTATGATAAGCAGAAATAGCATAATGCAGGTGACATAAACTTAGTAAACATAAAAAAATATATTTCTTAGCAAGAAAATCATTTGTAGAACATTTAAACAGTATAAAATACAGTTCATCAATTTCTAATAATTTTACACATTAAATATTAAACACATAATAAAAAATATTTTGAATACTAGTAAAACAATAATAGAACCTGATTGAAAGAACAAATCGAATCCAATCTGAAGTTCGCCATTCCTCCCAACCAATCTTCCAGAACAACCAAGCTTACTTTTTCTGAAACCCACGAGCATGTTTGTTGGACCACAAGGACAAAGACTACTGAAGCAACCCAGAACTATCACTCAGTTCAACTTCTCAACTCAACAAAATATTTTCCCTCTTCCATCCAAGCCTCCTGCTTGTCTGATGGGAATTGCTTAATAAAGCTTTGCCTAGGACTTAGGTCTATCATGAGCCTCCTACTCTAGAACCTCCATCTAGAGTTCTGACCTTAAAAATAGGGATGATGCCTCTTGCACCTGTTGAGGAATTAATTAGCAGTTTTCACCACTATGGGCAGTCTGCCCAACACATGTCATTTCTCCTTGTGGGATAGAAAACACTCTTTCAACAACTACTTCAGATTGGATTCTCCTGTTTTATTTATTAAATAATAAAAATAATACAATATACTCAAACACGTGTCTTTGAACACACTTGGTCAAATAATTGTTCAACAACAATTAAAAACATTATTACAAAGTATTTAAACTTTAATCAAGGTTCTAGGGTTATTACATACACCCCCCCTTAAATATAACATCGTCCTCGGTGTTATTCAATCTTCCATTGTTTCATCTTGAAACAGAACTGGATATGCCTCCTGCATTTTACTTTCCAATTCTCAAGTAGCCTAATCTGGGATAAGGTACATCCACTACACTTTTACTTTTCCAATAATGTGGGTTCGAAGGATAAGCTCCCTCCTGTCGAGGATGCATTCTGGTAACACTTGGAATTCTCTTTTTGGTTCCACCTAAATAACATTCCAATCCACAACATGAGTAGCATCATGTATGTATTTCTTTAACAAATAAACGTGAAAAACATTATGTACTTTTACCATAGGCGGCAATTCCAACCGATAATCTACCGGTCCAATCCGGTCTAATATTTCAAAAGGACCACAATACCTGGGTGCTAGTTTAACACACTTTCCCAATCTTAAAGAATGCTTTCTTGGATTTACCTTTACATAAACATGGTCCCCTACCTGGAACTCTCTTTGAGTTCTTTTCAAGTTAGCATAGCTCTTTTGTCTATCTTGAGCTACTTTCAAATTTTGTTGCACCTATTTCACGGTTAGTTCCATATCCTTTAACAATTCAGGACCTAGCATCAATCTATCAACTGGATTACTCCAAGAAACTGGAGTGTTACAATTTCGTCCATAAATTATTTCAAATGGACTCATCTTAGCAGAAGCTTGAAAATGGTTATTATAAGCAAACTCAACCAAATGTAAATAGTCTTCCCATTTTCTAGGCTTATCCATAGCATACATTCTAAGCATGTCTTCTAAAATCGGATTAACTCTTTCTGTCTGTCCATCAGTTTGAGGGTGAAAAGATGTACTAAAATTCAGTTTAGTATTTAGCCCTTTAAACAAAGCCCTCCATAAATTTCCTGTAAACTTTGTATCTCTATCAGAAACAATTATTTTAGGCACACCATGCAATCTAAAAATTTCTCTCATAAATATATCAGCAATATGAATAGCTTTATAAGTACATTTAACAGGAATAAAATGTGATGCCTTACTTAACTTGTCAACCACAACCATTATAAAATCATTTTGTTTAGAGTTTCTAGGAAAACCTATTATGAAATCCATACTAATGACTTCCCATTTCCATTTTGGAATAGGTAAAGGCTGCAATTAACCTGCTGGATGTTGATGTTCAGTTTTGACTTGTTGACACTCCATGCACTTAGCAATATATTCAACAACTTCATTTTTCATATTACACCAAAACAATTCTTTATTTAACATAGTAATCATTTTCTGATATCCAAGGTGTCCTGAATAAGGTGTCTTATGCCTTTCATTCATCATTAACAACTTTACTTCTGCAGAATTAGCTGCGTACAATCTGTCCTTATACATTAATAATGCATTTCTACTAAATTTAAAATCTATTTTTACTTGACGTTCTTCATTTTCTGTTGTTTTAACTTTTAATTTATGTTATTTTTCATCATTTCTTCCTGTCGTTTGTATTTTAACCTCTAAATCAGTTTCATAATTGCTACTTGCAGCCACAAAAAACATGTTAGCATGACAACTCAAAGCATCTTCTACCTTATTTTATTTCCCCTTAATATGTTTTATTTTGAAATCATATTCGATTAGAAAAGACAACCATCTTGCTTGTCTTGCATTCAAATTATGCTGGTCAAAAATATACTTTAGACTACCATTATATGTTTTTAGTAGAAAACACCTACCAATCAAATAATGTCACCACATTTTTAGTGCATGAATTATAGCATCCAACTCCCAATCATGAGTTTCATAATTTCTTTCATGTTCTTTTAATTTTCTTGACTCATAAGCCACAACATAATTATCTTGCATTAATACTCCTCCTAAACCTTCTTTGCATGCATCTGTACAGATGGTAAATTCTTTATAAGGATCTGCAATCTTAAGAATAGGAGTTGTTGTTAACAAATGTTTTAGTTTATTAAAAGTTTCTTCACAATTATTATTCCATTCGAATTTCTTTCCTTTCTTCTGTAGAGAAGTTATAAGATAAGCAATTTTTGAAAGTCCTTTAATAATTTTTCTGTAGTAACCTGTTATTCCCATGAATGATCATATATCATATATGTATTTGGGAGCTAGCCAGTTCATTATGTATTTTACTTTATCATGATCAACTGATATACCTTCCTTAGTTATTACATGTCTTAAGTACTGAATTCCATCTTTAAAGAAATTGCACTTACTGAACTTGGTGTAAATTTCTTGTTCCCTTAATACTTGTAGTACAATTCTTAAGTGTTCTTCGTGTTCTTGTTCATTCTTAGAATAAATTAATATATCATCGATAAATACAACTACTAATTTATCTAAGTATTTACTTAATACACTTTTCATTAAACACATAAATACTGCAAGTGCGTTTGTCAACCCAAAAGGAATCATGACAAATTCATAATGACTATACCTAGTCCTAAAAGCATTTTTATAAGTGTCTTCATCTTTTACTCTTACTTGGTGATATCCCGATCGCAAATCTATCTTATAAAATATATTTTCTGCTATGAATTGATTGAATAGATCATCAATTTGGGGTAATGGGTATTTCTTTTTAATTGTCATCTTGTTTAATTGTCTATAGTTAATGCATAATCTCAAAGTGTCATCTTTCTTTTTAACAAATATTACCAGTGCTCCCCAAGGGGACACACTTGGTCGTATATATGTTTTGTCAATTAACTCTTGAATTTGAGATTTTAATTCATTTAATTAAAAAATGTTCATTCTATAAGGAGCTTTCGAAGCTGGTACTACTCCTAGTATGAGATTGATTGTAAAATCTATCTCTCTTTTAGGAGGCAGTCTTGGAACTTCTTCTGGAAATACATCCTTAAACTCTTTTCAGTATGGGAATATCATTTATATCAATTTTATCACTTTTATATATGTCATCTAGTATGTGAACAACAAAAAATTTACAACCTTTCCTAATAGATTTTTTCATTTGCAAAGCAGAGATTTCTCTAATCAGAACTTTTCTAGGAATTCCTTTCACTAAAACAGAATTATTTTCTTCATCTTTGCATCTAAAATATTTTTCATAACAGTTCAAAATCACTTTATGTTTCTCTAAATAGTCCATTCCTATTATCATGTCATAGGATCCCAAAGGTAAAACATTCAAATATGCATGTGTTTTCAAGTCATTCATGTAAAATTCACAATTTTCAACAAAGCTAGTTACTTTCCTTTTTGTGCCTGTAGCTAGCTGAACTAACCATGACTTCTCAAATTTAATTTGCTGAATTTTACATGCATCTACCATTCTAAGAGATATATAACTTAAACTTGCACATGAATCTATGAACATAGAAATAGACTTGTCTTTTAACATACCTTCTATTTCGACCATTGTTGATTGATGATCTGCCTATTGATTTTCCAAAGTTGCGCTGATCCTTGGTATACTTATGGCCACATCACCTACAATAGCATATTCTTGTATAGAATGTATATTATTAACAATCTTCATTTTCTTTGGACATTCTTTAAAATAGCATGGTTCTCCACACTCCCAGCACTGTTAAGGACCTCTTGGATTATTAACTTTGTTATAAGCAACAGATGTATCTCTTCTTTGATTATTCATTGTATTTTGAGGTCTATTTATGAAATTATTACTTTGATAACTTTTATGGTTATTTCCAACATTTCTGAAAAATTTATTAGCTCTCTTCTTTTGATCAAAGCTCTTTCCTTTCCAGGTTGGTAAATTATCTCTTTTGTTTTTATTTTGATAAAATAGAAATTTGCTTTCCTCATTTCTTTTTCCAAAGTTTTAGGATTATCATACTCAATCCGCTCTTTATATATAACAGGAAAACAACTTAGAAATATTTGTACTTTTGGTTTCTCTTCAATAATGTATGGTACATATCGAAGTAGACTTAGAAACTTGTTGCACAATTCTTTCATAGTTAGTGTTCCAAGTTTCAGATCATAAGCTTCTTTGACTTTCTCTTCATAATACTGTTCATAGAGATATTTTCCTTTAAACAATTTCTTAAATGAACTCCATGTGATATGACGTTATGTTAAATTCTTTACCTTTTTAATAACTTGCCACCGTATATCTGCCTTTCCAAGCAGATTATAAATAACCATCTTTGCTTTAAGTTTTGTAGAGTAATTATAAATCTGAAAGTATTTATGCATTCTGGGCAGCCATGATTCGGCTTCTTTACCGGTTTCTACTTCACCATTGAATAGAGGTGGTTTTATTTTCTTGAACTCTCTAGAAATTTCCTCATAGTGTTTACTATTTTTAGTAATTTGTTCATCATCACTACTATCACTTGTATTATGTTTGTGTTTACGTTCTCTTACTTAAATACCACTAGATGAATCACTTTCATTATTTGCAGAAGTTAGCTTTCTTCCTTTACGCTTATAAGATGGTGTTTTCTCAAATTCTTCATCTAAAGGTTTGTTCTTTACTGTTTCTTGCTCAAGTAATTTAGTGAGCAAAATGTTATTTAACTCTTCTTGTGCCTTTAAGATACGTTCATTATCTTCTTTCACACTTAGAATTTCTGCCTTTAATTCTTTCATAGTTTGTAAAATTCCAGATTGATTATCATTTTTGTTATCATTCAGATCAACCCATAAATTATCATTATTTATATTTTCTTGTGCATGGTTTACTTATTCATGATTTTCTTGTTCACTGTGATGTGTTCCATCTTCGGCAAATGTCTCTACTCCTTCCATTTTCCTGCAAAATAGAGATTATATTTATGCACCATAAATATCATAAAGAAAACATAAGTCATTTTTTGTTTCTTATTTCAAATGATCATGCAAGTTGCACCAATTTTCAGGCCTAGTGTTTGTAACCATACTCTGATACCAATTTGTCACAACCCCAAAATTAACCAATTTAAAAAAAAATTATATGAGTATAATGACGACATTAATTCTTATGTCACAGGTATGCAATACAAAAGGATGCTATGTGACTCATCATCATTCATCTATAAGGTATAACTTTCATTTCCGTAAACCATGTATGAGTCATAAATATATGTACTCATTTGTGGAATAAAAGTCACCATTAGTTTGACGACTACATGTTATTTTACAGTTGTCATAATCCATTATGATTATTGTTTATATTTTATGTATATTGTCTTATGAATATTGATATTGTTCTTAACATCATGGCTTGGCCATAATTCATTAAAAGATATCAAACTACTGTAATTTAATCATGGTAGTAAATACCTCATGTGTAACTGCTTGTTAATTTTATTAATCTTCGAGGGATTAAGTGGAGAGTCTGACTTATGGTATTGCTACCATAAGTTGACTTTATCCATAAACCACAACCAAACTAATGTCTATATTTCTACCAAAATATGTTGCTCGAGCCCCATGTAAACACATGCCATAGTATTCATAAATTATTCAAACCCCAAACGTGGACTCATAACTAAGTGACTATATCGACAATGCATAAATCCTAAGTATGTTCTTTAGAGCTTGTGTTAATGCGAATAAGCATTATGCATAAGTCTGTGCATTAACTTGAAACCTAAGCTTAACACTAAAAAAAAACACGATTCATTTGTGGTTATATGAAATCGTAAAACTTTATATCCAAACTATGACCATAGTGCCAACCTATGCGACCATGCTTATGGATTCGAATCCTATGCTTAAGGATTGTTTATGATTATGGTAAATCAAATGTTGGTTATTGAATCTTTGATAAGATCTTTGTATTAATGTGATATGTATGAAAATATATGCACATTAATTATTATATTATACGTTGATCTCCAAATTTATGTTATGTTATTGCTTGGTTGATGTAGGGCCACCGTGGGTTTCAACTCAGACAAGGTGGGTGAAGCCATGTGATGGATTTAACGCCGAGGTTGTATAGGTTAGCGTCCTGTACAAGCTAGCCTCCCTAGCGTGGCATCACAAGGATCGTCGATCAGGATGTTTCGGGATCATGAACCCTCTCTCTTTGGTTAAGTCAGGAAAACGCAAAGGTTTGAGGTTCATTCTTATTCACAGCATGCATTATGCTGCTGCAATGGGGTTCGGCTCTGTACAGAGCTCTCCCATGCAATTTTAATGGTTTGAAGAGTGTAATGTAGTTCTAGCCTACTGCATAATGTGTTTATTATCACAACAACTCCTATGACCTCCTTATGGAGAGCTCATAGAGCTTCTACAAGGGTTATCCCTTTCATTTATTATGTTTATAGTCCGGCTCTGTAATAACGTGTAATGTATTTTGTTTATGGACTTTGTAAATTGTGAGGTCGATACTATTGTTTATGAGTTAGCTGGAGTATAAGGGTTTTTACCGAGTGATACTCCTATGACCTCTATGCTTATGTCTTGGTTCAACACTTTGTTGTGAACCGGGTGGTTCTGGAACAAGGGTTTGCTTTGCAATCGCTCCTGGCTTGAAGGTAAGGGTCATTCTCCCTTCCTCAATTCTTCTGTTGAATAATAGAAACGTATTTTACTTTAGTTTATGAGTTTTTAAAGATGTGTTAAACTCGTAAACCTTGTGCAAATGAGCTTCGACTTCCTGTAGGTTTTGAGGTGCCGTGAATGAAGAGAAACAATGCTCTACTCTTGGCATTTCCAGCCTTCCTTCTAATCAAAGGGTAAGTTCCACGGTTTAGACTTAGCCGAAGCTTTAATGTTTATCTATTCATCTATGTAATGTACATATCTCTTTGCATTTCGACTTTGTAAATCAATGCATATATATGTAACCTTGTTGTTAATGCATTCGCAAGTTCAACACAGGACCATGCCGAAACATAGGAAGCAGGAAGGCTTTCATAATCCTGGTAAGCTATCTTCGTTTAGAGATTCGATTAATGCATTAAATTTGATACCCTAACTAACTCTTATTTCGTTATGTGTTACAGGTGGTCATATGGACACACGGTAATGATGTGGAATGAAAAGAAACGATGGCCGTTTCCAGTGCGAATTAACCAGTAGCACAACTTTGTCCTAAATTCACCTGAGTACGTGCTTGCTACCTTGCTCTGAGATTCGAGTGGGATGAGACAGCCTTGCGACTTCATTTATTAACTCTTAATTGAGATTATTGTTGTTTATGGATCCTGTCGGCTATTACTTCCTTTTTTTGACTTAATAAAACAAGAAGCCTTCGGCCCCTTTACTCTGTTTCGATTTCTAGTTTGAATAAATTTCTTAATGATACATTTTGTGTATTTAAATGAAGAGAAGCGTTTTCTTGATTGCGTGCAACATAGTTTAATCGTGGCTTCTTACCTCTGTTAAGTTACAAGTTTTCCATGAACTCTTTACGAGTCTTACGGCTCTGTAATAACATTCTTAAGTTATGTATTTAACCTAACATTGTTATTGATTCAAGCCTTATGGTTCTGTATAATATTTTTGTTAAAACTTGAATGCAATGTGATGAGCCTTTACGGTTTCTTTGATTAATGTTGACTTGTTAAAAACTTGACCTAGCAAAGGAATGTAACGAGCCTCTCGGTTCTGTGATAGCATGTTTGAAAGAAATCGCTTGTATGAGAATCACGTTTAGATCAAGTAATGTATTTAACCTAGAATATACATTCTTATGCGAGTTTATTGTGGCCTCTCGGCTTTGTACTAAGCAATGGAGCCTTACAGCTTGACCCATTTAATGTTTCGCTTATGCTTAGTATTAGTATAACTCTGCTTGTTATTTATTTTGAAAATATACATACTAAGTTTTATGAAATGCTAACTCTGTTTCATGATTACAATATTATTCTATGTATAATGTATTAGTTTATATCATAACTCTGTTATTGTGTGTTTATTAAACAATCAATGGATACTATGTAATAATGAAAATACTAACTCAGTATATTGAGTATAGTAATACTTATTATTGTACAAACCCTATTTTTACTTAACAATTATAAACCAAATACAATCAAAGAACAGAGTTGGGCTATTATAAACATTAATTCTATCTGTAGCATTATGAAATACAAAACCTAAGCTTACGGATATAAGAATTTCTATGATAAGCAGAAATAGAATAATGCAGGTGACATAAACTTAGTAAACATAAATAAATATATTAGCAATAAAATCATTTGCAGAACATTTAAACAGTATAAAATACAATTCTTCAATTTCTAATAATTTCACACAGTAAATATTAAACATATAATAAAAAAAATACTAAATACTAGTAAAACATTAATAGAACCTGACTGAAAGAACATACCGAATCCAATCTGAAGTTCGTCGTTCCTCCCAACCAATCTTTCAGAACAACCAAGCTTACTTGTTCTGAAACCCCCGAGCCTATTTGTTGGACCACAAGAACAAATACTGTTGAAGCAAGCCAGAACTATCACTCAGTTCAACTTCTCAATTCAACAAAATGTTTTCCCTCTTCCATCCAAGCCTCCTGCTTGTGTGATGGGAATTTCTTAATAAAGCTTTTCCTAGGACTTAGGTCTATTATGAGCCTCCTGCTCTAGAACCTCCATCTGGAGTTATGACCTTAAAAATAGGGATGATGCCTCCTGTACTTGTTGAGGAATTAATTACCAATTTTCACCACTATGGGTAGTCTTCCCAACACATGTCATTTCTCCTTGTGGGCCATCAAACACTCTTTCAACAGCTACTTCAAATTGGATTCTCCTGTTTTATTTATTAAATAATAAAAATAATACAATATCCTCAAACAAATGTTTTTGATCACACTTGGTCAAATAATTGTTCTACAACAATTAAAAACATTATTACAAAGTATTTATACTTTAATCAAGATTCTAAGAGTATTACACCATTTTCTCTTAATTGTAATTTTTTTTGCTTCTATATTCATTTTTTTGAATAATGCATTTACTTTTTCTTTCACATGCCTTATTATTCACCATTTTTCTCTCATTATTAAATCTCAAAATAGATTAATCATTACAAGTATAAATTAGACAAGAAAACGTGAGGTTAAAGTGGCAATTGAAGTGTTTGCTATTCTGTTCATCCTTCTAAACTTAAAAAAAATGGATTAAGGAATAAGGTGAAAAATTGTGTTTAATTGAAAAAATGTTTGTATTTACGAGACCTAGTGTTGTTTAAATGTTGTACCCAATTTTCTCATTACTATTTTGAGAATTTGGGTATAATTTTTTTCCTTAATCATCATTCAAACAATTAATTATGTTAGTTTTAATGTTCAAATATATTGTTTCTTCATTAAGGAAGCCCACTAAACCTAGTGTTGTTTAAATGTTGTACCCAATTTTCTCATTACTATTTTGAGAATTTGGGTATAATTTTTTTCCTTAATCATCATTCAAACAATTAATTATGTTAGTTTTAATGTTCAAATATATTGTTTCTTCATTAAGGAAGCCCACTAACATAAAGTTTGTTGATTAATTCATGACAATAATATTCCTTTACAAATCAAACAAAGCACTTGTTTTATGCAATACATTCACCTTTAATGTAAATTCCTTTACAAATCAAACAAAACACTTGTTTTATGCAATACATTCACATTTAATGTAACTATTACATTAAGATGTTATAAATACAGCTGTAGCAGGACTCCATTTAGCACATTACCATAATCTGACCATATCAACTTATCATAATGTCAAGTGTACTATCTGTGAAACTTATGTACAAAATACTAACCACTTTTGATGGTGAAGTGTCAGACATCATAGTTGGAGTTATAGTGTTTATATTTAATTATATATATATGATTGTTATCAAGTCAATATTTCAACTAACCATTTCATATTTAATGTTTTATTTAATTTTTTCATATTTAATAGTAATAGTATTATATTTATATCAAAATCAATTTGAGAAATATTTAAGCATAATAATATTTATACAGGACTTTAACATTATTTTTATGATAATTTCTAACACATTTTTATGTTCCGATCATACAAATCATAACTGAATATAATGATCTAATTAAAGAGTAAGGACTTAATACCATGGAGATAAGATTACTATCCTCTATCAATGGTGGAAGTTAGTTAGTTGTAAATACAAGACTATTTAATAATCTTATGAAAACTAAGAACAATAATTAGTTTTATATGCATATCAATCATTGCTCAATTATAACAACAACATCATTTTAGTAATACCCTCATTTATGTAAGGAAATCATTGCTCATAAGCCAATGAATGATTAGGAAAAATCCATCCATAAATTTTATAATGATTCTGCTAACCCAAACATATTCTTTAATAGATCTTTACACAGCTTATTGAACAATAATAACAATGAAAGTGTAAAATACTTATATAACAATGGAAACTTGTATAACTGACTGCAACGTTTCACCGAACCTTCTAGCTCTCTATTTGGTGTATATTTCTTCCATCAAAAGGCCACCCCCGAGATGGAAAATGAATCCACTACGGTAAAGTATTAACTCTCCACAAGTACAACTTAAAATATAAGCTCATGATCACTGGACCAATAAAAAAAAGGGGGTTTAGTTATTAACCTCTACCTTTAATATATAAACAATAAGCTTGGATATCTCATTGGCATTTCAATGCCATAATTAGGATAATTATAATCATTAATATAATATTTTAAGTCTTAGAATTATCTAGTAATAATAAATATCATTTCACTCATTATAGAAGTTTGCTATTTGTTAGCCCACAAATAGTAACTTAGTATACTCAAAACCTACTTCATCTTAGGACGACACCTAAGACTTTTAGATCAACAAGTGAACATTCAATAATTCACTCTTCGTCAAGTTCCCAAGGCACTGAGATGACAACCATAATCAATAACTGAATTCTCATGGCTTCCCAGCTATTCTCCACTTCCCCTAGTGGATCCATGCCCCTATCGTTCAGTTGCGTCATGCCTTTCAGTCTCCTAAATCTACAAATTCAAAATACAACTTAGGAAATCACAATCATACTTACAAAGCACTTACAAAGTCTTCTGGTGAGGTATTAGCCTTTCGTTCGTTGCTAAAAAATGATACAATGTTACATTTTCAGTTACAAAAGTATAGAGGTTAAAAGAGAGATATTACACCACACAAACTCAAACCGCAAAATATTGGAAGCTCTGTTCAAACCTCAAAACAAAATATTGGAAATTCTATATAATTAATGTTATTGAGTGATAAACGTTATGTTATCAGGTATTTTCGCACACTCATATGTACACCTCATCCCCTTAATATTACCTTCAATGGAGCCAATTTATGCACTCTCTTATAAACTCGATTTGCATAGACCGCCAATTTATGCATTCTCTCACAAACTCGATTTACATAGACTCACATGCACACTAAGGTCATTTTAAAACCAATGTGTAACTTTCAAAAGTTGCAGCTTGAGGAAGCACTTTTACAATCCTGTAATGATAACAAGGGTACCCTTATTAGAAATGATCTGACAAATGAAACTGATTCGAAATGTATTTAATAAATTAAAAAGAAGCCGGAAACATGACGTACAATTAATGAAGGGCAACCAAAGAATTCCATCGACATATATTTAAACACTATTCATTTTATTAACTTTCAGTCACTATATTAACTTTCACAGATTCGGATACAAAAAATTAACTGGGATCGCATAAAATACCTAATCGATGATGGTCCAAAAGTCGCCATGAACAAAAGGTCCGGAAAGGTTTTCAGGCACACCAACAACGTCAGTTAACATGCAAGATTTGGCAGTGGTTTTGAAAGAGGATCTAGAAGTGGCAATGGATAAAAAAGAATAAGAGAAGGCGTCGTATGGATGGAAGAGATACCAGTATTTTGTTTCTCTTCTATGAAGGAAATTCCCACTCTACACCACTTCTTCACCACGCCAGTATTCCTTTATACTTCTGCACCGCTTCTTCACCAGTATTCTATTATGTTCCAAATCCACACTAGCTTCAATTCTGGAAACACAAACAAATAACAATCCAAATTTCATTGTTCAAATGCATTCAGGCTGGGAATAAGCCAGAATCAATATATCAGTGAGAATATCATGCAACACTAAGCAATAAATTTATCAAGAAGCATAGTGATAACATCTGAAGCATAGAGCAATACAAATTTTTTCACACTGGTTTTATATTGAATTCAAACTGAATTCATCACTAAACCGTTGCACCATTGATAATGTCTCCTTTCAGTTGGAACAACCATTTTTCATGTTGTTACGCCGGAGGTGTATATATTTCAACATAGGCCCGAGGCTTCCATAATTTTTAATTTTTGAATTATCAATGGATCAAATTGATTAAACTTGGAATATTCTTCGTCGCGTTCGCTAATGAATGATTCATATTTACCTAATTAAATTTGGATAATTTTTATTACGGTTACAAGAATTTATTTAATAATTTTATTTGAATAAATTATCCCTTGATGAATCCAATTGATCCAATTGCTCATTGTAGAGCGATTGGTGTTGCCTCTTGCCCCCCAAGTGAAAGGGTTTTTCGAGGGGTTTCTCTATCACTTACACAAATCCTTCGTTCCTTTCTATCACTCACAGGAATATCCCATTTATGAGATTTTCTAAGTGAATCGGGTTGAACGGTTGTGTGCATTTGATCCAAGGAACACCAAGCGAATTGGGTTACAGGATCATAAAGAACAGTCTCTTGAATCCTGGAAGTTTTGAAATCTTCCATCGGACCTCTAAATAATTGTTAGCCGACAAATAGTAACTTAGTATACTCAAAACCTACCTCAAATGGATTAAGGAATAAGGTGACAAATTGTTTTTAATTGAAAAAATGTTTGTATTTACGAGACCTAGTGTTGTTTAAATGTTGTACCCAATTTTCTCATTACTATTTTGGGAAATTGGGTATAATTTTTTTCCTTAATCATCATTCAAACAATTAATTATGTTAGTTTTAATGTTCAAATATATTGTTTTATGGACCTGGCTTCGTCTTCATTAAGCAATCCCACTAACATAAAGTTTGTTGATTAATTCATGACACTAATATTCCTTTTTTTTTTTAAATAAAAAGACTTCATATTACATTTGAAACCAGAGATACAGTACTCGCTTACAGCATTCTAGAGTTACAAAACGGCTAGACCCCAACCTCCATAAGCCTATAATCAGAGACATATACATATTCGCAGGTCCATATATCAGGAAACAGACCTTTCGGTTGCCCATACAAAAACAAATATATGCAAATGTTTCCTTATCCCACGTAGCATTAAAACCAAAAAACCCCTTATTAGCCAACCACAGAATGACAGGAAACCAAAATGCACAAAAAAGGGAGCCGAGCAATCTCTACTTTTTCGACCTTTTCATATTCTGAACCGGGGCTCTGCATTCATCCGGCACCTGCACTTGGGCGTCCACCATATTTTGCTTAGAGGGCGTACCAGCCGAGAAAGAAGCAACAGTAGGCTGGGGCAGACCCTTCTTGGTCAACTTGCCAGAAGGAATTTTGTTCCCCTTATCATTCAGTCTCGGATACGAAAAGGATAATCCTAGCCTCTTGGCAATCTTGTCAATTTTGCAATGCATCAGTTTGTTATCCAAATAATGGGCCTTCTAAGCTTTTACTGGCTCCTCGTCACCGTGCCTCTTCTCGATTCCTTCCAGCAGCACATGCTCCATGAGGTTCTTAGTTACCCAGTAGGTCATCAGAGTACGGTCATACACCGAGGCTCTACCAGCTATAGTCCTTGGATCAGTGACCCAGGCTTCGACCAAATTCCTAACATCCGCCAGGGGCATACCTTGCACCTTATTCCACAGGTTTCTCTCAATTGCAGTAATATACTCCCTGACAGAGGAGGGGATATGGTTTTGGAAGAAATGGGCCACCGTCTGAGCCTTAGTGTGAGCTCTCGTTACCCTACCCAGACCTTCCATGGCTTGCCAAAATTTTTCTCTTGCCCTTCCTGTCAGAACCAGCAGAGTCCATACCCAGGGGGGCTACAAACTCACGCTTCGGGGCCATTGATACCATAAACACAACAAACAGACTAGAAATAGGAGATCGTAAGTGGACAAGAAATGCCACAGAGGACTCACTCAGAAAATAATCCACGGAGAAACTGCTTACACTGCTATACCTCTTCAAACGGGGACGAATTCTGGAGACAGGCGAACCCCCATAAAACCCCCAATTGCTCATGATGTGATTAACAGGGCCATAAATGGCTTTGTCACTCGGGAAACTGACCCGCCTCCTCTTTGTACCTTCACCATTACCCAAACTAATGGCGCCCATCGTACTGAGGGGATATGGGAACTGCAAATCCTTTCTTTGGATCACAACAAACCTTGAGACGTACAAATCTTTAATACCCATAATAATTCGCAGGGTGTACTTAGCACGACAGGAGAGTACCAGACCCATCATCCAAACGTCAGTGCTAGGTCTGTCGTCTGCCCTGTCCCTTTCATGAAGCTCGTGCTATCCTTCGTCTACCACTTGGCGCCTACTCCAGTCCTCAACAGCTAGTTGTATACACTAGAGGGCCCAAATCTCATTTTGGAATTGTGCCATGTAGCCCGAAACGTGGCCTTCCCGCCTGTCAACCCCCAAGTTGGCAAGAAAGTCCGCAACCTTGTTGGCAGAGTGCCTGATGTGGAAAAAGGTCAGTTGGTTGTGGTTTAGAAGGAGGTGACGTAGGGTGTCCAAGCGGTGGGAAAGCCGCCAGCTAGCCGTCACTTGTTCGGTCAACTTCCCTTGCAGCAAACTAGTACCGTTTGTATAATAATCTTCGAGTCTCCCTCAATAATAGTCGGGAAAAAACCCCTGAAAATGATCATCTATATGCTGAAGATCAGACCGTCCAGCTCCGTCGAATTATTCGTGTCATGTCCAATGTATCCAAAACATACCTGCACAATGTCGCCCTCCATATTCCTACAGATCCCCCCGAAACCTGCAATCCCAGGGTTTCCCCAAGAGGCCTTGTCAAAATTTATTTTAAAGGTTTCCATACCAGGGGGAGACCAAAAACTGGGACTAGAAGGATTGCAAATCTTTACACGCCTTCGTAATCCCAGCAAGTCATCCTTGCCCAGATCCCACCTCCTAGCAATGAGTCGATCCTCCCCCGTGAGATTCTTGTCTTCGTCCATCCATTGTGTGCTTCGAATAGTTTCCTGGATATTACGCCTCAGAGTAGCCCAAACTTCCTCCTTTCGATGGATTTTTTCTCTAAAAATATTCCCATTGTGCTCCTTCCACAGGACCCAACAGAGCATGCCCGAGAATAGCTTCCAGATCAGAGCAATAATTGGATTGCTAAAGGCCTGGACATCCCAATTGCTTAGCGTGCATCCAAGTTGGCCATGTGCCCGATTGCTCCGTCGAAAAATTAAGGCACCTTGGTCCCAGAGGAAAGAAGAGAATTCGCATTCATCCAACAAATGGTTAAGAGTTTCCTCATTATTCTTACAGAGAGGACAGCAGGATGTGCCTAGGATGCCACATTTCTTGAGGTTCTCTCCTCTCAGGATTCGTTTCCAAAGAATCAGCCAGCAGAAAATGGCCGTTTTCGGCCAAGGGTTCATCTTCCATGTTTTTTCCCAAGGTTTCTCCCCATCTACTTGCCTATTCCTATGCAACTCATACGCTTCTTTTATACTGAAAACCCCTTGCTTCCTGTAACCCCAACTCAATTTATCCAGGCCCGTTCTCGTGCGGATGTATCTTTCTTGGAGAATTTCCCCAAAGGCCCGACCATCTTCCTCATTGGTTATACCTTCCCACCACTGCTGATCAAGCCACGATATGCTAAACTCTCCATGTCGATTGGCCCATAAGTGACATACCTTAGATTTTCCTTCCCTTAAGCCCTAGTCCTTAAGAGGAATCCATCTATTATCATTCCCAAGTTTAGGAAATTGATCCAAGAGTCCTCCCAGAAATTGGCTACTTCCCCATCTCCCACTTCCCAAAAGCTGTGGTCCTACACCAATTTCCTTCCTTTCAGAGCCTTTAACCAGATATGAGACCCCTCAGTCTCGGTGTTGAAACGAATCAGTTGATTAGCTTGATGGTTCCGGGCATACTTAACTTTCCAGAGCTTGGCCCAAGGTTCATTATTATGATTACACCAACGCCACCACAGTTTGGACCCCTATATTTCACTGACCACATCAGGATATCTGAGCCCCAAACCTCCCTTACCCTTAGGCAGACATAACGTCTCCCATTTGACAAGAGAGAATTTGGATTTAGATTCCCTTCCACCCCATTGAAAATTGCGTTGTATGTTTCTTATTTCTCTGAGAACCGATTTAGGTGCTGATAAAAGGGAGAATAGATAAATTGGCATAGCCTGAAGAACTGACTTCACCAACATAAGCCTGCTAGGGAGGTTTAGCAGTCTATTAATCGAACAATGGAGTCTTCTTTTCATTCTATTCAAGAGATCTTGCCACGAAATACCCCTTAGATTACCCTCAGAAAGTGGAGCACCCAGGAACTTCATGGGGAGGGAACCTTTGGAAAAATTCAGAATTCGGAGGATATTGCACTGAGTAACAATCAGAGTGTTAAAGAAGAACACCAAAGACTTATCCGAATTGACTTCAAGCCCTGATGCCTTAGCAAAAAGATTGAGGCTTTTTTTGAAGGCATGGGATTCTTGGACTGAAGGGTGCCCCATTAACATGGTTTCATCCACAAATTGTTGGTGGCTATGTTTTGTCAAATTATCATGTAGATTCAGGGCTCTTATTGAAACCTCCTCCGCATGGGCTTTGATTAGGTGACCAAGCCCTTCCGCCATGAGGATAAAGAGAAAAGGGGACAGTGGGTCCCCCTTCCTAATACCCCAGGATGAATGAATAAGCTTGGTAGGGGAACCATTGAGCAGAATAGAGAAAAAGGGTGTGGTCACTAAATTCATTATCCAGCTAACCCAAGCATTACCAAAACCATAAGCTTCCAGCATTCTACGCATGTAATGCCAATTTAATTTGTCATATGCTTTGGCAATGTCAAGTTTGATCATCATGCCTGTCTTCCTAGTATATTTTAAGGAGTGAATGGTTTCATGAGCCAAAATAATACCATCAAGGATCTGCCTACCTTCCACAAATCCAGACTATTCATGGCTGATCAGTAGGGGGAGCAAAGGCTTCCAATGATTAGCCACTACTTTAGTAATGATTTTATAAATAACATTGCATAAGTCTATCGGGCGAAACTTGTTGGGCATATCAGCCCCTTCCTCCTTTTGGATTAAGGAAAGAAAAGTTACATTGAATGCTTTTAAGACCCCACCACTCCTGCGAGATTCTTCCACAATATCAGCAACTTCTTGTTTGATTAGGTCCCAGAAGAAATGAAAGAAATTGGTGGTAAAACCATCAGGACTTGGGGATTTTCCCAGAGCCATCTGATTCATTGCATCTTCCACCTCCTGTAGGGATACAGGTTTGTTCAAGAGATCATTGTGCTCGTCTGTGACCAATCTAGGGATATGCCTGGTGATCTGGGTGATAGCAGGGCTACGATCCCCTTGGTTCTCATTGAGAATGTCTTCAAAATGAAGGACAAGGTCCTCTTTAATATCCTGCCGAGAATCAACATGGCTCCCATCCGATTTGCGAATCTTATAGATTTTGGATTTGTGACGATTGTGGATCACAGTATTGTGGAAAAATTTTGTGTTCCTATCCCCTTCCTGAAGCCATTGATTTCTAGATTTCTGTTTCCAGAAAATTTCTTCCTGCTTCTCCCTTGCTTCCAATTGATTCAAAAGATTGAATTCCTATTCCTTAAGCTCATCTATCCATCCTTCTCCCATTCCTTTTCTTTGTATCAATTCCAGGTCAGCTGCCACTCGAGCTTTGTCTTGGAAGATGTTCCCAAAGTCATACTTATTCCAATCTTTTATCTTGACTTTGAGAGCCTTTAATTTTGTTGGAACTGATACATCCCAGTCGCCCTCGGAGGGACTAAATCCTGCCACCACTGGCCCACCAAGTCCTTGAAATCCTTATGTTCGAGCCAGAATTGCTCAAACCGGAAAGGTTTAAAAAGGGAAGCATTAGAACATTCCCATTGGAGGCAGATGGGCCAGTGGTTAGAGACTGTTGTTGGCAGCACAACCGCATGGGCCTCTCCCCCATCTTTGATCAGATCCTCTATAGTCAAGAACCGGTCAATTCTCGAAGTCACTAGGTGAGAACGTCCCCTTTTATTGTTCCACGTATACAACCCATTTCTAGTCTCAATGTCAACGAAAGGACTTTGGATGATGATTTCTCCAAAGGATTCTTGGTATTTATCAAGATTCCTTCTTCCTCCTTTTTCTCTTCTAAGGACGTAATTAAATTAAAATCGCCCCCCATGATCTAGGACCCATTGGATGCTTGTTCTTTCAGCCACAATAGTTGTTGAAGAAAAGCACTTTTATGTGGAAACGCACTCGGCCCATAAATATTCACCAGTCTTCCTGATGCACCTGATACACGATCTTTGAAACTAGCACTAAGGAAGAAACGGTTTTCCCACCAGTCTAAAAGATCCACAAAATCCGGCTTCCAAAAAATTGCCATATCCCCCGCAAAACCAGAGGTGTCTATGGCCATATATTCACAACCTCTCCAAATTTGTGTTTTAGCCTTTTCCAAATAAAGCGAACTACACTTGGTTTCCTGAATAAAGAGTATATCCGGTTTTTCCTGTCTAATCTTTCTTGCAAGAGTTTTTAGTTTTCTGGGGTGATTGCACCCTCTAATATTCAAAGATATCAGCTTCATTGAGTAACCTTATTTACTTCAGTGAAAGCCTCCAGTATTGTGGGATACTGGTCAGACTCAATTAGCTTCACTCCAATCTTTGCAATTCTTTGTCTATTAGTTTTCCTTCCCCGCTTCAGGTCGTCCCCCTGATATTTCCTCTTACTCCCTTTCTGTGGATCTGAGGCAATACCCAGTTGTCTAGGTACCTTAGCATTGATGATGGCCGCCTTGAGAAGCTCCAGTTGCTACCTATTGACATAACCCTTTCCTTTCTTATCCCACTCCCTTTCAATCTCATCCAGGTTGAGGTCTCCGAGCTCCATATCTTCCTCGTCATCCTCAACCATAGGTTCTACCTGGTGTGTGCCTTCTTGATTTTATGACCCTACCTCAACCGTCTCCTCCATGTGATCAACTTTTTCCTTACCCTTACCATCCTCCTTTTCCTCCGATGGATCTTCCAGAATTTGGAAAGGGTTGGAAGATTCAATACCCTTCCCAGGGTTCTCCCTGACAGTCTTAGTCTGACCTGCCTACTTGTTTCTCATCTTGTTGCGGACCTGAGTGAACCCTTCTTTGTCCATATTCCCCACCTAGCCGCTCTTTGATAGGGGGGGGTTTACCTGAGGGAAGTTTCTGCCCATATGACCGTACTCATGACACTGGCGATAATGAAAGGGAAGTTGCTCATAATCTAGAGGCTGGATCCATTCTTCATCGTCCCAGTTTAGACTGATTTCCTCGGGGAGTTCCTTGGACAGATCCATGTAAACACAAATCCAAGTGTAGGCTGTATAGCGTTGCTGTTTGGTTTGATCTGCAATTTTGACAAACTCACCCAAGGTATTACCTATATCCTGCAAAATTTCCAGATCCCAATATTCACAGGGCAGAGAAAAGAGCCTAATCCAAACCGGAGCGACTATGACATCCTCAGATTCTGGGTTAAAACTTTCCTTCCAGGGGCGAAGATATAATCCAGTCGAGAAGAAGAAATATGGGCCTCCTTCCAAAATTCTATTGTGATCCGTCGTATTAAAAAAGATGATAGTGCAAAATCCTTTGGCTCCTAGGTGTAGGTCAAAATGGCCCTTGGGTTTCTAGGTAGAGTTAATCCATTTCACCAGTTCCCTTTCTTTGGGGCCTGTCCCCACAAAATTCCCAATTAGGGTTTTTTCCTGCCATTCCTCAATCCGTCCTCATATTTTTTCAAATTTGATTTGCATATTCAGGATTTTCTGGGTTCTGGGGAGGCATCCTCCAGGCCCCATTCTCCTTTTGGCTCCTTTCCCTATTTCAAATGTGTCCCCATTACTATGTCCTACCAAATCATCTGTCGACGACGGCCGTGGAGGGCAGGTCGTCCCCATTTGACAAACCTAGGGAGAGGACCCAGGGCCCGTACCACCCACTCTGTCAGAGCCCAGAGCCTCATGTGTTCCCCATGGTCACACCCTGCAGTCTGATCCGCGGTGGCCTCAATCTCACAGAGTAGCACCCTTGAGGATTTCTGTCGCCTCAGAAAACCCTAGTCCATCCTGGTCTCTCCTCTTTCATTCATCCATCATCTAGTTGCTACACACCATAGTTGATTTTCAAGTTACTCAACAATAATATTCCTTTACAAATCAAACAAAACACTTGTTTTATGCAATACATTCACCTTTAATGTAACTATTACATTAAGATGGTATAAATACAACTGTAGTAAGACTCCATTTAGCACATTACCATAATCTAACCATATCAACTTATCATAATGTCAAGTCAAGTGTACTATCTATGAAACTTATGTACAAAATCTTAACCACTTTTGATGATGAAGTGTCGGACATCAGAGTTGGAGTTATAGTGTTTATATTTAATTATATATATATGATTGTTATCAAGTCAATATTTCAACTAACCATTTCATATTTAATATTTTATTTAATTTTTTCATATTTAATAGTAATAGTATTATATTTCTATCAAAATCAATTTGAGAAATATTTAAGCATAATAATATTTATACAGGACTTTAACATTATTTTCATGATAATTTCTAACACATTTTTATGTTTCGATCATACAAATCATAACTAAATATAATGATCTAATTAAAGAGTAAGGACTTAATACCATGGAGATAAGATTATTATCCTCTATCAATGGTCGAAGTTATTTAGTTGTAAATACAAGACTATTTAATAATCTTATGAAAACTAAGAACAATAATTATTTTTGTATGCATATCAATCATTGCTCAATTATAACAACAACATCATTTCAATAATACCCTCATTTATGTAAGGAAATCATTGCTCATAACCAATGAATGATTAGTAAAAATCCATCCATAAATTTTATAATGATTCTGTTAGCCCAAACATATTCTTTAATAGATCTTTACAAAGCTTATTGAACAACAATAACAATGAAAGTGTAAAATACTTATCTGAACGGGAAAACTTGTATAACTAAAGGCAACTGTAGGCTTGACTACAATGTTTCACTGAACCTTCTAGCTCTCTATTCGGCGTATATTCCTTCCGTTAAGAGGCCACCCCCAAGTTGGGAAATGAATCCACTAGGGTGAAGTATTAACTCTCCACATGTACAGCTTAAAATATAAGCTCATGATCACTGGACCAATAAAAAAAAGGGGGTTTAGTTATTAACCTCTACCTTCAATATATAAACAATAAGCTTGGATATCTCATTGGCATTTGAATACCATAATTAGGATAATTACAATCATTAATATAATCTTTTAAGTCTTAGAATTATCTAGTAATAATAAATATCTTTTCACTCATTATAGAAGTCTGCTATTTGTTAGCCGACAAATAGTAACTTAGTATACTCAAAACCTACCTCATCTTAGGACGACACCTAAGAGTTTTAGATCAACAAGTGAACATTCAGTAATTCACTCTTCTTCAAGTTCCCAAGGAACTAATATGACAACCATCATCAATAACTGAATTCTCAGGGCTTCCCAACCATTCTTTGCTCCCCCTGGTGGATCCATGCCCCTATCGTTCAGTTGCGTCATGCCTTTCAGTCTCCTAAGTCTACAAATTCAAAATACAACTTAGGAAATCATAATCATACTTACAAAGCATGAGGGATTCACTCAATAAACTGTTATCATAGCACGTTCATTCGTGGCATATGAAACAATACCCCTAATTTCATTAAATATTGGAAAATACCTTCCAAAATCATTTTTTTAACCCCCTCCCAATATGCCTTCCCAATTTTAAAAGAACTCCTATTTTCACTAGATATTGTATGTATCAAATTTTTCATTAACATTTTTTATACCCCTTTATATTTCTACCTAGTATATTGATATGATACCCCTCTTATGACCCCACATGCATTCTACAATGCACCTTGCTTATTTCGATGTATATTGTGGATGCACATTACTTCACCCACAATGCAATTATTCAACCACATATCAATATGATTTGCAACATCTAATGGTCTAATAAAGAGATAGGAGATCATTTCTTGTATGTCACTAGAGCCAATGCACATAGTATAACATTTAGATTGCATGTTGCAGTTCCCCAATCGCTAACTAAGCCTGTTTTGGGCTAGGTATCCAAGCCCCTAGGGCCTGTAACAAGCTCTAGGAGGATGACTAAACCTCCCCAGGCCTGTGATAGGCACGAGTGGTTGGGTATCCAAGCCCCCAACTGGTTGAGTGCTATTGGTAACAATTGGCTGTCAATGACCATTGTCTCTCGACTATGATTGACTGGAAATCCACTTCACCACGAAACCCCTAGCCTCAAGCATATCTCAAGACGTGATTTCCCTGTGTACTGGTAAGCTCGAACCTTGACTCAACCCGATTTCTCATCTGGTCGTGATCCCGCCATCAGCTCGCCCATATAAAAAAGGCCCCAAATTATTTTTGTATTGTTACATTAGATAAAAAAAACGCTTTGCCCCTTAATATATAAGCAATATAATTTTTAGGTTTTCATGAATATTTAATACCTCAATATGAATGAATGTGATATTATATTCCCTTCTAGTGAAGCCCGTGTTACAAAGTCTACTGGTAAGATATTAGCCTTTCGTTCCTTGCTAGGAAATGGTACAATATTACATTTTCAGTTACAAAAGTATAGGGGTTAAAAGAGAGATATTACACCACACAAACTCAAACTGCAAAATATTGGAAGTTCTGTTCAAACCTCAAAACAAAATATTGGAAATTCTATTGCGTAACTTCAAAGCTATTTCCTCCTCATTTTAAGCAATTTTATGGAATAAAATGTGTCTTATAACGGGATGATAATTAATGTTATTGAGTGATAAACGTTATGTTATCAAGTATTTTTGCACACTCATATGTACACCTCATTCCCTTGATATTACCTTCAATGGAGCCAATTTATGCACTCTCTTATAAACTCGATTTGCATAGACCGCCAATTTATGCATTCTCTCACAAACTCAATTTGCATAGACTCACATGCACACTAAGGTCATTTTAAAACCAATGTGTAACTTTCATAAGTTGCAGCTTGAGGAAGCACTTTTACAATCCTGTAATGATAACAAGGGGACCCTTATTAGAAATGATGTGACAAATGAAACTGATTCAAAAAGTATTTAATAAATTAAAAAGCAGCAGGAAACATAACCTACAACTCATGAAGGACAACCAAAGAATTCCATCGAAATGATGTGACAAATGAAACTGATTCAAAAAGTATTTAATAAATTAAAAAGCAGCAGGAAACATAACCTACAACTCATGAAGGACAACCAAAGAATTCCATCGACATATATTTGAACACTATTCATTTTATTAACTTTCAATCACTATATTAACTTTCACAGATTCAGATAAAAAAAATTAACTGGGATCGCATAGAATACCTAATCGATGATGGTCCAAAAGTCCCCATGAACAAAAGGTCCAGAAAGGTTTTCAGGCACACCAGCAACATCAGTTAACATGCAGGATCTGGCAGTGGTTTTGGAAGAGGATCTAGAAGTGGCAATGGATAAAAAATAATAAGAGAAGGCGTTGTATGGATGGAAGAGATACCAGTATTTTGTTTCTCTTCTATGAAGGAAATTCCCACTCTACACCACTTCTTCACCATGCCAGTATTCCTTTATACTTCTGCACCGCTTCAATCACCAGTATTCTATTATGTTCCAAATCCACACCAGCTTCAATCCTGGAGACGCAAACAAATAACAATCCAAATTTCATTGTTCAAATGCATTCAGGCTAGGAATAAGCCAGAATCAATATATCAGTGAGAATATCATGCAACACTAAGTAATAAATTTATCAAGAAGCACAGTGATAACATCTGAAGCATAGAGCACTAATTTTTTTTTCACGCTGGTTTTATATTGAATTCAAACTGGATTCATCACTAAACCATTGCACCATTGATAATGTCTCCTTTCAGTTGGAACAACCATTTTTCATGTTGTTACACCGAGGTGTATATATTTCAACATAGGCCCGGGGCTTCCATAATTTTTAATTTTTGAATTATCAATGGATAAAATTGATTAAACTTGGAATATTCTTCGTCGCATTCGCTAATGAATGATTCATATTTACCTAATTAAATTTGGATAATTTTTATTACAGTTACAAGAATTTATTTAATAACTTTATTTGAATAAATTATCCCTTGGTGAATCCAATTGATCCAATTGCTCATTGTGGAGCGATTGGTGTTGCCTCCTGCCCCCCAAGTGAAAGGTTTTTTCGAGGGGTTTCTCTATCACTTACACAAATCCTTCGTTCCTTTCTATCACTCACAGGAATCTCCCATTTATGAGATTTTCTAAGTGAATCGAGTTGAACGGTTGTGTGCATTTGATCCAAGGAACACCAAGCGAATTGGGCTACAGGATCATCAAGAACAGTCTCTTGAATTCTGGAAGTTTTGAAATCTTCCATCTGACCTCTACATCATTGTTGATGATAGAGATCTAATCTGGATTGCACTCACTTGCTAGATCAATACAATTTTACATTGGTTTTGTGTAAAAACAATTTTACATGATATTGATGGAGTATGGCACATGCTTAGTTATGGAACCGTGGCATTATTTTAATCGTATATATATATATATATATATATATATATATATATATATATATATATATATATATATATATATATATATATATATTTTCCTGAGATTTTGTGCACATTATTATATTTATGGAGGAGAGACAATATATTGTATCAGGGAATAAAGGGATCTATCCTTTGCAATGTAATAAATTTTTTTGATTGGTTTGGTGTTAATTGTAGATACTCATCTTTGAAGGTCAGATCTGGAAAGCTTCCTCCCAACCTATTGATGAGATGACATCACATGTAAATTTAGATTACATACATACATACATACATATATACATACATACACACACACATATATAAATATTTATTATATTTATATCAATGAATAACAATATCTTTCAAATATTATAATTACTTACTATCTTACACATTGTTGAAATTAAATCATTTATTATATTTATATCAATAATTACCATTTTCTTTTAAATGTTATACTTACTTACTATCTTACATATTGTTGAAATTATTTTGAGCATAAAATTATTGTGTTATATTTAAAAATGGTTGAAAATATTATATATTTATATACAATTTAATTTAATGAAAGATTTAATTATTTACTTACATTATTGAAATTATTTTGATTATAAAATTATTGCATTACATTTAAAAATGGTTGAAAATAAGTTAGTTTCTTATAACACTGAAATTCCAAGTATTGAGTACTTTAGCAACCTGAGTTAGCTATAGCTTCTTATGTTAATTGGAGAAATTACAATGTAAGATAAAAACCTCTTATTTTATTTAGTTCAAAAATATATCGTACAAAATGTAGAAACTTTAAAATTACCTTGAAGTCGACACTAAATAAAGTGGTCCCAAAGACTTGATGCCAAGTAATGCTATGACATTCATACTTTGTGTTGGCTTAATGCTTACAGTCTACGGTTGACACCAACCTGTCTTTTAGCAGCATGGCTAAATAACAATTTTGCTTAAGCTATTCTATAAGAACCATGGATTACAATGGTCTTTGATTGATTCTCAGTGACACTTTGTTCTCCCGATATAATTCTAAAAGCTCAAATCCAAAAAATAGAAAATCAATAACCAATGAGGCAAGAGAATTTGTGATTCATATTTTGAAAAGTTGGTTCCAAATGCTCATTAACGAAATAACCAATGAGGCAAGAGAATTTGTGGTAAAAATTTTGGAAAGTTGGTTCGATATGCTTATTAGTGAAATAGCAGTAATACACATTGTCATCAATATTCATTATTGACTTTGCACAGAGGGTGTTTAGAACTTTGTGGTTCAATGCCATAGACTATATGCCTTGATATTGCTTTTTTTAACAACAATGATGATTTATATCAATATTGAAATTTTCCATTACATAAGTACACAAAGGAAAAGGATGGCCCTTAGCCTTGCTTTAAAGAATAGAAAGAAAAAATAAATACTTCAACCTCAAAATAAACTTGCATATTTATATTGATTAATTTCTTAGTTATTGAGATTGCCATGGTTACAAAATGTTCTTCAAAACACACTAATATCCTCGATGTTATTTGATGCCGCTGAAAATGTTAGGAACTTTCATTACTTTATGTTGCTTTTCCCTCTAGATTCATAGCACTGACACTAGATATTGATTGTGATTAGCAATGTCACTTGGATCTCAATTGGGTCCTACTAGGATGTTAAAACACTGCTCTTTTTCTATCATCCTATCACACTGTTACAGATTGTATTGGTGCATCTTATTTTCTTTTTGGTTAAGGAATGGCAGGGTTTGAGACAATCTATGTGTCATTTATGAACAAAATCTTCAAGGAACCTCTAGGAATGGAAATTGTTGCATTTTCCATATTTTGCACTATTCCATTGTATCTTCTCAGGACATGTCTAGATTTGTGTTCCATTGTATCTTCTTAAGGCGTGTTGTGATTCATGTTCCATTGTGTCTTCTCAAGGCATGTACGGATCTATTCAATTAAGACTTAGCATCTTTGAATGACTCTAGAGTATACTGATCACTGCATTTTTATTAACGGTTTCCTTTGAGTGCTTCTATCATCATTGTGAGTCTCCTAAGAAAACTATGTGTCCTTTGGTGATTCTTGTCCTTGTTTCTAGATCTTTTAAGGAGGCTAAAGATTTAGCTAAAATATTAGTCTTAATGCCAATATTCCATGCAAACTTGTAGTGAATTACTCCTCCTCGACCAAAAAATATTCATCCTGATCCAGATGGGCAGGGATTCACCCATCAGAAATCCAGATGAATTTGTTTTGGTCTTAACATCCATTGAGGAATGTAGACTTCTGGATGCTTTTGGATATTCAAATCTCTTCATACAATTTGCTACCTGGACATCATCTGCTTCATCTAAGTCTTTGGTTGTAATTATCCTCAAGCATGGAGCCATTGTATCTCTTTTTCCTAGAGTTGAGTAGTGTCTCTAATCATGGCTGAATAGATTTTTTGACTTGGAGTAGAGTATATCGGTTTCATTATTGAAGACTGGGTTGCTTCTTTCGAGCCATGTTTTCTGTATGATGTATCTTGAGGTTAGATTCCATACTGCCTTTAAGGGAGTATTCATTTTTGGTGACCTGGATACATCTTATTCCATCTTGCAAAGTGTTGATATGTGCAGGAGGATTTGTATATTGGACAATTAGATTCAAAATAAATCTTGTAAAAGAATAATCTGGGAATAGATGGATTGTTATTTCACTTTCTTCCTTAGAATCTGTAACACACCATGAAAGTCCAACAATTCTTGTTTTCATTAGATTGTTGGCTATTAACAACATGTTTGTATCCATAATACAACCAAAGAAGTTAACTCTCTATAATTGAAAGTAGAATCTATATTTTTTTCCATTTCTTATCCATATTGATTGTTTGCTCATACAT
The DNA here is from genome assembly GCA_027924585.1 of Larix kaempferi. NCBI lineage: Eukaryota > Viridiplantae > Streptophyta > Pinopsida > Pinales > Pinaceae > Larix > Larix kaempferi. The sequence continues at coordinate 16,644,357 of BSBM01000535.1, read as the reverse complement.
TTGTATCCTTTATTAATGAAGTGGTTCGAGAGGGTTTAATGGTTAAGAACATGTGTTTACTCCTAGGAGGTCACAAGTTCAAATGTGGATGGGGTTAGAGTATGTACATCTTCGTCGTTATGCAGAGGGGGTCCCTTTTACTTTCTTCCTTACATGTATCACACCAAGAAGGTCCAATAATTCATGTTTTCATTAGATTGTCAGATATTAACAATGTATAAGTTAGGGGGGTTGAGTATGTACACCTCTATAGACTTTAGTAATCAAATTTTTGCGTGGAGGGGGTCCCTTGTACCACAAACAAGGGAGTGTAGGTTAGGGAGGTTGAGTATCTACACCTCTATATACTTTAAAGTAGTCAAATTATTGTGTGGAGGGGATCCCTTGTACCCAAAAAAAGGGTGTCTCATACACCAATTTGGTGTTTAACTTGGTTGTGAACTTAAAATAAAATCATTATTATTATTAAAGCAACTTGCAGTCACTACCCAAGGTATATTGTCCTAATCGTTTGACTTAATTAGAGTTGCACCAATCAAATCTTTGGTGTCCATCCACATATGGGACAAGTTATTAGGTGTTCAAAGACAAATCTTCCAACCTTTCTAGAGAATATTTCTATCCAATTTGAAATATCAAATAAGGTGTGGAAGTTTTTTCTATTGAGCCATCCTCTTAAAAGGAATAGGGGAGTGTTCTCATTGACCAATGGTCTTCTCATTATTAAATCCATCTATATATTTATCACTTTCCCATTCCTAGATACCACACTAAGAATTGAATTAATCAAAGAGAAACTCTCTTAGATGGATGTACACATTTAAGATCCCCTATTGGAAGAGGGCATCTAACAATTTTGTGTCTATCCATATCTTTGATTTTTATTTTTTTTATGACATCTTTCCACCATTTTGTGTTTATCCATATCTTTGATTTTATTTTATTTTTATATATATGACATCTTTCCACCACAAGTCATTGACCAGAGTCCATAAGATTTCACCATTTAGGGTTGTGTTCATTAGGGTTGGACCTTTTATCTCCAATTCTCCTAAAAGAAATTAGGGATTTAATCTTTAATAAGGGTTGATGTACAATCATGACAGTCTCTCACGGCTTGTTTTGTTAGTGGCAAAGAAAATACAAAAAACTAGTAATCCCTTGACTTGGTGTGACTATTAAAAGTAACTACACAACAAATTTGGAAATGGTGTTCCAATTCTCTTATCTTATAATTTCCTCAAAATCTAATGTAGCTTTGAAACCTAAATGATATAGTTTATTTTAATTTTTATTCCTCAAAATCTAATGTAACTTTGAAACCTAAATGATAGAATTTATTTTAAAATTTATACGAATGTAGAATACAATGTGTATGAAGGAACAACTATTTTTGCTTTTTAAAAAAAAATTAAAGTTAGCACAACACTCAAATTATTATATTGTCCAACATTGATGCCTTTATATATATATATATATACATACATACAATTTAGAGCATAAAATACATTAGAAGAAACAATATGCATATGTACTTTGCAATTATGGGATATGCCTCAAGAAATGTGTGGGGGGGTGTATTTTTAATTGTGTTTTTAACAAGAATTGATATATTTTTGTATTAAAAGGGTTGCAGTTTAATTGAACGGTGTTATAATACAAAATGAATGATGTCTCTGAGTTCAGAACAAATAATTTAGTGAAGCAAAAAGGATCCAAAGGGAGATGGGTATCATTTGTAGAGGATCATAGGACTATTACAAGTATAAACCCAAAAGAAAACATCTAAAATAAGTACTATTTTGCAAAACATAAATACTTAAATGTATTAAAACATGTGCTTCACCTTGGCCAACATTATTATGTTGTGATCCTTGATTTTTGAGGCCATGTCCTCGAGATTTTGATGAACAATTTCTTTATCTTTGAGCTCCCGAAGTGAAAATCCAAAAAACAATTTAAGATTAGAGAGAGTAGACTGAGAGCCCTTTTTGAGATTGCAAACCATATTTTGAAGCATAGAGCACTTTGTTTCCAATATTTGAATTTGTCTTTTATGGTGTATAAGTGTATCCATTATTACTACATTTAGGGAGCTGCAATGATGCTCATTTTTGTGAATTGCAGTTGTCACTGCAAAAATTGAAATCCTATTGTCACTAATGTAATCCTCGTGCCTATGCAAAATCCTTTGAATTTCATGGTTATCCCTTTGACATTTCCCATGACACAAAAAACAATCCATGGTATTAAACCTCTAGAGATTTGAATACACCTCAATGAAAACATTGCCTCGCAAAGGGGAGGAAACATCAAGCTAGAGATTGAACCAAATATATCACACCCCAAAGCTAGAGATAGAGATTGAGAAACCAATCTAGAGACACATCCCTTAAAGATTGTTTGAGCACCAAGCTTCAATTGACGAATAGGGCCCATAAAGAAATAAACCCATGGATGGAAGGAACTAAGGAAACCATCCATAAGAAATAAAAAAACCAAGAATTTGTCAAAATACATGTAACAACAAGAATTCAATAGATTGGAAAAAAGGTGTCTTCCAAAGACCAGCCTAGACAGAATTTCAATTTTATGCCGCAACACCGCAATGATTTCAATTCTCCATAATTTTGTCCACAAGTCTCTAAGACTTCATCAAACCAAACTTACTTGTATTTCCAATGGCACCACTAGGGGAAGCCAAGCAAGGTGAAAAACCCTTCAACATCCATTCCATGCTCCATAGTCCCACTCATAATTAATATTTTGTAGTTCAAAACAATGATAGAGGAATATGTTTGGTATGTGTGGTTCCATAATATGAGTGCACTCGGATTTATATTTTAATGTAATATTCGCCAAGATTTCACAAGATTTTCTAATTCCATGAAATATTCGCCAAATTTTTTACAATTTTTTATAATTTTGTGAAAGATTCTCCCAAAATTTACAAGATTTTATAATTCCGTGAAATATTCGCCAAAAAATTATATATACATATTATATTATTGATAAAATAGCCTTCACACTTTTCTGTGTATCATGGGGATTCACCCATTTTTTATACATATAAATTTAGGGGGGGTTCTTAAAATCATCCTTGCTATGGTTCTATGTGGACCAATGAGTTCTGTGTAGACTCGTAGTCTTGTGTGGACTATGGTTCCGTGTGGATCGAAATGATTTCTATGTGGACTCCTAGTCCTGTGTGGACCGAGATGAGTTCTATGTGGACTCCTAGTCATGTTTGGACTTTATCCCTGTGTGGGATCGTTCCTGTGTGGGATCGTTCCTGTGTGGAATGTTCTCCTATGTGAAGAAGACTCCTTTGTGGAGTGTATCCCTGTGTAGGATGGTTCTTGTGTGGAATGTTATTCTGTGTGGAGATTACTCCTTTGTGGAGTGGATCCCTATGTGGGATGTTCTCCTTTGTGGAGAGTGTTCCTATGTGGAGCATGGGCCCAAAGGGGTGGACTAGCTGTAGCCATCACCACCTTCCAGTTGCAACTAGTAAATTGGAAGAAGAGTCTTCCTGAGGAGTGCAACCTCCCTTAGATTTGAGATTGATAGAGTGCATGAGGAAGTAATCCTCTTTGTTCTAGGATGACCAAGTTGATCAGGAAAATTAGATATTATCATTGGAAAGATGATATGGTTCTAGTGGGAACAATTGTTTTGGTCATAATGACTTGATTAGAAGAGACCTTTCTTATGATCACGAGATGTACGAGACAAGCCGTGACGAGCAAATGATATCCATATGTGTGTCAATGTGATGATACCTCCCTAGATAAGAGCGAGTGTTGGTGTTTATAGATTTGTGAGGTATCCTCACGAGTCAGCCCAACAAAAGAAATAATATTTAAATATATTTAAAGACATTATTATTATTATTTAATAATAATATTTATTATGAAAAGACATTTCGGCCAGTAACAAAGGGATGTGTCCTTTCACTTTATTCACTATAAATTAAAAGTCATGAACTTGCAATTTACCAAGCAATAGATTGATCTATCTAAGGATAAAATCAACAAAACATTTTCTACAAAAGTACATTTTTTTCTAGAAATTTCATCATTTTGATACTGAAGGGACATCTTAACACAAACATATGCATTATATTTTAATGGAAAATAACATGGAAATATTAGAAGAATGTGAATTTCATTGAGTTATACTAATTTCTCATAAATAAAAGTTATATATTCATCAATCTTATTCAATTTCCTACATTTAATATTTTTCACCATAAACTTAACCTTTTGTGATTGAAGATGGATCTTGAGAAATCCTAATTGGTCCTCAAAGTTTATTAGAAAACATGGCAATGCCCTTGGTAATTGGGGTTCTATTAATCCCTTGAGATTGAGTACCAAATTTGGTTTTCCTTACATTTTGCATGCATTTTCACGGTAGCATTTAAAATCAAAATGGTTTTTATATTTGGCGCTTGTCAATTAGAACAAATAAAAATGTTATTTATTCTTATTTCATCAGTGTGCAACGTTCACCAACTGAGTTATATGGTGTGCTCTAGTATAATAAGTTATGCATATACTTTTAATAGTTCCTCTTAATCAACATATTGTTGTTTTCTATATTTTCATTGCACTTAATATATGATGAGAAAAATACATTAACTTGCACCATTCTTAACTTGCACCATTCTTGAAAAGAAAAATCAATCTAAACATCCTAAGAAAAGAGTAGATAACCATTTTAACCAAATAAATAAAGAAAGATAATCATCCATATTTCTTCTATAACCTATCTCTTTAATGCTTTATATCTCACATGGCCAAAAACACTCTTAAAATTCACATATAGAAGAATATAAAACTAACAAAGGATTGAATATTGCATGAATGATTATGACCTATTTATTTAATGCTTATGTTTTATATGATCAATTTTTTTATTATTATTAAATACCCCTCGAACTCACTTTTAGGATGGTGGTTCGTCGGTTGGGATAGTGACATGTGGAGAAGTTAACACAATCCATATAAAATAATAAATAAAATATAATTAGCATTAAATATTATTTTGTGTAATAAATATTAAAAAATAATAAAAATAAATATAAAAATCAATTTAAAAAAAGTAGAATGATTTAAAAAATATATGTGAGTAAGATGATATCATAAAGGAAATATCTTTTTTTATGATGATTACACTTTCCTACAAATAAACAACAATAAGCAAAAATATCTTTTAAAAAAACTTAACAATATTGTATTGTTTCCATATAAAAAACATGCATGCACTCAATATTGAAAAGACATACTTACAAAACTCATCTCACTTTGTGGACTTAATAAATTTGAAAATGATAATAATTTTATTGAAACCAATTAAATTAATCTACTTAAATTTCATAAACGACAAAGACATATATATTCTAATTTTAATTTGTAATTTAAAAACTAAATATCTTTTAACCATATAATAGATTAGTAGGTATAAACCAAAAATTGAGTATTAAATGTAAATGATGGAAATATTTGACATTTTTCACTTTTAATTAAATGAAGTAATTTAGTGATATTTATGCCAAAAATTCAATATATATTGGCATCAAACTTATACTAAATACATTAAATAATTTTTTCAAGGTTAATTTAGTGATTGTTACGCAAGAAAAAATCAATATACATTAACATCAAAATTGATATTAAATATAACACCGAATTATAGATATAGCACATTCTTATTTACATTTAATTGATGGTTATATTAGTAATTTTTTTCACTTTGTAATGGATTAGAGGTCTCTACATTCGCAGTATTTCAATATTTCATTTAAAAAAACGCTCTAAAGAATCCATACTAAACATTAATGTTCGTGGCATTTCAATAGCTACCTGTAATGACGTACAAGTTTTTTAAATATCCCATGTAAACAATGTTGTTTTATTAAGATTTAAATATCCCATGTAAACAATATTGTTTTATTAAGATTTTTGTATGGGTGATTTGGGCTGCACATTCTTGAGACTCGCAAAATGAGAATTATATATGTTTGTTGAAGTGACTAAAATTTATATTTCAGTAAGACTGTAGAACTACTTCGAAGGATGTGGATTAAAGGATGTGGATTAATATTGATAATTGTTGATTTTACTTGTATATAATTAATTATGATAGAATATGGTTAATTCTAGTCAACTAAATTCAACCAAAGTAACATGATCAATTCTTCAATAATTATAAAAATATTATTATTAATATGAATATGAATATTAATAAAAATAATGTTAATATTTAATCTTAAATTAGTATTTAATAATGTTAATTATTGTAAAAATAATCATTACTATTAAATAATATTAATTTGTATAATTCTTTCCTCGTATCATTTGTATCATAGTCAACTAGCAACAACCACATTTTTTAAAATGTGATTGATATTTGCGGATCATATCTATCAACCACTTTTAAATATATAACCATGATTGATAAATACCAATCAACAAATATCAACCACAAACCTATCATCTCACTGTTGTTGTTGTTTGCTGCATAAATTCCAGGATTGCCTGAAAGGGGATGGTGTGATATATAAATAAAAACCAAAAGTACGTATAAAATAACGGCCTCTCAATACATATTATTTTACGTAATGTAAACTAGATACATGTCATAATTACCTAACCGAGATCGGTAAGGGAGTAATCAACAACGCTTCCAGACCTGCCCATCAACCTCCATGGAGTGGAGTGTATGCATGCAGGCCGAGGTTGCAGGTAGAACATGCTCCTACACGCATTAAAAGTATAGCTACTACAGAAAGAAAGTACTTAAGGGAGCTGGGTAATTGAGAGACGCAAGGATATTTAAGGTGGCCGTGGGCGTCGTGTTCTTGAAGTCAACATGGGGAGCCTTTTCTGCATGTTAGAACGCCGGCAGTCGCTGTGATGGAGCCGACAAGAGACAATGGCTTCGCTGCGACACTGGAAGCCTTCGCATAGCTCGACGATGCGCCCGCGCCCGACGGAACAAAGAACGCCCCGTTCAACATCAGGTCTCCCTCTGATCTCCAATTCCACTGCCTCCATACGCTCTCTGTTGTGTACTCGCGCTTCGTCACCTGTGCATTCATTTATATCCATCAACTCCATTGTTAATGTCGACACTAATGAATTGAACAGAATTGAGGAAGCAACGTTTACCTCCTTGGAAGAGGAATCGGCAGGTGCGAGGAATCGATTGCCTTGGCTGTTAATTGTAGGGTTCGCACTTCCACCGATGGCGTACATTCCCCACTGGGTGTAATCGTTGTTTACCACATGGAAGTTGCCATGTCGGCATCTGAATTTCAATGTTAAAAATGTTTGACTGATAAGCTTCTGAACCCTGATGTCAAAAATGGAAAAAGTGTAGATTGAGATCGTTTCGGATACCTGGGCATGCGTTGAACGAGCCCTTCCCCAAAATGGTTGAAGGCAACTGTGACTTGCATCTTAACGTCCTGTGTATAGTCGTCGCTGTGTCCCAGGAGCATGACCTGCAACGATTAATATCATAAATAGATGAACGGGACAACCAAATGTTAATAGGAAAGTTTGAACCTTTTATAATGTTACAAAACTTGAATTGAGATTCAAACCTTATCATGGTGCGTCATAAAGTTGTTTGAAATGGTTACTGCAGTCGAACCCCGGGTGACATCAATGAGCCCATCTGTGCAGCTTGACAAGGAACAATGATCGACCCAGATATTGCTTGCCCCAAGGATGGTAATTCCATCTCCATCGCTCATCGTTCTCCACCCGTAATGTTCCGGGGAATCCCTCACCAAAGCATTTCCTGCAGGTTTGCAGTCATGGATGTGAATCCCATGAATGATAATGTTGGTCACATGCTCTACCGTAATGCAGGCACCGTTGGCAATGTGGACATTGGCTCCTCGGCCGTCGATTGTCTTGTGACTATTCATGACGAGTTGTTCTTTGAGCTGGATGACCATGTCTCTCTGAAAAATGATCCACAGAGGCTCAGTTTGGATAACAGCATGGCGCAGGGTGCCCGGCCGGGGATTGACCGCGTCGTGGTCATTGGGATCTATGACCACATAGAACCTACCATTCTGTCCTCCAATCGCATTCCTGCCAAACCCTATGGCACAGTCTGCAAGCCTCTTTCGATTGTTTTCCCAAGCTGGATCGCAGCGCCAGCAGTCGTCGATGGGGTTCCCCGTTCCGCAAGACAAGTAGCTTAGCTGCCTTCTCGAACTGTTACTGCTCCTGCAATACATTCCATAAATTAACTGTTAATGCTCGTGCTAAAGTAAATTTATACATGAATTAGGCCAGAACAACTTGAAATCCCAAAACATGTTACATAAATGCTTCAATACAAGATACCCTATAGCGAGGCTGGGAATATATTCAATTTTCCACAGGCCAATTGGGGTTGTATACAAGGTATCTACAGCCGCGGCGGCGATGCATAATTCCTTGAAGCAGGGTGCTTTGTACAAATTAGGTCAAAAGAAACCGGTGGCTTACAACTGCCTGGACAATAATTTTCTCCTATTCACCTCTTTATAAAGACACAAAATTAAAACATTCTACACGGCCGTATAGTTTAGCCATGGTCTCAGAAAATTGAGCCACTCGAAGATTCAATGAAGTGCTTCTAACAAACAATTATTTTTCTACTTATCATCGAGGTAGGATACAAACGTCAGTAATAAGAAATTTACATTCACTGCTAGATTAAATGAACTGTACGGTGCACGATTACTAATTACCTTTCCACCATATTAACGACCTGTTCTGGCGCGGCTTCTACATGTTTCGTTAATCTTGGTTGTGGGGCGTGTTTAGCCTCTGCTAACACCTCCGGCTGTTCGAGCACAGGGCCCGTCAATTTATCTAGAGTTCCAAAAGACTGGGCCGCATTAGGTTGAATGCAAAAGATCCAAAGTAAAGCAAGCAATTCCAGTACACTTCGATAACCAGACATTTAGGCTATAGTAGAGGTCCGACAATGTTGCAATCTGCAAAGTAGAACAATAGGATTCCACTACGATGCTATATATCGTTTGTCTATAATATGGGATCTCTACTGAACCGATCTTGTTAACGACATATTAGGCAAGATAAGACCCTGTTGAGCTTATGACATGGACAGAACTAATTGCGGAACAAAATATGGTAGATCATAGATAAAATGCTGCTATGTTAACTACTATAATCTATAACAGCAGCGAGGAGTCTGGCGTGCATATCTAATACACATGACTAGAACAAACTTTTCTGAACTGAGCTTGTGTGCACGAATCTGCATGAACACCTTGCCTCTTCTTATATAACAAATTTGGAGTTGGTAAAGGAATAAAATACGGAGAAGCGCCGGAATTAATCTTGGACCTACTCAACTCAATTGGCCATCCAAAAGCGTTACCATGTGGCTGACCAAGAAAACGCCCGACAAACACTATTGGATAAAATAGATGGCCAACAATCGCGGTTGTTTAAAACCAGAATTGGTGATATGGTATAACTTTGAACTCCAGTATTCTGTCATAATTATTGGGATTCCATTATTCAAATGATTGAAGGAAGTAATAGGTTTTCTCTATTTATCAAATTTATAGGTCAACGATACAAAGAACTTCTTACACTTTGCTTATGCAGAAGCCTGAATGTTTCTGGGCTTTTAGCTATTAGCACATTCACTTAATTTCTAGTTGGTGAACATCGATAGGTCACAAGTTAATTGCCATGAATTAATACAAACATTAAACTAATTAGTATAAACATAAAACAAATAATAGCACAGTCACTTAATTTCTAGTTGGTGAACATAGATAGGTCACAAGTTAATTGCCATGAATTAATACAAACATTAAACTAACATAAACATTAAACTAATTAGTATAAACATAAAACAAATAATATTTAATAAACATATATATATATATTTTTTTTGTAGCCACCACTTAACTGAATAAATATTAATCAAAATGCATTTTAACATAACAAGATACGACGACTATGAAATTAATAGGATTGTACACTTGTTACACTCTCGTTAATCTTATTGATCCACTCAAGAAAGTCCAAAATCTGAGATAATATCTAAACACCTGTCGATGTAATTAATATCATACCCTAATACAAATGAGATGTTGGAAGTGTTTTAAAAGAAGAGTCCTGAAAATTTAGATGATCATTGTTCAAAGGCACTTTAGAGATTTATCTCCCAACGCGTAGTCAAAATTATGATCTCCATTGGTTGTAAAGTTATCTTCGAGTCTGATTCATGGGCTCTACTCTTAACTCTCTAACTTCCTCGACATTTTGATACGCTAAAGTCGCCCACTGAGCCATTATCATCGGCGCATTTTCTTCATTAGAAAACTTAGAGTGGCCGTGATGTTGATCAAAGAAATGGAAGTCCATAAAATTGAATAAAAGTATGTAAGCTTTGCTGGTAAATTACTCTCTATAGTAGACCCGAAGGAGATAGCATAGGTTGATTCTAAGTGCTGTTACATTGTGTACGTTGGATAACGCAATCAACATCAATTCCTATCAAACTTTATCACGAGGGCGGTTTTAAAAGTTAAAACGGCCGAGAAGCGTAAATTTAGCGAGCCCCACAGAGATGCTTCGTTGTTATTTGGAATATGGGTGGGGAAATGGGGGTAGTGCCACTCTGTGAGCGTGCTTTGATCAAATATGTTTAGTTATGTATTATATTATTTATTTTGTTGTTATTTGGTGTGTGGGTTCTAATGTGTTAGCCTGCTTTGCCAAATATGTTTCAATGTTTAACGAATTATTTGTTATTTTAGGGTTTGTCTTTATTGCATTTCAATGCGTTTCTTCTCATGTGGTATCATATAACATGAAGGTATTAGTGTGGTGTCTATTTTCTCCTCAACGGTTCGAGGGTGTGAAGGAATTATGTCAAGGAATGATACGAAGTCAATTAGATGTAGTTTTAGAGGTCAACGTTTTTAGGTAATAGGATTTTTAGGTGTTTTTTAAATTCTTTCATATACACAGGATAAATGGGAAGGATGACTCTAAGAATTTTAGTTTTAGAGGATTTTTTTTCACATTTATATCAAGGAATCTTGGAAATGAAGGGGTGAATGGAAGAATGTATGTGTAAGGCATTCTCAAGAATTAATCTTGCAATTTCTATAAAAGAATAATGTATTGAGCAATTTGAATTCATTATACATGGAAAATAACACCTAAAACATTAATACATCAAACCGTGAATGAATATTTCATTAACTATCCAATACATCAGACATTTATGAAGAAAACTAGCCATTGAAATGAAATCAATTTTATTCATACATACTGATGCAGGAGCATTCGACTAAGGCCAACAATGTGATCATTTTGTCACATGTTGTGGTTGGAAGTTGAACTAAGAAGGCAGGGAAACCTATTTGAATGTTTTGTTAAAAGATTAATTATGTAGATAGCGATCTGTTGTCAGTTAAAGAGTTTGAATAGGAAATAAATGGCTAATTATAGCTCCCTGTGAGGAGACTAAGCCACCTAGTTAAGTTGTTACAAGTTTTAGGAGTTAGTTAGCTAGATTTAGAAAGAATTCCTAAATTTTTGGGGGTGTCTGTTAGGGCAGAATCTTGCCAGTGGCAGTTCAAGAAAAGAAAGGGGAGTTAGTCGAGTCTGGGGGGAAATGAAGAGGAAGAGAAATTTGTAACTCTCGAGGACCAGGGGACCAGGAAATTTCGGTATGATTGAGCTAAGGAAAATTGATGTTTTTTTTTCTTCTGTACCTGAGAACTCATTTACCGATTTATTTTTTATACAACAACAGCTTTCTTAAAATCTCTAAAAATCAACGATTTTATGTTTTTGCAGTCGTGTTAGAATTCTTTTAAGCAGAGTTAGGTTCAAGTTTAAACCATTATGCCTGCAAATGCCTTATGAAATGACAGTGGGAAAGAATTAGCTTGGAATGACTTCGTGGTTTAACTCTATGATCAAAACATGGAAGAAATTTGTGTTTTCTTGGTTACAGGCGCAAGGTGAAGCTCTCATTGATAAACGGGTGAGACTACATTGTTTTTGGAAGGTCAATAGCCTACGGTTGTGGTTACCCATCGCACAAAGACCTACAAGTAACTTATTGAGCCATAGGTAACGAAATATTCCTAGGGATCAGAGCACTGGTTCCATGCTCAGAGCTATCATCATCGCAGCGTTTGAGCTTTTGTTGCATTAGCTTTTGGCTTGTGATAACAATAAACCAAGAATCGAAATCTTACTTCTTGGAATGGTATGTAATAGGAAATTGCTTATAGCTCACAGAGAGAACTAGTGGAAGGTTTTTTGGCATTTGATTGGAAGAATCGATACCAATAGGGTAAAGAAGCCAATTGTGGCAGTAACCCATAGTTAACAACTAAGCTAACTCGTTTGGCAAGTGACTCTTCAGTTCTAGCATATTTTCTGCCACCAATTTTGGTATCACAGCAAGGAGTTTTGCATAGTATAATAGAGAAAAGACATGGCTGTTCGTGTTGGTAGAGCTCGGGTTCGTGGCAGAGGACGACCAACAGCAAATGCAGAGGTTATGGAGGAGATGAGAGAGCTAAGAGCACGTATGACAGCTATGGAGCTGGGCAGACAGAGAGATCTAGTGGAAGGAGATTTGAGCGAGCCTGGAGAGGAGGCAACACCTATGGCAGAGACACCTGAGCTGAGGTATTTTTGATCAATTCTAGGAGCCACATCAAGACCAAAGCCTGAGTTACCTACTGCTGAACACCTCATTGACTGGATCAATGAGTTGGACAAATATTTTGAGTATGATGAGATTGAGGAGAACAAGAAGGTTGGATTGGAAGTGACACAGTTGAAAGGGCATGCATCCCTTTGGTGGGATAGTGTGCAAGCGGAGAGGAGAAGAAAGAACAAGCCATTAATCAAGAGCTGGGATAGGATGGTGGCCAAGATGAGGGCCAAATTCTTTCCCAAGTATTATCAGCTGACTCTGTATAGACAAATGCAGAATTTGAGGCAAAGATTGCTGACTGTGAGAGAGTACACTGAGTAGTTTTACAAAGTAAATTTGAGAGCTGGTTATGTGGAGGAATCAGCTGAGAAGGCTGCCAGGTATGTAAATGGCTTGAGGATGGAGATCCAAGATGAAATCAGCATGATATCACCTAGAACAATGGAAGAGGCCTACCAATGTGCCTTGAGAGTAGAAGAGAAGCTATTGAGGAAGCATAACTTCAATAGAGGAAGAGGTTCAGCCAAATGTAAAGGGAAAACGGTTGGAAGGGATAAGTTTGTAGCCCAAAAGGGAGAGTCTTGCAACTCAAATCAGTAGGAGCAGCAAGACAAGAGCAGTGACTCTAAAGGAAGAAGACCCTACCAAGGAGGTAGAGGTAGAAGGAGAGGCAAAGAAACTGTCTTTCGATGTTACAAGTGTAATAAACTGGGTCACAAATATTTTAAATGCCCGGAGAAGGAAAACATAGGACGGAGAGGGGCCTATGTAGCTTAGAATGAGCAGTAGCAAGGGCAGTTTCCAGTAGCTAAAAATCTACCTGAGACTGGAGAGGCTTTGATGATGAACAAAGTCTTGTTGAAGCCTGAGAAAGAAAGTGCAGAACCTGCTCAGAGGAAAGCCTTGTTCAGGACTATGTGCAAGGTCAAAGGAAAATGTTGCAAGATGGTGATTGACAGTGGGAGTACTGAGAATCTGATTTCCACAGAGATGGTGGAGAAGCTAAGCTTGAAGAAGAACAAACATCCAATTCCCTACAAGGTATCTTGGTTGCACAAGGAACATCAAATCCTGGTAAGTGAACAATGTGAATTTGATTTGCAAGTAGGTACATATAAAGACAAAATAATATGTGATGTTATGCCCATGGATGTCTGTCATGTTCTTTTGGGGAGACCTTGGCAGTTTGAAAAGAAAGTAGTGCACGATGGTAGGAGGAACTATTATAGTTTTGATAAGGATGGAATGAAACATGTCTTACTTCCTTTGCAAGAAGGTAGTGTAGTAGAGTAGCAAGCAACAAAAGTTTTAATGTTGACTAGCAAAAAGTATTTGCATCAGTTTGAGGAAGAGGAAGTGAACTATGTTGTGATGTGGAAACACAAGGTAGTGATGATGAAGACTACTATTTTAGATCTGCCTGAAGAAATTCAGGAAATGTTAGTTGAGTTTGGAGACATCGTGATGGATGATTTTCCCAATGAGTTGCCACCCAAGAGAGATATCATCCATCACATTGACTTCATTCCTGGAGCTAGCTTACCCAACAAGGAAACCTATAGGTTGACACCTCAGGAGAATGAAGAGATCAGAAAGCAAGTGCAAGGACTGTTGGATAAGGAGCTGATTAAGAAAAGGCTGATCCCATGTGCAGTGCCTGCGGTGTTGAGCCCAAAGAAGGGTGGGGAATGGAGGATGTGCATAGACTTGAGAGCCATTAATAAAATAACCATCAGATATAGGTTTCCATTTCCTAGGATGGATGACATAATGGACTGTCTGAGTGGGGCAGCATACTTTTCTAAGATAGATCTGCAAAGTGGATATCATCATATCAGAATTAGAGAGGGGGATGAGTGGAAGACAACCTTCAAAATTAATGATGGGATGTATGAGTGGCTGGTTATGCCATTTGGATTATCAAATGCCCCAAGCACATTCATGAGATTAATGAATGAAGTCGTGATGGATTTCATAGGTAAATTTGTGATATTTACCTATATGATATACTAATTTTCAGTCAGTCAAAAGAAGAGCATCTAAAGCATCTGAGATGTGTCTTGGAAAAGTTGCAATCAGAGAAATTGTTGGTGAATATCAAGAAGTGTTCATTCATGAAATCTGAGTTGGTATATCTGGGATTTTTTTATCTTGAAAGATGGTTTGAAGATGGATCCGGAGAAGGTGCAAGCAATCATGGATTGGCATTCACCTCAAAGCATTTTTTAGGTGAGAAGTTTCCATGGCTTAGCAAGTTTTTCTAGGAAATTTATAAAGCAATTTAGTGGTATTTGTTTTTCGATTATTCAGACCATCAGGAAAGACAAGCAACCATTTAAATGGTCAGCAGAGGCAGAAAGTAAGTTTCGGCTATTGAAGAAAAAGATTACTGAGCAATCAATCTTGAGGTTACCAGACTTTGGAAAACCATTCCAAGTTACATGTGATGCTAGTGGAGTAGCCATTGGGGCAGTGCTCAGTCAAGAAGATAAACCAGTGGCCTATTTTAGTGAAAAAATAAATGATGCAAAACATAAATATTCCTCATATGACAAGGAATTATATGCTATAGTCCAAGCCCTAAAACATTGGAGGCATTATTTTATGCCTATGGAATTTGTATTGTATTCTGACAATCATGCTTTGCAGTACATAATGCAGCAGCCTAGGTTGAATCAGAAACATGCAAATAGGTGGAGTTCCTGTAAAGTTTCACTTTTGTGTTGAAGCATATTAGTGGACAGTCAAATCGTGTAGCTGATGCTTTAAGCAGGAGAACCTTAATTGTATAAGAAACTCAGGTACAAGTTTTAGGATTTGAATATTCTAGAGATTTGTATGAGACTGACAGTGATTTTCATAATGCATACAGAGCTTGCAAGAACCCTATAGAAGTGGGCAGTGAATTGTGGACTGAATATATGCTGCAGGATGGACTAATTTTCAAGAATAGTAAGCTATGTATCCCAAGTTGCTCAATGAGGGAAAACCTGATTCAAGAGAAGGACAATGGTGGAATGGCTGGTCACTTTGGAAGTGATAAGACTTATGGACAGCTAAGTCATTTTTACTTCTGGCCCAAGATGAGGTCTGAGGCTGAGAAGTTTGTGAGAAGATGTAGAATATGTCAGCATTCTAAAGAAAGAAGCCAAAACACAGGCTTATATACACCATTTCCTGTTCCTACCAGACTTTGGGATTATGTGAGTATGGAATTTATTTTAGGATTGCCAAAGACTCAGAAAGGAAATGATTCCATCTTTGTAGTGGTTGATAGATTTACTAAAATGGCACATTTTATTCCCTATTTTAAGACAAGTGATGCCACTCATATAGCAAATTTGTTCTTTAATGAAGTGGTGAAGCTACATGGTTTGCCAAAAAGTATTGTCTCTGACAAGGATGTGAGATTCACAGGTCACTTCTAGAGGACATTGTGGAAGAATTTAGGTACTAAGTTAAACTTTAGTTCAACTTATCATCCACAGTTTGATGGGCAGACTGAAGTGGTTCATAGGAGTCTGGGAAACATGTTAAGAAGCCTGGTTGGAGAGAATCCAAAACAGTGGGATAAAGTATTGGCACAAGCAGAATTTGCTTATAATGACTCACCTAACAGAAGCACAGGTATGAGCCCATTTAAAATTCTGTATGGTATGCATCCTAGAGGAGTGTATGAACTGCGAGATTTGGGATAGTTGGAAAAGAGGAGTGCAGATGGAGAAGATTATGCAGCTAGAATCAGTGAGCTACAGGAGGAAGTTAAGGAAAGGCTACAGAAAAGTAATGCAAATTACAAAGCAAGAGTTGATTCTAAAAGAAGAGAAAAGAATTATGAGGTAGGAGACCTAGTGTTAGCTCATCTGAGAAAGGAAATATTTCCTAAGGGAGAGTACAACAAACTGAAAATGAAGAAGATTGGGCCATGCAAAATCCTTAGAAAGTTTTCTGCTAATGCTTATGAGTTGGAAATACCAACAGGGATTGACATATCTCCTATTTTTAATGTTGCTAACATTTATCCTTTTGTAGCAAATGATACTGGATAGATTACAGGAGGCAAGGATCCTGATGATGAAGACTTGTAGTGGCTGAAGCAAATTCCAGTAGCACAGACATTAGAAGCTGAAGAGATCTTAGACACTAGAGTCGCAAAGAGTACTAGACAGAAGGACTATCTGGAGTATTTGGTCAAGTGGAGAGCACATCCTGTAGAGGATGCCACTTGGATGAGTGCAGCAGAGTTAGATACTAAAGGAATTTCTGTTGTTGATTTGATGAACAGAGGTTCATTGCTTTTCACCCTGGGAGTCTAATGTAGGAGCATCCAACGAAGGCCAGTAATGTGATCATTTTGTCACATGTTGTGGCTGGAAGTTGAACTAAGGAGGCAGGGAAACCTATTTGAATGTTTTGTTAAAAGCTTAATTAGGTAGACAACGATGTGTTGTTAGTTAAAGAGTTTGAATAGGAAATAAATGGATAATTATAGCTCCTTGTGAGGAGACTAAGACACCTAGTTAAGCTGTTACAAGTTTTAGGCATTAGTTAGCTAGATTTAGAAAGAATTCCTAAATTTGTGGGGGTGTCTGTTAGGGTAGAATCTTGCTAGTGGCAGTTAGAGAAAAGAAAGGGGAGTTAGTCGAGTTTGGGGGGGGAAACGAAGAGGAAGATAAATTTGTAACTCTCGAGGACCAGGGGACTAGGCACTTTCGGTATGATTAAGCTAAGGAAAATTGATGTTTTTTTGGTCTCCTCTTGTGAAGAGGGTGTTCTCATGAGCTGGGTTTGCTCATGAGGACACATGAAAAGATAAGTATTCTTTAGGTTATTCTTATACCCTTGTGTTGAAGGGTTTGTTCATGATTAAACTTGTACTTATTGAATCTATATTTATAGTGAAAGGTTTCCTAGTTTTTCTCCCTTAATGAACTAATGGTTTCCCAGGGTAAAAATGTTGTGTTTACTGTGTGATATCTGTTATGCATATATTGTTTACTTGTACAGTTTATTCTTGTTATAAATGCTCAAGTAATGTCCTGTATATATGGTTGATATACCTAGTCTTACGGTTATGTTATGATGAAAATTAAATAAATGTTAAAGATCTAAAGGCTGGTGTAAGTTAATGCTAGCCACTCATGACGCGTTAGTTGCAATGGATTTCTGGAAAAAACAGAAATTTGAACGTCAAAAAGCAATATTAGAGCTACCTACACAACTTTTTGGAATATGGTGTAAGAAGATGAAACGTAGACAATTAGATTACCTTCCAGAATATATAAATATTATTTATGGAAATTAAGTATAACTCCCAAAAAATGGGATTCTCCTAAGGTTGGTATGATATTTTTTTAAGAAAACATAATGAATGTGTTTGCGTTGGTCCCCTAGTTTTGGTATGCAAATGGTGGAATTTTGTGAAAAAAATTATATACAGTTGTAGATAACAGGTCATTCTAGTGCAACGCTATTTTTCCATATTTATTTATGTTAATCTTATTTATTTTTTTAATTAAGGAAGTCAGCAAATCCCTAAAATGACTAGGTCGAGCGTTGGTCCCTGACATCATGGTCTTAACATAATCAATGAGCTTTGTTTTTTTAGGATGTAGGTCTTTGTGTGTACTTGTGCGGGTTCTTTTCTGTTTTCAAAATAGGTGAGCCAATCAAAAGTTATAGACGAAAGAAATAACCTACTTTTTGTGTAAGATTGATGTTAGTGCAATTAAAATTAATTAAAAAATAGAAACAAATAATAGATTTAATAAAAAATTACATAGTCGGAATCTGCATGCATAGTTCTACAAGTGTGTGCAATTTCATTAACAGTATTTTGTTATAACACAGTCCAAGCCACTTGGTTTGGAAACCCGAACCTAAAACCATAGCGGCCAAGTCATCCACCACATTGGTGGGAAAGGAATTTGCCGCCAAAATTTAGAAATTTAAATGGCACGTGCACATTGTTTTAAATACACGCATACGAATAGTGCGCACGTGCTAAAAGCGCGCACACGCATTTGTTTACTAATCCGAAATGTAGTTTTGATGTCATCTTCATCTATCACAAACAACCCATAACAAAATTTTCTTTCAGGGGCACTTCCCCCGACCCCTGTTGCGCATGCCGAGATCATAACCAAACCTGGGGTACAAAAACGAATGAAACAACATCATCTATGAGACTGGAATATTAAGCTCCACAACCAACACTCACTCCTCCCATCTCTTCCTAAGCCCCCTCTTGCCCCTCCCCCCTCTCTCACTATCTCCTTAGCCATGCTCCCCTCTCCCCTTAAACCTCATCCTCTCACTCTCTCTCTCTCTCTCTCTGTCTATGTAACCCCCCTCCATTCTTCTCCCCCCTATGTCCCTCTCTCTCTCTCCCTCTCATTAATCTTCCTCTCTCTCTCTCTCTCACTATAAGCGAAATACCTTGTAGTTGAGGTTACCCGCAAATTGGCCTTTTATATTGTGCCCAGGTTAGTTAGGGCTAGGGAGAGGAGTGGAGGGGGTTTAGCGCTAGAGGGAGCAGGAGAGAGATAGAAAGACTAGGATGGTAAGGGATGGGGGAGAGGTTAGGGAGAGGGAGAGGGGGTTTAGAGAGAGAGAGAGA